>PVLA01002782.1:0-231868 GCA_004027455.1 Hydrochoerus hydrochaeris | reverse complement strand
CTTCTTTAATTTCATCTGTAGCCCACTGGTTGTTCAAAAGGCTGTTATTTAATTTCCATGTATTTATGCATGTTTTACAATTTCTTTTGCCATTAATTTCCAATTTCAGTGCACTATGGTCAGATATTATGCATGGTATGATTTCAATACCTTTGCATTTACTTAAACATGTTTTATGGGATAATATATGGTCTATTTTGGAGTATGTCCCATGTGCATATCAGAAGAATGTGTATTCTGATGTGGTTGGGTGGAACACTCTGTAAACATCTACTAAGTCCAATTGCTCACAGGTATGATTCAGTTCTGTTACTTCTTTGCTGACTTTTTGTCTAGTTGATCTATCTCTTTGTGACAATGGGCTGTTAAGATCTCCTGTTATAATTGTGCTCTTGTGTATTTGTATCTGTCCATTAGTATCTGTCTTATATAGTTGGGTGCTCCTATATTTGGCAAATATATATTTATAATTGTTAGTTCTTCCTCTTGAATTTTTCCACTAACAAGTATGTAGTGACCTTCTCTATCTCTTTTAATCATTTTAGGTTTGAAGTTCATGTTGTCTGTGAATAGAATAGCTACCCCTGCTTTTTTCTGGGTTCCTGTTGCATGGAATACAGTTTTCCATCCTTTGACTTTTAATCTATGAGTTTCCTTTTGGGTCAGATGTGTTTCTTGTATACAGCATATTGTGGGATCCTATTTCTTGATCCATTATGTCAATCTATTTCTTTTTATAGGTGAATTGAGGCCATTTACATTTATGGATATCACTGATATGTACTGGCTCAACTTTGCCATGTTATGTTCCAGTTGTTTCTTTCCACTTTTCCTCTTATTTAATTGCTTATCCTACCTGGTGGTTTCTTTCTGTTGTTGTTTTGGGGATTGTGGTCATTTTTATCTCTGTCCAGTAATTCTTTCAGTATTCTTTCTAGGGTTGGTTTAGTGGACATGAATTTCTTCAGTTGTTCTTTGTCATGGAAGTATCTTGTTTCTCCATTAAATTTGAATGAAAGTTTTGCTGGGTACATCAGTCTGGGTTGAAGGTTGTTTTCTTTTAGGGCTTGAAATACCTCACTCAAAGCTCTTCTTGACTTGAGGGTTTGTGCTGAAAAGTCTGCCATGATTCTAATGGGCTTTCCCTGATAGGGGAGTTGTGTCTCTTCTCTGACATCTTTTAGTATTCTGTTTTTATGTTGTATGTCTGAGATCTTAATCATTATGTGTCTGGGTGTGGATTTATGTTGATTGTGACTGTTTGGTGCTCTATATACCTCACTTATCTGCATATCAGATTCTTCCCCCATGTTTGGGAAATTTTCTGCTATTATTCCTGTAAATACTTCACATATGTCATTTGCCTGGACTCCTGTATCTTTGCTAATGCCCATTATTCTTATATTGTTGCTCTTGGCGTCATCATGAAGCTTCTGGATTGTCATTCCATGCTGCTTTGTTATTTTTAGAAGTTCTATCCTTTCTTAATCACTAACTGTGATCCTGTCCTCAAGGTCCAAAATCCTATCCTCAGCTTCCTTTAGGCAGTTTTGCATGCATCCAATAGAATTTTTTGTTTCTTGGATGTCTCTTTGAATTTGTTTCATGAATTCTCCTGTTTTCTATATTGTTCATTCAAAGTTTCAATCAGTTTCCCATGCTCATATACTTTTTTTCTCTAGTTCTTCTTTAGCTGCATTCAACAACTCTTTTACTAAAGTTGTTATTTCTATTTTTACATGGGAGAGTACTTCTAATTTTGATTTCCTCTATAGTCTGATGCAGTTGTTTTTTTATTTCACTCACTATCTTTTGAGAGATTGCCAGTGTGTTACTTTTGGGGTCTTCTATTTCAATGTCTCCTATACTTGCTTCTGGTGAACTATATGTTTGAGACTGCATTTTGCTTTTTTGTTTTGTCATTTTCATTCTGCCTGATGTTTTCTATGTGTAGGAGAGGATCATACACACTCTTTTCAGACACACCAAAGTCTTATAGTTAGTTGGAGGGGGTTTTACTACTGGCCCTATTTACCCCCTGTACACCTCTGTTTTAGGGGTATACTCACCACACTGATACAGTCAATCCACTGTAGTCCAAGGTTCGCCACCTGGGAGCAAAGTTCCAAATTTTCTCACACTATCTGGAGCCCGCTGAGGTCTTCTGATGTTCCAGGTGGGAGGGCAGGCCCAGCTGAAGCAGTTCAGGGCAGTTGTCAGTCTTGGGCAGGCCTCCTCAATGTTCCCGGTGGCAGGGCGGGCCCACGGTGGAGGTTCCAGGCAGCCTACACCTGAGGCGGGCTTCCACTAAGTGCCCAGTGGCAGGGTGGGCCCATGAGGGAGGTTCAGGGCAGCCTACACCTGAGGTGGGCTTCTGCTGAGTTCCCAGTGGCAGGGCAAGCCCACAGGGGAGGTTCTGGACAGTCTATGCCTGAGGCTGGCGTCCTCTGAGTTCCTGGTGGCAGGGTGGGCCCATGGGGCAAGTTCTGGGCAGCCTATGCCAGAGGTGGGCTTCCGCTGAGTTCCCAGTGGGAGGGCGGGCCCACAGTGGAGGTTCTGGGCAGCCTATGCCTGAGGCAGGCTTCAGCTGAGTTCCCAGTGGCAGGGAGGTCCCCTAAAATCATGTTTTTAAGAATATTTGATTCAAAAAACAGCAATGATTCATTAGTAAGTAGGAAAGAGAGCCACAGAAATATATTTAAATTATCTCAAATAGTCATAAAAATAAACATTAAAAAAAAAAGCCAGGAAATGAATGCAACAAAATATTAGTATTAGTAGTTTCTTGTAGTAGGATAAAAGGTAATTTAAATTTTTCTGTATTTTCATACTCTCTACATTATGTAAATTTTCTAGAAAAATTTTAAAAATTAAGAGCAAATGAGATTGTCTCCTTTGATAAAGTTTATACATGGAAAAAGAATCTTCCTCACAATTTGCCTTCCCACATTCCATATAAAACTCAGTTATAAAAGCTATAACAGATTTTCCACTATGGAAGACAAGTTTGCAAATCACAAAAGCATCTTCCAGGGTATTCCTTATCCATAGATAGTCCCAGAAGACATCCTACAGAATCAGAATGTGAGTAAATAAGCATAAATTTATTTTATTCCTTTCTACATATGAATCAACAAACTATCTGAGAACTTTCCCTGGGAATTCTTACATCAGTCAGACTTGAAAACTAAGTGTAAAAGCACTATGAGATTATTGCTGTATGGAAATAACTAGATACACAAAAATATTTTAGAAAATTGCCTCCTATTGGAAACCACTATGAAGCAGCTCTGAGCAGAAAGTAGACTTCTTAGAAAATGTGATTCCTAAACAGAAATCTGAAGGATGTGTTATATGAAAGAGGAAAGAGTAATTTCAGGCATTAAAAAGAAAATGTTCAAAACTCAGCATGCTTTATCCCTATTTCAGAAATGTTCAAATCACAAAGTATAAAGAAGAGCTCCCAGGCAGACAGAACATTTGAAAACACATTTTTAAATTTCTGCTCCTCCCTAAAGCCCCCTTAAATTACAAATGAGGTTAAAAAATGAACTTGATGACAAAGAGATTGGGAGAAAGGACAGCACCAAAACCCTGAAAGTTAAAAAGCAGATAATCAGGTAAGCATCAAATAATCAGTTTCTCTAAGATTGAAATTGAGACACTGGAAAATGACAACTTAGGGAAGAAAAAAAAAGAAAGAGAAATAGATCCCCAGGAACCAAGAAGGATCTGACAGGTCAGTGCCATGTGCAGGCTGCAGAGAGAAGAGCCAGATGCCAGCCCTTTCCTGTGAGTTGGCGCCATTCATGGAGAACAAGAAGCCAACAAGAAGCCAAGCCCTTCCTGTGAGTTGGTGCCATGCAAGGGCTGCCGGGGAAGAAAACCAGATGCCAGGGGCTGGGAATTTAGCTCAGCAGCATAAGCACCTGCCTGACAAGCACACGGTCATAAGTTCGATCCCTGGTACCAATTAAAAAAAAAAAAAGACTTCTACAAAAAAAAAGAGAAAACCAGATGCCATCCCTTTCCTGTGAGTTGGCACCATTGGTGGACTGCAGGGGAGGAGAACAAGAAACCAGCAAGAAGCCAAGCCCTTCCTGTGAGTTGGCACCATGCATCAGCCACTTGGAGGAGAATCAGATACCAGTTCCTTCTGATGTGTGGGTTGAGAGACAAAAAGAGCCAATATCCCCTCATACCCTGTAAGCAACTGGCTACTCTGGAGAAACTCAGACTCAGAAGATAACTATTGAAGTAAAATACAACTTAATACTTGTAGTGTTTAGTGTTTCACTGACTTTGTAGGCCTAAAGTGGGTAATCTGATCATCTAATTAGAGAATAACAATATACAATACAGCATCTATGGGGGATCTCCTTCTGAAGGTAGTAACCATTGTTAAATTCTTATTATCTTGTTTTGAAGACCTGTATCATTTTCTTTGTTTTATTTGGTTGGGTTTTGTTCTATTTGGTCTTGTTTGATTTTATTATATCTAATGGTATGGGCAGCTGTTTCAAAGATAACAAGATATATTATGGCAGCCATTTTGGATTTACTATTATCTTGTTTGAAGTCCTGTATTGCATTCATTGTTTTGTTTTTATTGGTTCTATTCTGTTCTGTTTTGCTTTACTTTACTATGTCTGAAAGTATGGGCAGCTATTTTGAAGACAACAAGAGACATTATGGTAAACAATGTTGATTTCCTATTATCTTGTTTTGAAATCCTGGGTCACACTGTTTTGTTTTGATTGGCTTTATTCTGTTTTCTTTTGCTTATGCTCTTTTAAATAAAAATTACAAGGAGAACCAACCAAGAAATCAACCAGCCAGCCATCCAGGTAAGCTGCGTGAGCCGCATGCACTCCAGGGAGAGAAAAGTCAGCATCTCTGGAGAATCTGGGACTTGGGGAACCAACCAAGAAATCAATCAGCTAACCTTTCTGCACATTCCAGGGAGAGAAAAGACAGCACCTTCTGTGAGCCTACCCACATAGGCTGAGAATCAAACACCATTTGCACTCCCACCCCTCATTAGCAACTGGATGATTCTGAGGTCAGCCTGTGTTGATAGCAGCTAAGGCACATAAAGCAACTAAATGCTTGTATTGTTTGGTTGATTATGAAGCCTGGGTTCAGCACCCTGAGCAGCTCTTGGGAGGATGACAGTATGCAATATAGTAAATATAGGGAATTTCCTTTTATCTGGTCTTTGCAGTCCAGTATTGTTTTCACTATTTTGCTTTGGTCTGATTGTTTTGATTTATTCAATATTCTGTTTTCACCGGTTGTATAGTGTTTTGTTTTGGGTTTGATTTTGCTATACCTGATGGAATGGACAACCATTGTGAAGATAACAAGATATGTAGCTATTATTCTTTTCCAGGTATCCTACTCTGAATTTCTGTACCAATTTCACCGCATTGTCTTCACTGGCTTTGTTCTGTCTTGCTTTTTTGGATTTTACTATATTTAAAATTAATTAATTAATTAATTAATTAATTAAAATTACACACAAAAAAAGAATCTAACAGAAAAATTAAAACTTACAGAGAAATTGAAGAGACAGACCACAACACAGAGAGGAGAAGAGACAATCTGAACTTTCTCCTCAGCTCCCAGCTTGTGACTTGTAAGAAATAGACTCTACAAAGTGAAAACTTTGAGGGCTTCAGGGAGAAATACTGTGGTGAATGGACCAGCAAGTACCATAAGCTGTAGAGAGAAAGTATTCTGCTCCCAGGTGACACCTTAGATAGTGAGTGACTCCAGTCAGACTGCCAGCCATATCCAAGAATAAGATAGTTGGTCGTATACCATTCAAGGGAAGAACTGATTGCTTGAACCAGGGATTCAGAGTGCCCACAAGATGGCTTCATTCAGGGCTCCCAGTGTTACACTCCCATGGTGACTGAGTGAGAGACAGCTATGGGAGATAGAGTCAGGAAGATGAAGGTAAGCTAGAAAGAGATCCCTGAGGGGTTTGAGCTAAAGCACACAGGACCCACCCTGATAGCCAGAGGCCAGGCCGAGTTGACAGTCATAGCATTGGCACTCTTGGCCTGATCCTCTGCCTGCTGGTGCCTGCACCCAGCACAGACCTTGGGTCTGACTGCTTTGCTTATCTTATCATGTGAGCAGGGACAAGTCTTGATTCAGACTCTCCTTCGGAATTGTAGATCCTGGAAGAAAAACCACACATTGAAAATCTGAGAGATTTCTTGTTGTTTTGTTTTGTTTTGTTTTGTGTTTTCTTCTTTCTTTCTTCTTGTCTTCTTCACCAGTTTATTGGGGTTTGGAGAATTTCCTTTTGTTCTTCTTCCTTGTTTCTTATCTCTTTTCCTTCCTATTCTTTTCTTTATTTTCTTTGTTTGATTTTTCTTCATTTAATTTTTTCTCTTATTTATACTCCCTATACTTCTTTTTTCTCCTTTTTCTTTTATTTTCTATTTCTTGTCATTTTTTTTTATCTTTACCTAACATCCTTTCTACCACGTCTCTCCTTTATATATCACATACTTTAAGGTTTCAACTTTTCCCCATGCATTCCATTATCCCCAAACCCTGTATCTTTAATATTAAAATCATAAAGCTTTATTAATCTTTTGATAGTTAACTCTATAAAATTACTATTGATCTGAGTATGTTGGTGAACATCTGTAATCCCAGCACTTGAGAGGCTGAAGCAGGAGGATCACTATGTTTGAAGGCCAGACTGAGCTACATAATCAAATTCAAGACTATCCTGCACTACATAGTAAGATCCTGCCTCAAAAAAAAAAAAATTACTGTTGAACTCTCTTCTACCATTAGCAGAAATATAGCTGTTGCATTTAATATACATTAGCTGTAAGTAATACCTAGGCTGTCTTTATATTTACAAGATAATTGTGGGCTTCTTCCTTAGTGTTAAGGGTGGTACCTAATTGGTTTTTATGGTAACTTAATATCTAATTTGTCAAGGACAATACTACTATAGCTGATTTCTACAGAGTCTCATAATCGTTATTATTCCTCTGTATTCTAACAATAGATTACTTTTGTGACATTAACGATACTAGATCACATTCCCAGAAAACTCAGTGGTTAGCTGATTACAAGGCATCCCACCCTCCCAAACTAACCACGGTGGTTGGATCTTGGGGCTGAGGCAAAAGACTATAGTTAGCCATGCCTAAAATGCCTCACTGAACAGAAACTAAACTGATCTCTCTACTAGCAACAAATTGTCTGCAAAACTCAGCTCACCAAAAAAATTTTTGACACATGAGAAGACAAGCAACAAAATGCCTCCGAAATCTCCCAGCTTCCCAAAGCCAACGCAGCAGTCCTCAAGGGGTAAAGTAGTGCAACTAGCACACCCTAATTACTCAGAAAGATGACAGAAGAGGTTAGAAAACAGATTAAAGAAATAGTGGCATCGCAAAAGATGTAACTAAATAGTTAATGGAAGCAATAACCAAATGATCCAGATACTTTCAGAGGACACTGACAAAAAGGTAGAAGAACTAAACAAAATGATACAAAACATGAATGGCTACTTTGGCAAAGAATTATGGTCCATGAAAAGGTTTCAATAAGAAATCCAGAAGTTGAAAATTACATTGAAAGCAAAGGCACTATAAGCGACCGACGTAAGGACAAAATTTCAGTACTGAAGACAATGATGCCCTCAATTACAGCTACTCACACACCTTAAAATCAACCAGAGAATATGAAAAATAGATCTGACTGCTGCTAGGCAATGCAAAGAAGACTAATCTAAGCATAATTGCAATGAGTGAAAAATCAGAAAACACAAATGGCATAAAAACCTGTTTATAGAAACAATGACAGAAAATTTTTTAAATATAAGGAAGAAATAAATATACAGATAAGACAGACATATCGAACCCCAAATAGCCACCACCAGAACAAAAATCCCACAGGGCCATGTTATACTCAAAGTATCAGAAGTCCATTATAGGAACAAAAACCTTAAAAGCTGTTAGAGGAAGGCAATAAATATAAAGGTAAACCCATTAGAATTACAACAGGCCTCAACACAAACCTTAAAGGCCAGGAGGGTTTAGAGTGAAATGTTACAAACCTTAGAAAATAATAACTTCCAACCCCAACTTATGCATCCTGCAAAATTTTCCTTCAAAACTGACAGAGAAATGAGCTGTTTCCATGACAAAGAACACAGCAAGAAATTCATGAACGCCAAAAGAACATTATGAAAAATTGCCAAGGGTATCCTACAAAAAGACAATGAATAAGTCAAAAAAGAATGAATATATCTGGTGGGGTATAAGCAGCTAAATAAATGGAAAAAATAAGAAAATCAGCAATAGAAAAATAATACAATGACAGGAATGAGTCTGTTTCTCTCAGTAATAACTTTCAATGTGACCAGTCTCAATTCCCCAATCAAAAGATACAGGCTCACAGAATGGGTCAAGAAACAACCTAATAAGAGCTGCCATCCTGGAGGCTTCCTGCCAGTAACCAACTCAGGTTGAAAGACAGTGGTCAGCCTCACCCCACCCTTGCACACTGCAGCCACCATCTTGGAGGCTCCCTGCCACCAGTAGCCAACACAGGCAAGGAAAAGTGGCGGCCAGCCCTGCACCAGCATACTCAGTAGCCACCATCAGCTACCCATAGCCAGCGCTGGCCAGGAGAACCAAACAGTCATGCTTCAGAGAAATTATAGCCAACATGGGAAGTGCCTGGGACCCCACTACCTGCTTGTCCAGAAGAACCCAGGAATATGTCAAGACAAAGAAGCAAAAAGCAGTTCCTGGCCTCCAACCCAAGGAGAGCTGGTCCAGCAGATGTAAACACAGAACAGATTGGGAGTCACACACCTAAAGTTTCTAAAGTGATGGCAAAGGAAGTAAAGAAGCAACTTCATGAGGCTATAAAAGAAATTAGAACAGAAATACTGTCTCAGAAGTAATGAAAAACATAATAAAAGAATTGCTAGAAAACATAGGCAAAAAGTGGAGAAGCATAGGAAAATGAGGGAAATCTTGAATGAACAATATAAAAAAGATTGAGAGTACATGAAACATTGAAAGAGATATCCAGGAAATTAAAAACTCCACCAAAAGCTGGCAAAACTACTTGAAATAAACTGAAGATAGACTTTCAGTCCTTGAAGACAGATTTACAGCTTGAGATCATGAAAGGAAAATTCTCTTAGAAATAAAAAGGAACCAAGAAATAACAATTCAATTACTTCAAGACAAAGCAAAGCAAAATAACAAGAATAATAGGTGTCAGTGAAAAAGCAGGGGTCAACACAAATGACATTAAAATTCTATTTACAGAAGTAATATGAGAAAATTTCCCAAAAGTGGGAAAAGGATATGATATGTAGATAAGTGAGGCATATAGCACTCAAGCTAGTCATAACCAAAATAAATCTATACCCAGACATATAATAATCAAGATTCCAGAAATTCAATGTAAGATCAGAATATTAAAAGCTGTTAGAGAAGAGAAACAGATCACCTATAAAGGAAAAACCATCAGAATCACAACAGACTTCTCAACACAAACCATCAAATCAAGAAAAGCTTGGGGCGAAGTATTTCAAGTCCTGAAAGAAAACAGCTTCCATCCCAGACTGATGTACACAACAAAACTATCTTTCAAAATTAATGGAGAAACAAGATACTTCCATGACAAAAACAACTGAAGGTACAGGCAGCTACTTTGAAGGTAACAAGAGGCATAATGGTAGCCACTGTTGTTTTCCTGTTGTTTGGTTTTGAGGTCCTGTATTGCTTTCATTGTTTTGTTTTGATTGTTTTTAGTCTGTTCTGTTTTCTTTGATTTTGTTATGCCTGAAGGTATGGGCAACTCTTTTGAAGATAGCAAGAGGCATTATGGTAGCCATTATTGATATCTTTGTATTTTGTTTTAAAGTCATGTACCATGTTCATCATTTTGTTTTGACCAACTCTATTCTGTTTTATTTCATTTGGCTTTATTCTCTTCAAAATAAGTAAAAAGAAAAGAAAAAACTCAATAAGCCAAGTGGAGGGCACATTTCTGTAATCCTACTACTTGGGAGGATTGCAGCGGAAGGATTGCTGCAAGTTCAACACCAACCTGAGAAACACAGTGAATTCAAAGACAGCCTGAACTTACAAAGCAAGATCCTGTTTCAAAAAACAAACAAAGACTCCAACGATATGCAGTATACAAGAAACACACTTAACTCAAAAATTCACAGGTTAAAAAATCAAAGGATGGAAAACAATATTCCATGCAACAGGAACCTGGAAAAAGGCAATATTAGCTCTCCTAATTTCAGACAAAGTGGGCTTTAAGCCAGAACTTATCAGAAGAGACAAAGAAAGTCACCATGGATTAGTTAAGGAAACAATAGGAAAAGATAACAATTATAAATGTATGTGCACAAATGACTGCACATCCAACTTTATAAAACAAACATGACAAATGGACATGAGAAAATCAGATAAAAAACAATACAACTGTAGTGGGGAACCACAATACCTCACTGCCACAATTGGAAGGATTAACTAGACAAAAATTAACAAAGAAATATCCAGAGATTAGATCCACAATACCTTTGACTAAATGGACTCAATAGATAGCTACCGAGTGTTCCATCCAACAACCACAGAATATATTCTCCTCACCAGCACCCGGGACTTTAGAGATCACATACTAGTCCATAAATCATTCTGAAGTAATTAAACAAACTGAAATTATCACATGCAATGAAACTAAAAACCAATAGCAAATCACAGAAACTACACAAACACAAGGAAATTAAATACTCTCAAAAAATCAATGTATTACAGATGAAATTGAGGAATAACAGACAATTTGACAAACAATAATGCCAGTACAATATACCAGAACCCATGGAGCACAATAAAATTAATGCTAAGAGAGAAGCTTGTAGTTATGAATTCCCACATCAGAAAAACAGTGAGCTCAAGCAAATAACTTAATGATTCACCTCAAGATACTAGAAAAACAAGAACAATCTAAATCCAAAGGTAGTATGAGGAAAGAAATTATAAAGATCAGAGCAGAAATTAATACTAAAAAAACTCCTAGAATTATTAACCAAACAAAGTGCCATACAAAGTCAACACTTAAAAATCAATAATGCAATAACATTCCTGTACACCAGTAATAAACACACTGAGAGGGAACAATACCTTTCACAATACAATCAATAAAAATGAAATATTTACTAATTAACCTAACAAAGGAAGTGTAAGTCTTCTATGATAAAAGCTTCAGTACTCTGAACAAGGAGATTAAACAAAATATCAGAAAATGAAAATATATCCCCTCTTCCTTGGGTAGGCAGAACCAATATATTCAAAATGACCATACATCCCCAGTACAAAAAAAAAAAGACCATACTTTCAAAACTAGTATACAGAGCAAATGCAATCTCAATCAATATACCGATAGCATTCCTCACAGAACTAGAGAAACAATCTTAAAATCCATAGAATCATAGAAGATCTAGAATAGCAAAACAGTGTTGGGCAACAAGGGTAAGGCAGGAGTTACCACAATGATGAACTTCAAATTACACCACAGAAGTATAGTGATTAAAAACAGTATCGTACTGGCCAAAAGGCAGACTTGGATGTCAATAGAACAGAACAGAGGATGTAGGAAACTCTGGGCACAATCGGTTACCTTGTTTTTGATAAAAGGGCCTAACACCATAGCTAAGGAAAGACAGTCTCTTTAACACATGCTGCTGGGAAATCCCACATGTCAAAAACTGAACCTAGACCATATCTCTTACCATGCATGAAACTAAAAATGGATCACAGTAAATATTAAAACAGGAACACTTAATATGCTGGAAAATAAAACTGATAAAAATCTTAAAGACATAGACATGAACAAAGACTATCTGAACCAAACCTCAGTTGGACAAGAAATGATACCAAGAATCAAAAAATGGGGTCACATCAAACTAAAAAGCTTCTGCACATAAGCCAGGTGTGGTGGCATATGCCTGTAATCCCAGCACTTGGGAGGCTGAGGCAGGAAGATCATTGCAAGTTCAAGACCAGTCTGGGCTATAAAGTGAGCTCAAGTTCAGCCTAAACTGCATTGTGAGACCTGGTCTCAAAAAGATAAAAAAACAAAAACCTTGTGCACAGCAAGAGATGCAACCAACAGCAGCCTATAACATACAGAATGGGAAAAAAATTTTTGCCAACTACTCCTCAGACAAAGTACTAATATTTAGAACTTAGAAAGAATTCAAAAGAATCAGAGCCCTCAGATTCAAAGACCCAATTTTTTTAAAAATGTGCATCTGAAATGAACCCACACTTCTCAGATGAGAAAGTACAAATAGCTAATAAATACATGAAAAAAATGTTCAACATTTCTGACCATTCAAGAAATGCAAATTAAAACAATGCTAAGATTTTTGTCTCACTCCAGAACAAAAGGCCATCATCAAAAAATCACACAATAACAAATGCTGGAGAAGGCGTGGGGGTGTGCTCACTCCACACTTCTTCACTGTTGGTGGGAGTGTAACCGACAACCACTGTGGGTATCAGTGTAAAGATTCCTCAGAACACTCAAAGTAGAAATGCCACTGGACTAAACCATTCCCCTTCTAGGTATCTTCCAAAAGAGTTGAAGACATCTTACTACAGCTATACAAACAAACAGGTTTATAGCAGCACAATGAGTAGTAGCCAAATCTTGGAAGCAGCCTATGTGTCCATTAACAGATGAATGGATAAAGGAAATGTGGTATTTGTACAAAATGAAGTACATTTATCTGCCATAAATGAAGATAAACTTGAGTGTGGGGGAATGGGTGTACCTTGAAACCATAATGTTAAGAGAAATAAATCAGACACTCAACCTTAAATATTACATGGTTTCTCTTACGTGAAAAATTCAGAATTAAAGGGAAAAATGAAAGACAGACAATAGGGGAGAAAAGAAAAAAGTAATCTGGCAAAGCCAATGTATCTAAAAGTATACCTCAATGTACTATAAATGTCTGTTTTATGTGTGGGTTTTTTTATCTGTTAGTCTGGCTGCTATCTGGGTTTATGATAATAACTTGATAAGGACTTTAAAAATAAATGGATCTAATCCTGGCAAAAAAGAAAAAAGAAAAAAATTTAAAAGCAGGAACAGGGCCGGGAATATAGCTCAGCAGCATAGCTCCTGCCTGGCAAGCATGAGGTAGTGAATTTGATTCAATTCCCAGTACAAGTAGGGAGGAGCAGGGGGGGGGGGGAGGGCAGTCTTTAGCTGTGTTATATGCATGTACCAATTCTCCACAATGAATGTAACCATTATGTACTGCAAACATGTACTAATAAATATTTAAAATTATGAAGGTTACAAAATTAAAAAAAAAATCAGATGATCAAATATAACTGATATAGGGAACCACAGAAATCTGTGCTAGCTGAGGGGGAAGCCTAAGGCAAGCCAGTCTATACTGTAGAATTACCGAAGGACTCCTGGGTTAGAAAAGCATTAGGGAGTTCTGAACACTGGGGACAAACGTGAGGTCAAAACAGAAGAGTTCAGTTCCAACTCCCTACCAAACCCATAACACTGAGCAGGTACAGACTGCGTCAGCCAGCATCCTCTTTCGCACAGTTTAGCCCTCGAAAATAAATGTACATGGTTTATGCCCATAGCTGCCACATTTGTGGTTCGTCCTTCAGGTAAGAGAGCATAATTGGCCAAAGGTCCCAACTGATCCACTTTGAAACCTGTCCTAGCAGGTGGTGGCTTCTCAGAAGACCCAGAGTCAATAGAAAAAGGGGGAAAATAAATAAATAAACAGTATGATATAAACAAAAACTTCAGCTGTTCAACAAATCTAAAAGCAACCAGTCCAGACAAGTGTAGGAGGAATGGCCACAAAAAGATAAACTGACAGAAAATCTACTATGTTTGAATATTAAGAGGGTTAACAGGGTAGTATTTGTACTCTAAAGAGAAAGAACTAGTGACAAATTACATAGAAAACTAAACAAAACCCTAATTTTCAATGATGGCCAGAACAAAAATTTGAGTGATAAATAATAAATATTTACATTACACTAGATGACAACAGCAAAAAATATTTATGTAATCATAATAACAAAAATGTTAAATATTAACTTAATAAAAATTATACATTAATAAGTATGTTAGTAGACTAGGAGAAAGAAAAGTATGGAGAAGAATGGAGAATGGTATAAGAAATACTTTATAGTAGGAGGTTAATAGGTCATATATAAAACTTAATACAAGAATGTCATTTAGAAATATGAAGACAAATACCAAAAGAAGATAAGATGATTAAAAATAACTGTTCTAAACAGAAGGAATAAGGAAAATATTGCTAATTATTCCATAATATGACAAATAAAAGTATTTTATTTTTAAGCCATATTTAACTTTGGTAAATCTTAAATTTAAAATAATTATTAAAAAGCAGTTAAAAAAATTTTAAAGCAATAAGGTCATAACAATTTTGACAAGCAACTGTGGATATATAGAATCATTAGAAATCAGTGAAAGTCTAATACCACATTTATATCAATAGATGATTCATAAAAAGTATAAGTGAAAATGTAAAATCATTTCATCTCAGAAGTAAAGAAACGTGTACGGGCATGGTGGTGCATGCCTATAATCTCAGCACTCAGGAGGCTGAGGCAGGAGGATTGTTGCAAATTCAAGACCTGTCTGGGCTACAAAAGGAGCTCAGGACAGCCTGAACTACATAGTGAGATCTTCTTTCAAAGAAAAAGAAAAGAAGAAAGAAAAAAGAATTAAAGAAATGAAAACTTAAAAATTAGATTTCTTCTAGAGATATTCTAGAAATGAAAAACAGGTACACACAAAAAATTGCATAAAATGTTCATAGTAACATTATTCACAATAGCTAATAAAAGGAAATAACTCATTTGTTAATCCATGAAGAGATAAATAAAAGTTTGTATGTGCACACCATGGACTACTATTCAGTAACAAAAAAGAATAAATTTCTAATACAAAGTACAATCTGGGTGAGGCATAAAACGTGGTGTTTTGTCACTTTTGTTTTTTTGAGACCAGGCTTCACTCTGTAATTCAGGCTGGCCTTGAATCCACCGTGTGACCCAGGCTAGCCTCAAACTCACTGCAATCCTCCTGCTTTGGCCTCCTAAGTGACAGGCAGCAACACCCCACTGGAAACATAGTAAGTGAGGCCATTTATGGTATGATTCTATTTATATGAAATATCTAGAGTAGGCAAATCCACAGAAACAGAAAACAGATTAGCAATTGCCATGGGCTGGTAAGGGAAGAATAGATAATGAATGCTAATCGGTATGACACTTCTATTTGGGGTTATAAAAATATTCTAGGCTGCCGTTTGGACAATGGATTTAGGAGACTGACCCAAAGACAGATGTGAATTCAAACATGCATAATTGTTAAAAGTGTTTTCTTTCCATATTAGATTAAAAGTCAGTTAAATATACCACTGGAGAAAAAATACTCTAAATTAGATAATAATGAAAGTTTCACATACTTTTAATTCATTAAAAGCCCCTGAATTTTATACTTAGAAGTATGTGAATTACATTTCAATACAGCTATTATTTAAAAAGATAGAACCACAAAAGACATTATAAAAGAAAAAAACAAGAAGTGTAGACAGCCCTGTGTGGTGACCTGTGCCTTTTAGCCAACACTCAGAAGGCTGACACAAGAGAATCGCCTCCAGTTAAGGCCAGGCCGGGCCACCCAGTGAGCTCAAGGCCAGCTGAACCACACACCAACTTCCTGTCTCAAAAATAAAAAAAGAAAAGAAAAAGAGAAAGAAAAAGTATAGACAGATGAAAATAGTAAAAATAAGAAATAAACAAAAGAAAACAAAACACCACAATTCAAGCAAGTGAGTTGTATTGTTGAATAAACGGTGAATGATGAAATTATAAAAATCTTGACTCAGAGTTATACACTGAAGTTAATGTATTGAAGTCGAACACAGTTAAGCACAACACGCTTGTTTCTTTTGACATGTCACTTCAACATACAAAAATTATATTTTACATGCCCATTCCCACCAGAAAAATGTGCAAATAAGCAAAATGGCGGGTTTTTAAATATATATACACATATATATTTCTTATCACTAGGGATTAGAATAAATGCTATTACAAAGTCTATTTCATTAACACAGAAGTAGGACTATTTTCTTCTTGGTTTGAGAAAAACAAAGAATAAGTGAGACTTTTTTAAAAACTTAAAATCACTGGCGTATAGCAAGCAGATACCATATTTCTAAAATTGGCTTGATCTACCCGAATGCAAAATATTCCATTGTTATTTATTTAGATTGCTTCCCAAATGTACATACAACCCGAGATAAGGCTTTAAGAAGTTTTTTGCCAAATGGATTAAAAAAGCAAAAATATCATCAAAGACCCAGAGATGCTATCATAGTATTACAAGAAAAGACTTGGAAGGTGTATGTGGCTGGAAGGCCAAAAAAAGTTCAATCCAAATAAATCATGAGCCAAAAATCTCATTTTAAATGGGAGAGAATGAGCTCAGTCTCTTCAATAAAGCCAACTCCTTGCTTCCCAGTTTATTTCCACAGCAAGCCCACCAGATAGCACAAGATTTCAATGACAGTGTTAGTTTTTTATCATTTTTGAGTTGATTTTATAAGTCAGGTATACACAAAGTGTAATCTGTTCCAAGAAATGCCAGGGTAACCTCTGTAATATTTGTATTGACACCCTATTCTTAAATAGTTCCTGTAACTTATAAATAATCCATATAATTTCATCCTTCAGCATGGGTACCCAAAGAAACATCTAATAAAACATTAAAAATGTGTAAAGCTTTTAAAGAAAATAAAAACAAGAAAGGGACAATTCTAAGGAATAGGCTATTCAAGCATGTTTTTCAGACACCTGGAAGGCAACGAGTTCGTGCAAATCTTCTAGTTGTCTCTAAGGCATCTGTCTCCTTTGGTTTCCTTTTTTTTATTGTTAGGAGTTAGAAAACTTATACCTGTATTAAAATTTACATATTATAGGCACAGTCTTGCTAAAAATAATATTAAATCTAAATATTCCTATTCAAGAATATAATTTCTCATTCTCAAGATGTTCTAAAAAAAAGATGATCATTTTTTATATTCCACAATTCTCTTGTACACATTTAATTTTTAAGCAAAATCCAAATTTCTTATTGATAAACTACTTCAATATGCTTTTTACATTAAAATGACCAAACAAACATTGCTTAGGTGACATTTGAATTTACACATATCATCCAACAGTACATGCAAATACATTGTCACATAAAAGAAAAAAATGAGAATACACAGTAGTCACACACAATGAATACTACCTTCCATAAAGAATGATAAACAACTCATTTGTAGGAAAATAGAAGCAGTGCCTTGAGACTGTAAAATTAAGTGAAATAAATTACACACAAAAAAATTTTTTTGTTTTTGTTTTTGTTTTTTTTACTATTTTCTTTTTTGATACCAGGAATTGGACTCAGGGCCTCGTACTTGCTAAGCAGGTGCTGCACTGCTGAGCTACATCCATGGCCGTAGACGCACAAACTTAAATATCATGTAATTCCTCTTATATGAGAAATCAAAGTATTAATAAATTAAAGAGCAAAATAAAAGATAATGTGAAACAGGGAGGTAGATCTTTTGCAAAAGGAAAAGAAAACAAGAAATGGAGGGAGAAGGGATTATAAAAAAGAATTAAGACGTGCTATGAACACATACTAACTCCCCACGAGGAATGTAATCATTATGTACTGCAAACATGTACTAATAAAAACAAAAAAATTTAAAAAAAGAAAGTTCCAATCTTCAGTTAGCTTTTAATGGAGCCCCATCTTATGCCAAGCTCTTATAAAATAAGTTATTCTCAATAACTTTCAAGCTTTTCAATAACCATGGTTAACTGAACATTTACCATGTACCAGGCACCCGTGAGGCACAGTGAATAATTATCTCATTAATATTTCCAAAGTCTTAGATGCAACAGTTTTACTCTTTTAACAGTGACAACAGTGAAGCAGAGAGATGGTAAGAAACTCGCACCAGGCCACAAACTGTGCCAAGTATGACAAACTGAATTCGGAACGCACACTTTACTGAATGCCACATTCTGACATTCGGAATGAATTTTTCCCTCGCAACCATGGTGTGGCCATAATCGCTTTCTCAAGACCCTCCATGAAAGCCTGGGAACATGTCTAGACAACGGACTACACATGTACAACTGAGCTGTAGTCAGACCCAGACCCAGAAAGGCACCGCTAGCATAAAGGAGGTTTATTGCTATTTTAGCAAGTACTGTGGGCCTCAAAGAGGGGTTTTTAGCATTTTAAAGCCAAATAATCCTTGCAGCAAGTGACATAGGTAAGTGTGGAACACTTTGTTTTTGATTTCAGGGGGAGAAGGAAAGCCATATTCTTCTTTCTCCACTTCCCAAAATAAGCACTGAGGCAGACACTTCCAAAAGATGTTGGACTCCGAAGAAACTTTGGATATTCTGAAAACCACTGAAGCAGACAGAAGGATTGATATGAAAGACCCAGCAGACCTCTCTGGAAGTCAGTGGATGAAGTATCTTATAATGTTTGGTTAATGTTCGGTAAGAGGTTTTACCTAAGTAACAAAATGGAAAATAGTTTACTGTAGTCTAGATGTAGACTATTCCCCAAAGCCCTATGTGTTAAAGGCTTAGACTGCCCTTGTTACCATGAAGAGGCAATGAACACTTTACAAAGACCAACATTCCAGACATGGAAGCACAACCTTGCAGTCCCTCCCCTTCCTCCCTCCCTCCCATCTCCGCCATGAGGTAAACACTTCTGCAAAGCCAGGCTCCAGCCATGATGTGCTGCCTCCGCCCCTACTAGAGGCCTAAAGTTCAGCCTGGTCATGCAGTGAACTCTCCAAACTTTTTCCTTTCATAAGGTGATTATCTCAGGTATTTGTCATAGCAATGGAAAAGTAACACTCCATTTTAAATTATCACCAAATGAAGAATAGAATGCATGCTGTTCAGAAATATACATTTTTAAATGTTGAATGTTTTCCACAATAACTTCCTGGTAAGATCTAGTATACCAGACAGACCCATAAAGGAGCCAAGATGTTTCCAACTTCATCTCAAACCTTCAACCCCCAAAAGTTAACTCACTTCCATCCTTGCACTGGTAACTTTTCAGTTACCATCCACTCCATGGCACAGCTTGTGGCCTGGTGCAAGTTTCTTACCATCTCTCTGCTTCATTGTTGTCACTGTTAAAAGAGTAAAACTGTTGCATGTAAGACTTTGGAAATATTAATGAGATAATTATTCACTGTGCCTCACGGGTGCCTGGTACATGGTAAATGTTCAGTTAACCATGGTTATTCAGTTACCAACCACCACCAAACTGCAGTAGGATCGCTTTCAAGACCATAAGGAATGCTAAAATTGAAAGAACACACATGAAACTTCAAGAAGCCAAAGTAGCCAAGGTGACCCAGGTATGCCTCTTGAGCACGCCGGAGGTCAGCTACTGTAGAAGCTGAGATGGAATAAGCCATCACTTAAGCCCAGGAGTTCAAAACCAGAGTAGGTAACATTAATGAAACCCCAACTCAGTAAATAACTAAATAAATAAATGTTTAAAAGCCAAAGAATTTTAAATTAAATAGGCTTGTAGAAAAAGATATTAAAATTAGTGTGAGGAAATAAGATTAATGCAAAAACCAGGAGGACAAAGAGCAACGGATCAGTGGATCGTAAGTAGTAGTCTGAGTCAGACCTAAGTCTTTTGTTTTGCTTACATAAACCAGCTGAGGTGTGGAGCATGAGCTGATCAGCCAAGTTGAAAGGTCCAGAGTTGAACAGATAATTCTTTCCAAGGCACAATAAAAGCATTGTTGTCAGTACTTTCCTGTTTAACTCAATGGGAAACTGAAATACGTTCCAAGCTATTCTTGAGATGACTGCACATGCACATGACTTCTCTTTCAACCCTGAGAACTCTTCCAAATATATTAAGTACTTGACCTCACATCCCAAAAGAATCTAGTGCATTTTCACCTTATATTCGGTTCCCCATCTTAACAAAACCAAACGTGAATATGAAGTAAAAGGCATAGTTTTAGTTATCCATATGACACAAGGAAATGGTGAAAGATGGGGATAAAAATCATGGAAAAAATAATTATATTGAGAACCTCAAAGGGTTAGTGAAATTAAATTTCATTAAAATGAAATTCCCGAGGGAAGAAGACAAGATGGCCAATCAGTGAGCAACAAAATACAGAGCCTCCCGGGACAAACAACTCATTCGCCAGAATAAAACACCCTAGAGAGACCCAGACAGAGGGAGATGGATCCTCTTGACACAGGAAGAAATTAAAATGTAAAAAAGCTCATCAAACACATCGGCACTACAACTGAAACAGCTAGAAATTATAGGACACAGCACTTTTGTTCGCGGCAACCTGCCAAGTTTGCAGCAACCTGCCAAGTTTGCAGTGACCTGCCAAGTTTGCAATGGCCTGACTCTGCAACAGCCGGCAGAGCCACCCAAACTCGTTCCCACCACCACTCACGGGAAGCACAGAAGCACTGAAGTTGGGGGTTGGTAAGCTCAGTGGAGAGTGGAGCCGACAGGGGGACCTTCACTGATCCATGATCAGTGCTGGGGTTGGGGCCCCCCCACAGGAAGGGCACAATCGGGTGGGCGACATGTTGGAATCTGGCAGGAGGAGCCTGAACTGGGAGTGACAGTGACTTCAGTTGGTTCCTCCCTCCCCAAAGCAGATTTGTGGGATTTGCTTGGATGGGCCACACCCCTGGCTGGGACCCAATGAGCTGTCCCAAATCGATTCACTGCACCTAGCATGCACTAACTGGGTGATCACCCCTGAAGTTTGGTTGGCCCAATGGGGGGGGGGGCGGCTGGCATACGCAGCCTGCTTACACCTCACTGACAAGAGCAGGCAGGAGAAGGCAGAGATCCCTTGCCAGCATGCTTCGAGGAACCATGGCCAATAAGGAAGGAGGCTGGGACCTACACTGTAACCTGTGTGGAGGAAGCCAAGGCCATGACAGGAAAGAGAGGCAGGAGGAGGCCCCCAGACAAGAACCCTGAGAACACTGAACCAGGAGAAGGAAAAACAAAGGAAACTGAGGGCGGCAAGCACACAACATCAGACATGGCTTCAATGGACATTAAGAGATATCTTTGGGACCTTGTAGATGAGCTCAAAACTGAAATATTAAATCAGGCAAAGCAGGATATGAGTAGAGTAATAAAACAAATGCTTTCAGGAAGCATCTCTCAGGATGATACAGATGGAAGAAGGGAGGAACACAAAAAAAGAAGAGAAACATTTGATAAAGAATATACAGAAAATATAGAATACATGAAGCAGATTCAAAGAGACTACCAAGAAATTAAAAACTCCATTGAAAGCTGGCAAAACTCCTTAAAAGAAACTAAGGATAGACTATCAAAACTTGAAGACAAGTTGGCAGTGTGTGATGATGAAAGGAAAGATCTCTTAAAAGTAACAAGGAAACAGGCAGTAACAATACAAAGGCTAGAGGATGACAAGAGAATCTATAATTTAAGAATAAGAAATGTGAATGAAGAAGCAGGAATACATACAGGTGAATTACAAAGGCTATTCACAGAAATAATTAAGGAAAACTTCCCAAGCATGGGAAAAGAAAATGACATTCGGTTGTGTGAGGCATACAGAATCCCAGCCACCTACAACCAAAACAGATCTATACCCAGACATATAATAATCAAGATGCCAGAAATTCAATATAAAAAAAGAATATTAAAAGCCATCAGAGAAAAGAAACAGATTACCTATAAAGGTAAGCCCATCAGAATCATGGATGACTTCTCAACACAGACTATCAGATCAAGAGGAGCTTGGAGTGAAGTACTCAAAGCCCTGAAAGAGAATAACCTCCAGCCCAGATTGATGTACCCTGAAAAAAACTGTCACTAGAAGTTGATGGAGAAACAAGGTGCTTCCATGACAAAGAGGAACTGGGGGAGTTTGTGACCACCAATCCAACCCTACAGAGAATAGTGAAGGACATTCTAGAGAGAGAAAAAAAAACCCAGGATTTTAGAAACAGTGGCAGAAATGCCTCAATGAGCAGGGCAGGCAGTAGAATGAAGGAGAAAAGTAGACAAACAAAGGCAGGAAAATAGCATGGCAGAAATGAGGCAGAGAAGGATAACTAGAAACTCTAACATAGATGGCCTTGATAGTGCACCAGGATTTAAAACCCACATTACTCACACTACTCTTCTTAGATGTATTATATTCTGTTCCAGCAATTCTACCTATACTAGATTTGAGGGCACAGACAGTAATCCTGAAGATAACAGGATATAGTACAGTAATCATGCTTAATTTCCTATTAACTTAATCTAAAGCTCTGTAAAACCTACACTGTTTTACCATGACTGATCATAATCGAATCTGGTCTGTTAGATCGCTGTTTGTATTGATAGATTTTATTCAAAGCTGTTATGATTGATAGTATCAAGTCTGTGAGTATAGGCAACTGCACTCAAGATGACAAGATCCACTAGAATATCCACTCTGGTTTGATTATTACCTGCCTTTGAAGTTTTATACTGTCTACAATGTTTTATTTTTACTAATATTGTTATGTACTGCTATATTCAATTATACTGCTATATTCAATTATGCCTGATGATGTAGACATTCTATTGAAGATAATAAGAAACAACACAGCAATCATTGTAGATCACCTTGTACTATGGTTTTATATGACTTTTTGGTTTCATGTTTTTATAGGAATTTATTTTGTTTTGTCTTGCTAAGTTTTGTTCTTCCCTCTAATACAGAAAGGATAGAAATACATGCAGATATTCATGCATGTGTAGCTGTTTACAGTCTCACTGTTTGAATATCTACTTTGTATGCTTTAATTTTGTAACTTGATTAACTATTTCTAAGAGGACAATATGTAATTTATCAACTAGTGATTTCTTATTGTTTATCTTTTTTTTTTTTTTGGAATTCTGTATTACCTCTACCCTTTACATGCTTTTGTTTCTCTTTAAATTTAAAAAAAATGAGTCTTTAAATCCTCAGACATGATATTTATTTAGGTATTATTTACTTTATCTCAGTAAGATTTTAAAGCTTTAAGTTTATAGAAATACATGTAGAGGCTCATGCATGTGTAGCTGTTTACACTCTCACTGTTTGAATATCCACTTTGTATGCTTTAATTTTGTAACTTGAACAACTATTTCTAAGAGGACAATATGTAATTTATCAACTAGTGATTTCTTACTGTTTATCTTTTTTTAAAAATTCTGTATTATCTCTACCCTTTGTATGTTTTTTTTTCTCTTTAAATAAATTTTAAAAAAAATTTTAAATAAAATTCCCAAGCCCTATGGGCTAGGGGATGGGGATTTAGCTCAGTGGCATAAGTGCCTGACTGGCAAGCATGAGGTCATGAGTTTGATCCCTGGTATAAAAAAGAAAGAAAGAAAGAAAGAAAGAAAGAAAGAAAGAAAGAAAGAAAGAAAGAAAGAAAGAAAGAAAGAAAGAAGAAAATGAAAATCCCAACTAAATCCTGTAGCTGAGATTGACCATTAGTCATGTCTGAATTTGTCATTGCCGCTAGTACTGTTGTTTTATGAAAAGGCAACGTATTTCTTTTAGAAGGAAAGTGAAATTTGTCTCCTCCACTGTCCAGTAACAGTAGATCTATGCTTTGTGCTATTAATATTATTAATAACATAACATATAATAACAGTGTTTTTTAGTGAACTCAAAAATCCATGGAAAATGTTTAGAACAATGCCCAGTAAGACCATATGCTATTATTATACAACCACCATTGTCATCATCCTGGCACTTATCAAGCCTCTCAAGCAGCATATAAATCTTGTAGATCAACCCCAGAGTGGCTCCTGGGGTGGAGGTATAGGAAACTTAAGGTACTATGAAATGGAAGTGTTTCCACCTGGGTCCACAATAGAGCCAAGGCTAGATCTAGGGAGTATAAAAACATCTTTAAAATGACTTCAACTACCAAAGGTATGTCTTCTGCTAATTGCCTTCTTGGGACCAAAAGACTGGTCATGCTTCCTGTCGTCTTTGTCTCTGGAGGATCTGTTTAGGTTAGAGATTAGATTAAGTAAGACCAGACAATAGTCTAGGATGCTTATTAAACTGGTATCCTAGTAATAGTGGCATCATGAGCACTAGGGAGGTGAAGTATCTGACAAAATCTCTACAAGTTTGCCACTACACAAACTTGTAGAGACGCTTGGTTTTAGACTTGGATAGAGAATAGACAGCTCAAACCCTGTCCATTGGTTATGTTTTGAAATGACCAATTTAGAGTAACTCTTTCATCTCCTGGGAAGTTTCTGAAAATATTCCCTGTGAAGTAATTTTTGTTTGGGGTTCCAGGCCTATGTGGAATGCGAAGCTGATTTGGACAGTAAGATTCTATGACAGTTTGTGAAGATTATAGGTAATGCTATCAGGAGAATTCAGAGGTATAAGAAGGCTAGGATGTAGTATTCCAAGCAGAAGAGACTATAGTTAGAGAGAAAAATGTGCAACACATGAGAAAAACTCAGTTTCCAGAATCCAAACCTGTAAATAATTCACAGAGATAATTTTATAGGTCACCATTGGATCTAACAAACAACATCTACCTGTAAATACTTCTTCTCCTAGAGCAGTTGAAGCAACACTTGCATTATACTGTAGTCTTTTTTTTTATTTATGTATAATACATGGTTTATAAACAATAAGATGTTCTTACATAGTTTTTCTTAGATGCTCTGTTTTTGCCTAGTAGTATACCAAGAAACTGTTTCCATATCATTAGTGTTCTATCCAATGTTTCACTAATTCATAAATATTTTCTGAGCATATATTACATCCTTTCTAGGCACCAAAGATAGTAGTGAATAGGACAGGATATGAATCTACCAGTCTCAAAGAGATGTCAGTCTGATGAGAAAGTAAATCAATAAATAAATTGAGCGGGGAAATTCTGTCACTGACAGGTGCTGTGCAAAAAATTCAAATAGAATGGTGTGATTGAATGTCTGAGACTACTTTCATCTGAATACTAAGGGGTAATACTACTAAGGAAGTAGTATTTTGGTTGAAGTTAAAATGATGAGAACCAGGATGCAAAGACTGAAGTAAGAGCATTTCAGACAGACAGAAAGCTAGTGCAAAGGCCAAAGACAGAAAGGAGCCCGGCCTGCACAAAAAACCGTGAAGAACTAGGCTGAGACAATCTAACGGAGCAGGAGAAGAGAGCACACAGGTTAAGAAGGTCTCAGATGCACAGCAGAAATGAAAATATTCCGGGGTTTTATTCCAAATGTGAATGGACACCATCGTAGGTTTGTTGTTTTTTTACAAAATCGAATGTGCGTGTTTGTGCCGGGGGAAGGGGGTAAACAATGCTTTATCAGGTATAACTTATACACCACAAAATCTCCCAATTTTAAATCAGTAGTTACACTAATTTTAACAATGTATACAACTATGTAAACAGCACCACAACTGTAATGTTAAACATTTTTATCACTTCAAAAAGTTTCTTCTTCAGCCTTGAATCCCTAACAATCACTGCTTTACTGTCACTAGAATTACGATTTTTCTGGAATGTATTATCAATGGAATCACAGTCATAGTGGCTACATAATTTGCAGGCCTGTGGCAAAGTAAAAAATGGAGCTCCTTGCTCAAAAATTAACAGTTTCAAGGCAGAGCATTAAACCTAGTACAGATCGTTTCTGAACATGAGCCCTCATTCAACCACACAAGCCCAATGCTCGTGAAGCCAGCTCTGCATAAGATATGTGTGTCTCTTTTGCAACTAGCATAAAGATTCAGCACATTGTTGCATATAACTGTAGTAAGTCTCTTCTTCATTATATGAATGTGCCATAATTTATCAGTGGATGGACATTTATATTGTTTTTAGTCTGGAGTTGTTCTGAATAAAACTGCTAATGAGCAATCAAATATAAATCTTTGTATCATATCTTTTGAAGAGAAGATATGATACAATCATTTTTCCTTGAAATGATTGATCATTGAATTTATTTTTTTTATTTAAAGAGAATAAAACCAAACAGAATAAAATGGAATAAAGCCAATCAAACAAAACAATGAAATTGATACAGGACTTCAAAACAAGGTAAAAGGAAATCAACAATGGCTACCATAATACCTCATGTTATGTTCAAAATAGCTGCCCATACCATCAGATATAATAAAATCAAGCAAAACAGAACAGAATAAAATCAAAACAATGAAAATTATACAGGACTTTAAAACAAAATAAAAGGGAATTAACAATGGCTACCACCTTCAGAAGGAAATCCCCCATAGTTGTTATATTACTTATGGTTATCCTCTAAATAGATGCTCAGAATACTGGCTTTAGGCCTGAAAAGTCAGTCAAACAATACAGGCATTAACTTGTTTTCTTTACTTCAGTGGCTATCATCTCAGCCTGTGTTTCTCTCAATCAGCCGGTTGCTTATCGGGCAAAGGCAGTGGGGGGTGCCTCAGCCCTTCTTGTCTCCCAGCCCATGCGCCAGCTGGCTGACAAAAAGAGATTGGTCTGGACCACAACAGCTGCTGGCTCACAGGAAGGGGTTAGTTTCTTCTTGATTCTCTTCCTGGGATGCATGGCTGCTGCTGGCTCACAGGAAGAAGTTTTAATTTTGATTAAACCCACATTGTCAACTTTTTATTTGTATAGTTCACACTTTTTATGTCTTACCTAAGAAATTTTTATCTAAGCCAAGTTAACAAAAATTTCCTGCCATGTTTTCTTTCAGAAATGTCATACTTTCAGATTTTACATTTAAACTGATGATCAAGTTTGAGTTAGTTTGGCAGATCATGCAAAGTATGAGCCATAGTTATTTATTTACTTATGAATAATCATTCCTTTTGCTGAAAAGGCTATCCTTTCTTGATTGAATTGTCGATGGCTTACATTTAGGTCTATGGTCCAGTGAAGAACTTTAACCAGCACAAATTCTTTACAATGAATATGATCATTCTGTATGTCAAACATATGCCAATAAAATTAATTTGAAAAATAAAATGATTCAAAAATAAAATTAATTGGTCAAGGAAAAAAAATTCCTACTTCCTCCAAATCCTACCCATCCACTAAGCCCAAGTCAAAGCTATACCCTCCATTATATGGTTCTTGTCCTTATAAATAATACTGCTCTCAAAATGTATAAAATGTAAATTTCAAAATGTATCTATATCCCTTTTATGTCACTATAGTGTTTATTTAATTCAACCTTCCACCAGAGCTATTTTTCACTTCAATAAATTGAAATCTTTCAATGATCCAGGTAGTAAATTAGAAACTAAGGTTACAAATAAAACAAACATAATCATCTTCTTGCTTTATACAAATAAAATTGAGTCAGGTATGGTGCACATGCCTGTAATCCCAACAACTAATACTCTGTCTCAAAACAGAAGATCTAGGAAAGACTCTGTGTGAAGGCTTTAGGTTCAATCTCCAGCACAAGAAAAAAAAGGGTGGGGGGAACCTGGGTGATGGCACCAGCAAGTTCCTCAAGTTTAAAAAATAATAATTGGAAGTTAAATGTTCACAGTAATAAATAAGAGCATGTAAGAGGGGAATTTAATTCAAACAAAGGAATGATCTTCTAAAGAAGTGATAAATTCAGACCAGAAAGATAGGCAAGCAGTTGGGTAGGGGATTTAGCTCAGTGGTACAAGCATCTGCCTGGCAAGTGTGAGATAGTGAGTTCTATCCCCAGGTCCAAAAAAAAGAAAAGAAAAGAAAAAGATAAAAAAAAAAAAAAGTAGCTGGTTTAAGGGAAGTGGTGGGTTTAAGGAGAAGGATATATTCAAGTAAGAGACAGGAGCAAATACTAAGGTCAACAATTATTAAGCAAGTATCTATACTGATTCCCCTCCTGAGGCAACATCACCAAACAAA
Source organism: Hydrochoerus hydrochaeris (assembly GCA_004027455.1). Lineage (NCBI taxonomy): Eukaryota > Metazoa > Chordata > Mammalia > Rodentia > Hydrochaeridae > Hydrochoerus > Hydrochoerus hydrochaeris. Next base: position 203,795 of record PVLA01002782.1, on the reverse strand, counting down.
AACAGAAGGAAAGCTCTTTCCCCATGCAACATTCATTCTAAGACATAAAAGAAGCCACTATCATTACAACTATGTAACTACAGTTCTCTAGGGAAGAATAGTGCAAGATGGGGTTGAAGAGGTAGGTGCAGGCCAGATGTGCAAGATGGGGTTGAAGAGGTAGGTGCAGGCCAGATCACTAATGGCCTAGTAAGAACTGGAGAATTTTAATACAGTGGGATAGGATCGAATTAGTTTTTTACTTATATGTACTTTCATGTGTGGGGATGTTGTTGTGGTTGTTGGTGTAGTGGGGTCTGGAGCATGTATGTGTGTATGTGTGTGGGCACACACGTACTCACACACACGTATAGTGCTGGGGATTGAACACAGGGCCTCTCATCTCGTGTGCACTCCACCACTGAGCTATATTCCCAGCCCGCAACTGATTTTTAAGCAATTACTCCAGCTACAGTGAGTGATTTGTCTTCTTTTTATTTTGTAAGCTTTTAGAAAATTACTCTCTGTAACTAATTTGCCTTCTAACACATAATGCCCCTTTGCAGTAATGTGCACCTAATAATAATACCATCGGCTAACGTTTAAATGTTTTCTGTGTGCTTTGGAGACTGGTATAAATGATATATGGGAACGAAACTCCCAAGCTACTATATGTCCTGTATGAGTTCGTGTTCTCTAAAATCAAAGAATGAATTTTAGGAATAAAGGAGATTAAGAGCAGAATATATTTACTGATAGAAAGAAAGCTTCTGCCTGGGATAGAGACAGAAGGGGACCCTAGTGGGTTGCCAAAGACTCTGTCTTTTCTAGGAAATTTATAGTGCAAAACCACAAAGTGAGATGGGTCCAATGGGGAAAACATGGGAACTCACAAGGCAGGTGGGTATGAGGTGGGACAGAACTATAGCCAACCAATAAGATTAATTGTTCAGATAAAATTGACCAAATCAGGGACAAATGGGGAAGCCAGTCATGCAGCACACTTAAAGAGCAGTGTGACTTCCTCTATGGGGTTGGGATGGTGACTCCTGGCTTCCTCAAGGTGATCCACACCTATTTAGAATATCAATCCTGATGTTTATACACAGGGTGTGGTTGCATCTGTTTTGTCTTTTGTTTTGACATCTGGTCCTCTGCAGAGGTGTCTGTTTCCTCCAAGATGCAAGGTATCTGATCTTCTTCACTGGCCCCTTCAAGGGCTCAGCCCTGTCTGACTGCCTATAATATTTCTAACTAACGCAGCTGCCTGTAACATAAGGATGTATCATGTATCAAGTTTTGAATTCTCAAGCCATGTGTGGTGGCACAGGCCTGTAATCTCAACACTCAGGAGGCTGAGACAGGAGAATCGCCAGGAGTTTGAGGCCAGCCCTGGCCTATATAATGAATTCAAAATCAGCCTGAATTACACAGCAAGACTCTATCTAAAAAGAAGGAAGGGAAGGGAAGGGAGGGGAGAGGAGGGGAGGGGAGGGGAGGGGAGGGGAGGGGTGAAGCTGGGGGTGGTGGCTCACGCCTGTAATCCCAGCATTCAGGAGGCTGAGGCAGGAGAATCGTTGTGAGTTCGAGACCAGCCTGGGCTACAAAATGAGCTCAAGGCCAGCCTGAACTTCATAGCGAGACCCTGTCTAAAAAAGACAAAAAAAAAAAAAAGGAGAGAAAAGAAAAAGAAATCTCAACTGGCTGCCATAGGAACCTTTACACACCAAGAATCCACAGATATCTATGTATATGGTAGAGCAGGGGGTAGAAAAATGATAACAAAAATGTTACATGGGTAACTTTACATCTCATTCAAACCAATTATTTAAAAGCATTCACAATGAGCTACAAGACTAAGAAATATAAGGACCTGAAAACTGTGATCCTCTAGCCAAAAGAGACTACTGTACAGATTTGCACAACTTCTAGGAACTCCTCTTAATCTGTATTGATGATTATTCAAGTGTACAATACAGAACATGATGATCTGGTTTAGCAAAATCATGTGATCTCTGAGGAACTATTTATTACAAATCACAGCAATCTCTTTAAAAATCAGCATGAGCCCTTCCTTCTCTGAAAAAATAAATAGAGAATAAAAAAATCTCAAGAATGTGTTATCTAGGATCTGCAGAGAGACGGGTCTGATGGAGAACTACCCCCACCCTCTGCCCTGCAGCTCCCCGGCATTGCAACACACAAATCAAAGACTTACCTGTGGCCTGAAACCGGCTGTGCCTTCTGGACTAAGAAGCCAGATAAACATCACACTTTAAAGAGACCCTAAGGAAAAGTCACCAACGGAGCATCGCAAGTATGGTCATGGCTCCAAATGAAAAACAACAATACAGTGTCCTAGGAGATGAGGAGACACAGATAAAGGTGTGAGGACCCGGCTCTGTGGCAAAGCGCTGGTCACTGTTCGTGCAGCAGTAAAACAGCTCCATGTCTTTGGTATGATTTGCATAAATGTTCCCTAAAGATCTATGTCCTTTTAAAGGCCTGGTTCCTAAGCTGTCACTATTGGGAAGCAGTAGAACATTTAGGAAGGGGGACCTAGTGTCAAAAGAGGCTACCCTCAAACCAGGCTCTTCTTCACTTCTGTGTTTCTTCTCTTGCTTCCTGGCTCGGCTGATGCAGTAAATGGTTTGCTCCACCACACTTTCACCAAGATGTGCTGCCTCCTCAGGCCCCAAAGCACAGGGGCCACTTGATTGGAACTTTCAAAACCACGAACCAAAGTAAACCTTTTTGTCTTTATAAGTCAATTATCTCGGGTATTTCTTTACAGGAAGAAGATGGTTTGTACAGTTCTTTTCTTCAAGGGCTCCCAAACAATAAGTTTTTAGGTTGAGCTCATTTATCTATAATGAAAAACATAACAATAATGAAGAGCCACCTTCTCCACCATGAGAGCCTTAATTCTGCACACCAGTTTCCCCAGGTTTAGAGCCCCTGCTCTCTCTCTCCCACATTTTCCTCCACCTCGGGAAATAGTTACAGCCCCTCGCTGTGCCTTAGCCCCACCCCAGCCTACCCCACTCCTACTCCAAGTGCTGGAAACATGTCAGATTGATTTGTGTAGGAAATTGGGGTACGTTGCTTTATAACATTTCATAAATTTTGTTGAAAGAAATGTAAACTAAAAACAGCATTTTGCAATAAAAAGTATTTTTATAGAAACCAAACAAAGGCTAACCTGAATAGAATCCAACAATTAGAAAGACAAAGGAGTGGCTTTTTTTGGAATTGCTTTCTTTGACAGCCCTAAAGAGCTTTAAATTAATGTCAAAGACAGGATGCCTGTCACAGAACAGAGACATGTTCCAGCCCCTTCTTGTTTACATCTTCCTGAGGCCATAACTCCACCCATACCCTTTCCCCCTGCCCCACTCCCTATTTATCTTCCAGAACAAAAGGCAGTCAAAATTAACCCTGTCTGTAGCTAAAAGATATATTCCATCATGAACTACAGGCTGCTGCTGTCCTTAAACAAAATCAAAGTCAATAAGCAAATATTTCTGATGCTCATTTAGCAGCACACAGCAGGCACTGAAAAAGGCACATACACTTTTTCCCAATTCTCAGAACAACTCAGATGAGGAAACTGAAAGGGGAAAGTAACTGGTCAGTTTACTTTGAAGAACAAATCTGCTTGACCCTAAAATCTGTGCTTTAACTGTATTTAAAACCTATAAAGTAAAACTATCCACAATGAACTGCTTATAAATTTATTAAAATTAAAATTAATTTATAAATTTATTTATGAGTAAATTACCCATAAGTTACATTTATAAATTGCTATGTGTTTAAACATAAGTCCTAAGCACTTGCATTGTTTTTGTTTTTGAGGTTATCTCTGTTTTGTTGCTGCTGCTGCTGTTGTGCAGACACAGTATCTCACCATGTAGCCTAGACTGGTCTCAAACACATGGTCTTCCTGCTTCACCACATTTTAAATTAACAATATGCAGGCAGCAAGGACATCTATAGCTAATCTTAATACTTACAACAAAAATATAACTGGTCACTCAGTCACATCACTTGTACTTCTTAATGTAATATAGTATAATATGGATTAGTAAAACTGGAATCATTGATTCACTTAAGATATTTTTGTGATCTCCCTCCTGGGCATTACCCACCAGAATCCAATGTTGAACAGAACAATTTGTGACCTCCTACATTACTGTTTTGTAAAAGAGACAAAGATTAAACATAGAAACACAAATATTTAAGTAAGAGCAAATGGTTATATGCACTGTGAGAAACAAGTACACTGTTATGAAAGAATAACCAAATAAATTAATATTCACTGGTGGTGACATGAGGTCTCCAGAGAAGTGAGCTGTAAGCTGAAATGTAAAGGATGCACAAGTAGGCTAATAATGAGGGGAAAGTGGTATTCCTGGCAAGGAACTATCCACTGCCAAAGCTCTGAGAAAGAAAAGAGGATAACTGGTTCAGGACTAGTGATTCTTTTTTTCATTTGTTTGTTTATTTGTTTATTGAGACAGATGCTCCCTATACAGTTCAGGCTGGTCTTGAACTCACTATGTAGCAGAGGCTGGCCTCGAACTTACAGTGATCCTCCTACCTCAGCCTTACAATGCTGAGACTACGGGTGTGTGCTACCACACCTGGCCTGGACTAGCGAGTGATTCTTGAGAAGCCAGTATGAGAAAGAGACAGAAAATGAGTTTGGGGAGGAAAGCAAATGATACTCATAGGATTTTATGTTTTATGATACATGTTATGGAAACCAACTATATAAATTGCAACCCATGTAATTTTATAACCAAATTTATCAATTACCAAAACTCAGCCTGGCTGTCATATTCTAAGAGATGCCAGGAGAACAAGGATGGAAGGGAGAAACCAGTAGGAAGTTTTACTTTCACTTACCCAAGCAAAAAGATAATGGTCATTTAGACTCATGTGACAACAGCAGAACCTGCAGAGAAGAGGACAGATTGCATTTACATTTAGGAGAGTATGAGATGTGATTCCCATGGTATGTATATAGTTTGGATGTTCCCCAAAGGTTTATGCTTTGGAAGTTTCGTCTCCAGTGCTTTGGTGGGAGATGGTGTGAAATCTTTGAGAGGTGAGTCTTCCTGGGACCTCTTGAATAATGGAGTGGGAAAGGAATGTCCCAGAAGGAAAAGCTTGTTGTAAAAGCCTGGGCTTGACTCCTGAATCTATTGCTGGGTTCCTGTTTAAAATGTTATCTTATCTCCCATGTGTACCCTGTCATCTGTTGTGAGGCCCCAAGCATAGTCTGTGCCATGCTTTTTGAACTTTCAGTCTCCAAAACTGTGAGCTAAACTAGGCATGGTGGTGCACACTTGTAATCCCAGCACTTTAGGAGGCCAAGGCAGAAGGATGGGAAGTTTAAGCCTAGCCTACTGTGCGATTTAGCAAGAACCTGTTTTAAGGGCTGGAGATTTAGCTCAGTGGCTCCAGCATTTGCTTGGTAAGCGCAAGTTTGTGAGTCCAATCCCAGGTACCAAAAAAAAAAAGAATCTGTCTTAAGGGGATGGGGGAGAGCTCAGTTCAAAGGCTATGTACTGGAAAAAAAAATTTAATGTTTTAATGCAAGCCAAATAAACTGCTTTTTCTTCAAAAGTACCTTGACTCGGATATTTTGTTGTAATGATAAAAAGTTGACTAATACTAACCTAATATGGGGAAGAACAGGAAAAGGTTAGACAATGTAGGAGCAAAGAAAAGTCCCAGGTTTCTGAACTGAGCAATTAGGTAGGTAGACAGATAAAAAATAGCTTGAAATAAAAGTAAAGCGGACTGAGCTGGGAATTTAGCTCACTGGCATAAGTGCCTGCCTGGCAAGTTCAAGGTCCTGAGAATTCCTGGTACAAAAAAAAAAGTGTATGTACATATAGACCAGTGTTTGTCATTTAAAGTATATGTAAATAACTCAAAAAATCTTGATAAAGTATAGATTCTGATGCATAAGGTCAGCGGGTGCCATGGCACATGCCTGAAGTGCCAACTACTTGGAATCTGTTAGAAGATCATTTGAGTCCAAGGATTCAAGACCAGCCTGGTTAACAGACCAAGAGCCAGCCTCAGCAACAACAACAAAAAAAGGGGGAGCAAGGAAAATAGAAAACCTGATTCACAGAGTCTAGAAGAGGTCCTACATTTTTGCAAGCTCCCAAATGTTGTCAGTGTTGTCTGTGCTGGACCATAGACCCCACTTTTAGTAGCAAGGTTCTACCACAGCCACCCTACATATACATAGAGTGACAAACTTTTGGCCCAATAAGAATAATTTTAATTTAATCATGTCATAAAAGAAATTATGTTTTAATTACAAAAAATAGAGCACAGGGTCAGGAGCATAACTCAGTGGAAAGTACCTGCCTAACATATTCCATAGTCTCTGTCTCTTGTCTGTATGCTTCTCTGTCTCTCTCTATATATGAATATATGTGTGTGTTAAAAATGAAAAACTAATACCACAAACATTAAAAAGGTAGTAAAAAATGCTTAGGAATAATATTATGCTAATGAAACTGAAAATCTAGATGAGTTACCAAATTCTTTTTAAAAAATCATATCAAATATGATACAAGAAACAATAGCAAACCTGAAAATTCCTTGTATTAGTCCGATTTCCATTACTGTAATGAAATACTTGAGATAATCAATTCATAAAGAGAAAAAGTGACTAGCAGTGGTGAAATGCTTGTGATTGCAACTACTCAGGAACCTGAGGCAAGAATATAGCAACTTCTAGGTCAGGTTGGACAATGTAGTGAGACTGTGTCAAAATAAAAAATGGGTGGGGATGGAGGTCAATAATAGGTTGATCCTTGGTATAATTGCCAGTACTGCTGAGAGAAAGAAATGGAGACAGAGACAAAGACAGAGAGACAAAGACAGAGAGACAGACAAAAGACTGAAGCAGAATTAGTTGAATCCAAACTCCCATACATATTATTGAACAGGTAGTTAGAGGTTTGTTTTGTTTTGGAAGTTCCAGTTCATACTTGGCTGGGCCCATTGGTTTTGGGTCTGTGGAAAGGCAGCACATTGTGGAAGGAGTGTGGGGAGGAGAAAAATCACTCATTTTATGACCAGGAAGCAAAAAGAGAGGAAGAAGGGACTGCAGCCTCACCATTTCCAGCAAGGGCACAATTCCAATGACCAAAGGTTCTCCCACTAGGCTACTACCTCCTAATAGCACCAAGCCCTTAACACATGGACCTCTGGGGCACATTCAAGATTCAAACTATAGCACTCCTATATCTATAGGACTCTTGTTTAAAATTGTCTGCCTAAAATCTCTCTGGTCCTACATGGCTCCATTGATGCATTCCTTGAAACATTTCAGATATGTATATCGTTGATACTATACTAAAACTAACAATAACAATAAAATTTTCCAACTCATTTTTGGAAGACCAACAAAATATTACCATCAAAACCTAACAAGTGCCAGGTGTGGTGGTACATGCCTGTAATCCCAGCATTCTGGAGGACGGTGCAGGAAGAGCACAGCAAGTTCAAGGCCAGTCTTGGCTACAAAGTGAGTTCACGGCCAGCCTGAACCACATAGTGAAACCCTGCCTCAAAAAAAATTAAATAAATAAAATAAAAGCCTAACAAGATCACAATTTTTTGTTGCTGCAACCAAATACCTGAGAAAAATAACTTGGAGTAAAGGTTTATTGTTGCTTATAGGTTTCAGTCCATGGTAGGCTTGTTCTACTGCCATGAGGTAAGGCAGAAACACTATGACAAAATGAAAGTTGCTTACCTTATGGCAGCTAGAAAGCAGAGAGGGAGTAAAGAGCAAAAGAGAAAGGGATCTGCTAGAAAATACAGTTCCCAAGATCACAATCCCATGATTCATTTCTTTCAGTTAGGCCCCACCTCCTGTTTCTACCAACTCTCACAATGCCATCAATTTGTGAGCACAACAAGGGATTGATCCATTCATAAAATTAGTGTTTATGATCCAATCACTTTCAAAAGCCTCACTCCTAAACACATGAACCTTTTGGGAGACATTTTTAATCCAAACCATAACATTAGGTAAGAAAAATTAAAAGCCAATCACTCATAAATGTAGACTCAAATACCTTAAGTTTGATATTATCAAGTTTACTACTTTGCCTTATTAAAAGGAAAATATAGATAGGTTCTGTGACACCTTTAATCCCAGTACTAAGGGAGGCTGAGGCAGTAGAATCCAAAGTCTGAGTCCTAGCTGGGAAATTTAGCTAGATCCAGCCTCAAAAATTTTTTAAAAGGCTGAATATAGCTCAGTGGTAGATTGCCCCTGGGTCTGATTTCTCAGTAGACTCCCACAAATATATATAATATATATATATATAAAATATATATAATATATATAATATATATATATAAAATATATATATATTAGATCAAATCTAGCATGTTTTCTCTTGTAAGAGAAACCTAAAATATAAGTAAAAAACAAAATAAAAGATAATAGGAAATAGGGAGATAGATTTTTTTGCATAACGGATGGGAACCAAGAGATGGGGGAAGGGAAGGAAGAGGGCAAAGAATGAAGTAAGAATTAAGATCTGTTATTTACATGTACCAACTCCCCACAGGAATGTAATCATTATATACTGCAAACATGTGCTAGTAAAATTTGAAAAAGATGAATTTTGAGAGAAGATCTTGCTAAATTACCCATGCTCAGCCTCCAACTTGGAACCCTCCTTTCTCAAGCTCCAGAATTCTGGGAGTAGAGGTGTGTGCCACCATACCTGGCCAGGACAGTTACAATTTTAAAGACTGACAATATTATGTGTTGACAAAAATACTGAACAACTAGAAATCTTTTTTTAAATTAATTTATTGGTACATTTTAGATATACATAGTGAATTTGTAGCTGCACACAATATATCTTTTTTTTCATTCCCCTCCCTTCCCTTCAACCCCTTCCCTTCCTTATTTACGAGATGTTTCCATCATTTCCTTTTCTCCATTTTTTGCTTTCCCTTCCTTACTTTCCCATTCCCCCTTCCTTAGTTCCCCTTTCCATTTGAACATTTTCTTCATATTTCACAATATCTAAACAACTAGAAATCTTATATATTGCTAATTGAAGTGTAAGAAAAAAATGTTGGCAGCATGTAGCAAAACTAGATATTTTTATACTATATAACCGAGGAATTCCAGTCCTAGATGTTATTTACAACCAAAACGAGTCCACAAATTCATCAAAAGATATGCTTAGGGATGAGGGAAGATCCTCAAAAAACATCAATAAATAAAAGGTACACAGCAATGTCCATAGCCTTAGCTTAGAAATAACTCAAAGGTTTAACACTTAGGTAGTGGAATATTAAATAAGGAGTACAATGACATTCTGTGTGTACGTGGTTCTTTCTTCTCCCTCTGACCTGCTGCTGCTGAGCCCTGATGTGATAATATTAGATAAAAAACCGACAGAAACTATAGACAGAAAAGACCAATTTTCAACAGGAAATATTTCACAGTAAACAGCAGGTCGCAATGTAGCGTGTATGGAAAATCTTTTGAGCCTTCGGATGTTACCTTTAAAGAAGAAAAAAGTCAATGAAACAGCGTCTGGGAATTTAGTTCAGTGGTATAAGAACCTGCCTGGCAAATGCAAGGTTATGAGTTTGATCCCCAGTACCAAAAAAAGAAAAAAAAAAGTAAAACAATATTTTCCAAATATCCGCATAGGCATTCCTCTTCCAACATATATAAACCTAATTAATTCAAAATAATCTTTATTCAAAAACGCCTGAGTCGTCAAACTTTGATAATTGTAAATCTTAAGATTGCAGCGTATGAGACGGAGACATTGATCCCATGTTGACTAGTTATTATTAAGATGTAGCGACGAGAATCAACTGGCAATTCTCTCCGTCCACGCCACTAACAACCGGGGTTCCCGGGGTTACGCGTCCGGCGGCAGCGGAGAGAACTGTACGGCGAGCCCCTCCCAAGCCACTGGGACCCTCGGCTCCCAGCCCCGCCCAGTGGCGAAGCGGAACCTTGGTCTGGGTAGACGATAGCCCCGCCCCTGAGCAGTAGCCCCGCCCCGGAAGTGTACCCTCCCCCCGAGAGTTGCCGCGTCTCTATGGAAACGACCCACCTCCTTGTGCGGCACTGAGAGCACTATGGCTGCTGGGGAGCCCGGGGTTTTAGGCGGTTACTACTTCAGGTTCCTGCCTCAGAAAACCTTCCCATCTCTGACCGCCCCGGAGACCACCAGCCGGCTCCGCCAGTGGTGAGGGGCCGAGGGTCAGGGGGGTTAGAGCCCCTTGGCCTTCGCGGCTGAGGAGCCACTGCCGGGCGTCGAGGGCGCGCGAACCGGGGCGGCCGGACCTGAATGAAGCCCCGGAGCGGCGGCGGCGGCGGCGGCGGCGGCGGCGCGGGCCTGGGCGGGCCCGGGGTGGCACTGGGGGGTTTTGTACTCTTGAGTGTCGCCAACGCCAAGATGACCATTTTTCCTCCTCTGCCCCAGGTCCATGCTGGGCAGAATCAAGGCGCAGGCGTTCGGGTTTGACCAGACCTTTCGGGCCTATCGGAAGGATGATTTCCTTATGGTTGGTATGGGGGCTGCAGAGTTCTCTGGTGATTTTTTAGCTTTTCCCCATGTCAGCATATATTCTTGTGAACGTGCCATTTTTTAGTGACGTCGTTTTTTGGAGTCTGGGAATAATAAAACATGCAAATAGTGTATTCTAAAACTTTTACATTTCCCCTAACCATAAATTTGTTTTATTTTTTGGTGATCGTTTGGTTGATTGGTTGGTTGGTTGGTTTTTAAAAACAGTCTCGCTACATAATCCAGTCTGGCCTTCAGATGATTAAGAAACCCAGGCTGGACTCAAACTCCCAAAGATCCTCCTACTTCAGCCTCCCTGTTGCTAGGTGCACCAGCCACCACACTTGCCCATGAATTTGTTTTTCAGTTAACTTCTTATTTTCCTAGTTTCAGATTCTGCCTTACAGGAGACCTTTTCAGTCTTGGATAATTGTTTTTTTTGTTTGTTTGTTTTTTGTTTTTGTCTTTTTGAGACAGGGTTTCGCGGTGCAGTTCAAACTGGCCTTGAGCTCACTTTGTAGCCCAGGCTGGTCTTGAACTCTCAAGGATCCTCCTGCCTCAGCCTCCCCAGTGCTGGGATTACAGGTGTGAGCCACCATGCCCGGTGGATAATTGTTTTTTTAATAGGCACTTCTCATTTTTAATATTATTACCCAGCTTTATCACTGGCTTTTTTAGTAGGCTTAGCACAAGATTATTTTTGTTTATTTTTCAAAATCAAATCCACCATGAGAACTAGACTTCAGGCTGTACTGCAATTCTGAATACAGAATTCCCTTAAAAAGTTTTAAGTAATGGCATAGTGATTAGAATATGTAAATCTTTAGACATAATTTGAAAGTAAAGCTTGCCACAAAGTGTTTTATGTGCTCCTTAAAATCATTATTTTTAATCCTTTTTCTCCCTCCTTGCTCACCCCTTAGTCAATTTGGAACTAATTTTAGGGTTGTGAAATTATCTTCATTCTTTCCCGTTCGTGTTCTGTAAGCATGAACTTTAGTTTATACAGTAGTTGGCATAATTTACTCATTTCAAACACTGAGGGCATATGAAATGCTACAAATTTCCCCAGGGGCTGGAAATAGGAAGCACAAAGCCACAGTCCCTCCTTCAGGGATCTTGTGGGCCCTTGGCAAGATTGCCAATAAACAGAAAAAAATCAGATCACTGCCTATAGTTATAAGTGCAGTTCCCCTCATTGACTCACTTGCAAAGAAACTCAGATTCTAGCAATATGTTCTCATGGTCATATGTTTTTGTTTGTTTTTTTGGTACCAGGGGATTGGCGGGGGGGCGGGTCAAACTCGTCCTCCCACTTGCCAAGGAGGTGCTTACATCGCTGAGCTAAATCCCCCACTCTGGTCACATGTTTTTGAAAATTTTCAAAAATAAGTTGCTTTGTTTTCTTGGAGTAGTTGAAATTATATAAAACTGAGGCCCTCTAAAGTCTGAAGGGTTCTGTCATTTGGCTTTAGTTAGCTGTCTAGGTTCAGATTACAAATCTGGCAATTACAAGGTATGTGACATTAGAAAGTGATTTAATTTTCTTCAGCCTCCCTTTGCCTTACTACAAAGTGGTCACAGCATTTAGCATTTAATAGGTATAAGCTTGATGCTTGACCCCCATTTTCTTAGAAAACTGAAACTCAAAACAGTGTTTTGTTCACAATGCCCAGCAACAGGATTTTAACTCCAAATTACCTGCTGTTTTTGTTGTTTGTTTGTTTTTCTAGTGATAGGGTTTGAACCCAGAGCCTTCACCCTAAGATGTATCCCTGGCCCTTTTTTGTTCTTTATTTTGAGACATGGCCTCACTGAGTCTCTGAATTGCCAAAGCTGGGCTGGAACTGTAACCCCCTTCCTTGCTTCAGCCTTCCAGATTACAAGGAAAGGCCACCACACTCAGCTTCCCTATTGTTTCTACTACATGGAGTCAACTAATCTAAAGCTATTGCTTAAACCAGAATTTCAGATTTTGAATTTGGTTTCAACTAAAAACTATATTCCAGAAGTTTGTGAGGGAGTAAATAGAAAAAAGGAAATATTTATTTTGTTTTCTAAGTTTGTACCCATGCATACCCCCAGTTAAAGAGCTGGGCCTGGTGGCTCATGCCTATAATCCCAGCACTCGGGAAGCTGAGGCAGGAGGATCGTTGTGAGTTCAAGACCAGCCTGGGCTACAAATTGAGCTCAAGGCCAGCCTGAACTGCATAGCAAGACCCTGTCTGAAAAAGACAAAAAAAAAAAGGAAAACAACCAAATATTTCATTCAGAGTGAGAAATGATGACATTACCCTAGGCACAAGATACTTTGGTGACAAAAAAGAAAGTAATCAGTTTTTTAAATAATTTTTAAAAAATTTAAATAGTCACCATATGTTGGATCACTGAAAGTGATCATTTTTTAATTAAAATGGTCAGAGAGGGATTTAACAAAAGACGAGATTCTTGAACTTGGACATGAACGATAAGGAGTTTGTCAGGGGGCAAAGTTAAAGGATAGTGGTGGAAAGATAGTTGGGATACTATTTTAGAAGCACTTCTCTGCAGAAAGGAGTTTGGGCTTCTGCAAACAAGGAGACACTAAAAGATTTTACAGAAGATTCTTTTTCTTTTTTTCAAATCCATTTTATTACCAAGAGAAAAAACAATTTCAGAATAACAATCAGGCAGCAACAATGGTACATACATTGTGCATTGCTATCCTCAAATCATAAGACTTTAAAATAATGGAAATATGATTTAGTGGGAGAGTACTTGCCTAATAGTGTGAGTTTGATCCCTGGCACCATAAAAATAAAATAGATTATCTTGGCAGAAGTGTGGATGGTAGATTAGAAGCATGAAACCATCATCTCATGTAGACCACTGGTGGCAAAATCCATGGCACTTGTAATGCAATGAGCTATTTGCTGTCATTGAAAACTCAAAGTTTTGCCATCAATGATCTAGACAATATATGATGATATCCTGAGTTAGGACTAACACCTGAATAGTTAGCCAGGGAGGCATTTAGGAGAGAGACTTAATAAGGTACTAAGTAAAGGACAGAGGAATCTTTATGCTGAGTCCTAAATTTCTGACTTGTTTAATCACTAATGTTGCTGTTAAATGCATAGAAAATGTGAAGAAGAAATAAGGAAAAGAAGTTTAGTTTTAGGCATTTTCAGCTGGAGATACATCCAAGTAGCAATATTCTATGTATATGATGTCTATTATTTGGTCTTAAGGATTTGTTGTCAATACATAGTGTCAGAATCTCACTATCATACCAGATAATGAGGGAATTTTCCATATAAACAAAGAAGTCTTAATTTGCAGAGCTTTTTCTAAGGTATGCATAACACTTAGGCTTACATCTCGTGACCAGAACTTAAGCATGTGACCATATCCAAGGGAGGTTAGAAAATCCAGACTTAACTGAGCACATTGCCATCCAAAATAAGTTGGAATTCATTAAGAAAGAGAAGATTACTTATGAATTAGAAATCAGCAGTTTGCGAGATAGATAATATAGTTAAATATCTACTTAGATTAATTTAGAAATGATTTTTCTCGCCCATGCAATAAAATAAGTGCAGTTAAAGTCTTCGTATGTATTTTGATATCCGTGTCTTTGTTATTATGTTAGTTTGTAAGTCACCTAATATTTTCCCAAGCACATCAGCTTTCCTAAAGTTCAGCTGCAAATCCTTGTACTACCTTACTGCAAATTCTATAACAAAATACCACCTACAAAAAGGACAGTTACAAAAAGGAAAAAGACAGTTATATATAAATTCATTTTAGGTGTATAATTAGATTTCAATAATGAAACATGCGTTGCTTTATGTAAGGGGCGTTTATTAAAAACCTGTTTCCATTGGTATGTCTATTTTCTCCTAGTCATGTGATCTTACATTTACAGACATCTAAGACATAGGGTTGTAAATTAATAAAACCAGGAATAATTACTAAAACCAGCACTCTAATTTGACAGACTTTTAAAAAGTTATATAGCAGCTTCTTTTTTTGAGGACTAATTTTAAGAAAGTTTTAAAAATAATCATCTCAAGAGGCTAAGGCAGGAGATTTGCCATGAATTTGAGGCTAGCCTAGGCTGTGTGGTTAGTTCAAGGCCAGCCTGAATTACAGAGCAAGGACTTATCTCAATAAGTAAAACAATAATAACAATAATGAATCATGCATAGTGTTTTTTATTTTCTGGATGTTTGTATTTATTGTGCTTGTGATCAAATCTAGGGCCCCATGCATGCTAGGCAAGCACTACCACTGAGCTACAACCTCAGGCTTCCTGTTTTTTAAATATATATACCTGCAATTAAATTAAAAATCCACCACTAGAACATAAACACCACGAAGACAGAACCTGACTTGGCTTAATATAAGCAGTCATAAATAATTCTCACTTCACATGCTTAGCCCTCTTCATTATTGTCTTTGTCATTACTTGGCATTTATTCTGCCCACTTTTTCATGAAGTAACCCCACGAGTCATCTTTTATTCCCTTCACTCCTTTTTTTCCTTCCCCTAAGTATCATTGAATCTGTATACTTTGTACTTGCTACCACTCTTACTGCTGTATCAGCTCTTTCTGGGTCATTTCTGCCAGCAATCATCTCCTTCCTAACTAGTCTTTTTTATAGCACTTTGATTCATTCTCCACCCTCAAACCAATGTAACTTTTTTTTTTTTTCTTTGTACTAGGGATCAAACCCAGGACCTTGCACATGTCAGGAAAGTGCTTATGCCGCTGAGCTATATCCTTAGCTAAATGTGTTTCTTTAGAGACAAGGTCTCACTGTAGACCAAGCCACCCTCAAACCTATAGTTTCCCTGTATCAGTTTCAGGTGCTGGACTTACAGGTGTGTGCCACCATGTCTAGCTAAAAATAAACTTTTAAAAACAAGATTCTAGCTGAGCATGATGGCACCCATCTGTAATCCCAGATACTGGGGAGAATGAAGCAGGCGAGTTACAAATCGAAGGCCAGCCTGGCTAATTTGGCAACACCTGTCTCAAAATTAAAATAAGACAAAGGGCTGAGGAGGTAGCTCAATGGTAGAGATCTTCCCTAACAGATCAGACTGAGTTCAATCTTCAGTTATACACACACACAGACACTAAAATTTCTTCTCTTGACTACAAGGTCTAGTTTAACTCCTACCCTTTTTTTTTTTTTTTTTTTGTACCAGGGATCAAACTCCTCACCTTGCACTTGCCAGGCAGGTGCATATGCTGCTGAGCTAAATCCCCAGCCCAACTCGTACCCTTATATGTGATCATTTTTCCTTCTACTATGCTTCTTCTACTGCATTCTTTTACTTCCCTTGAATGGAATGACCAGTGGTTTCTTACCTTATAGCCATCACACATGCCATTTTCTCTGGCTTATAAAGTGGCATGTTGGACTCAACTTAGGACAACCAGATTGCTATGTTTTCAGTAATCTTTCTTTGCTGGTTGTTAAAACTGTTAGAATTTTAAAGTCCATAATGAAAATTGGCAGATGCTAGCCAAGTGTAGTGAAACAGGCGTAGGCATTATGAGGCTAACCATAAACTCACTACCCCAGAGTGGCCTCAAACTTGCAAAGATCCTCCTGCTTCAGCCTCAGAAGTACTGGGGTTACAGGCTTGTGCTACCATGCTCAACATGATTTTTTGTTCTTTACTACTTAACTATGTTCTTTACTATTTAAATTGTTACAATAAACATTTATTACTTTCCAACATTCTCTTCAAGTGATCACTTTTCCTAAGATTCTTCAAGGAGGAATCTAAGCTATATGTTTCAATTCTGTCACTCATTCCTCTATATCTGGCTTCTGTTTCCTTCATTTAATCAAAAGTACACTTGCCCTCCTAATCCAGTGAATACTGTTTGCCCTCATGGAGCTTACAGCCTAAAAAAGGAGACAGTAATATGCCGTATTACAAAAGAGTACATTGCTACCCATGTACATAATAAGCAATCCTAATCTAGTGGTGTTCAGAAAAACAGTTAATGAGGAAAAAAGTACTTAGGTTTAGACCTAAAATGTGAAGTAGGAGTTAATTGGGCCAAGAGGTATACTGATAATGTTTAACAATTCATCCCCTTTCCCAAAACCCGGACCTCTTTTTTTATTATTTTGAAGGTAGTGAAATACAACAGAACAAGATAGAACATAACCAATTGAGATAGTGTAGTGAAATTGGTACAAAACATCATAACAGCTTACTGGGATAACAGTAATAGGTATCATAGTACATCTCATTATCTTCACAGTAGTTGTTCTTTCATTGAGGTATAGCAAAAGTAAACCAAACACAAAACATTATAGAACTTATCAAAACAGAATATTGAATAGAGCAATACAATTAATCAGAACAAAGCAAAACAGTAATAATATTTGCCTTCAAAGAGATGGTAGAAGGAAATTCCCCCTATTTGCTATATTGCTTATAGTCAACCTCCCAAGAGATGCTCAGACCTCTGGCTTCCAATTGCTAGTGAGGTGGGGAATGAGATGTTTGATTCTCAGCCTGCATGTAGGCTCACGGCTGCTTACTAGGGAGGTGAGTGGGTTGCTTGGTTTCCCAGCACCCTAAGTTCCAACATGGTGCAGACTTCTAACACTTGACATTTTTTCTTTGTAACACGGAGGGTTACTGTGTAGTTAAGGCTGGCCTTGAACTCACGGCAGTCCTCCTGCTTTGGCCTCCTAAGTAGTTGGAACTGCAGTGGTATACTTGGCTTATTTATGCTTGGGTTATTTATATTTCTTTCACTGCACTTAAACTTGAACATCTTTTCACAAGTTTATTGATGGTTTTTTACATGCCTGTTTATAGTATTTGAACAACTTTAAGTCAGTTGCCAGTTTTTCTTATTGAGCTTTTTTTTAGCCATTAGAAGTGTGAGATCACACTCTTTATAATATTTGTTGCTGTTTTGTAAATCAATCTGTTGTTCCTACATCATGGGCATTGTGTTTCCTGGCTGTCCAGAAGTTTTTGAACATCCATGTGACTTGGGGGTAATTTGTAAATTTTGGTTTTTTGTTTGTTTCTTTTCTTTTCTTTTTTCCTTTTTTGAAAGCAGAGCAGAACACAGAGCAATTGAAGGTATTCCCATATATTCAGAACGTAAGATTCTGTGCGGGGCAGGAGACAGCTCTGGCAGAGCAAGTACTTAGCATAAATAAGGCCCTAGGTTCAATCCACAGCAACAAACAAGAAAACAACTCTGGGACATAGGTTTACCATCCAGACCCAATCAGTTCAGAGCAGATTTTGAGCCTATACATAGGAACATATGCCTCTAACCCCAGCTGCTTGGGAGACTGAGGCAGGAGGATTGCAAATTCAAGGTCAGGTTAGACAATTTACTAAGACCTTGTCTCTCAGGTTTTTTTAAAAGACCAGGCATAGAGGCATACACCTGTAATCCCAGCACTCTGGGCTACTGAGGAAGGAAGAGCCCAAGTTTTGAGCCCAATATGGGCGATTTTATGACTTGGACCTTAGCAAAAAAAAAAAAAAAGATTGGAGATGTAGTTCAATGCAAAGGCCCCAGGTTAAATCCCCAGAATGAATGAATGAATGAATGGCTTTGTGAGCAACTTACAGGAAGCACCCACAGAACCCATTTTATTGGAAAAGGTGGTAGCAGAGGCATCCAACTTTCAGGCTGGCTAGTCTCGGGACAGCAGTGGTGTTAGTTAGGAAGAGATGGTAATAATGTCTATGGCCATAGCAGTCTAAATGCACTTGATCTTAGAAGTCAAGAAGAGTAGGACCCAATTGGTTCTTAGGTAAAGGCAAAAGTGATGATGGCCTCCCTAGTTTCTGATGGCTGCCAAAGAGTGGTAGCTTCCTCATCTGGGGAGTTCACCATATGATTTTGTTTCATTCCCACAGTTCAGCCTGGAGCCTGATGTTCTCCACCTCCTGAAAATTTTTGGACTGCCTGAGATGCTTTTAATAAACTTTCCATTTGCTTTTTCAGCCAGTCAGCTGCTAGTACTTGGAACTAAAACTCTTAACACTATTTTGCTTTGCTGTATAGAAAGCTTTCATTTTTAGGAAGTCAAATCTATCACTGCGCTGCTCCTGTTGAGCAGAATTACATTGATGGTTACTTTTAGACCTAGTGTATAAATGTTTATTATAGTGATTAATTCAAAAAACAAGATGGAAGGAAAGTTGTCAAACACATAATCTAACTTTACTGTAAATCATTATTTTTTGTTTATTCAATTAAGCCTCAAAGACTTTACTTAGTGTTCATACTTCAGGTTCCAACTTGAATGCAATAAAGCTTCATTTACTAGACATTTTACCAATTTTCAGTTGTCCTTTGAAATTTAAATGAGATTTTACTAGTATTAAAGTTTACTAGAGTTTTTAGAAGTAGATTTGTATTATTATTTATAATAAGCTATCTAACATGTTTCCCTCCAATTTGTATTTTAGGCTTTTTTCAAAGACCCAAATGTTATTTCGAATTTGCAGTTACTTTCAGATTCTTCTGGACAGTGGATGACATTAGGTAAATAAAATTAATTTTCATTTTCTTAGATGACTACCTTACTCTATAAACAACTTTACTTCAGAAATTTTCATTTCTAAAATACTAATTGTGGCTGGATGCAATGGTGCTTATAATCCCAGCTGCTTCAAAAGCTATGGCAGAAAGAAGGCAGGCTTGAGACCAGCCTGGACAACAAAAAATATAAATATTGGAGCTGAGTTTAGTGCCAGAGCATTCAGCAAGCATGTTTGAGTCCCTGGATTCAACTTTTTTTTTTTTTTTTTTTTTAAGACAGGATGTTACTACACAGTTCAGGCTGGCCTTGAACCCACTTTGTAGTCCAGGCAGGCCTCAAACTCACAGTAATCCTGCAGAGTGCTAGGATTACAGGCATATGTCACCATGCCCAGCCCAACAATTTTAATACAACTTGTGAAGAATGATTTGTCTGATAACAGCAAGATTAAGTTTCATTTTGTGCCAAGTTTGCCTGTAATCTCTTTCCTGGTAGTCTACTTCTGTTGTCCTGACTTAGCCCACAAGAGCAATTTGTCTCTATCTCTGTCTCTGTCTGTCTCTGCCTCTTACTATTTCCTTCTGTTCTGGAATACTAAGGATTGAGCCTAGGCCTTTGAACCCACAGAGCTACATCTCCAGCCCTATTTTAATTTCTCATTTTAAAACAGGTTCTCACTAAATCACAAAGTTGCCCAGACTGGGCTTGACCTTACAGTCCTCCTACCTCAGCCTCCCAGTCTGCTGGGGTCACAGGTGTGTACCATCACACCCAACTCTTACCTTTTATTATTTTAGAAGGCGTTTAATTTGCTTATCCCATATACTTTGCTACATACAAGGAACATTATGGTAAGAGAAGACCTTTACTCAAGGAACTTGTTGATATGTTAAAATGTGTGTATGTGGTATAATAATGTACTAAAGGTTCTACTGTAGAGGTCAAGAGCATGAAGAAAGTGGAATGGTCAATTCTAAATAGAAGAAAAAGATCAAAAAATTACCCACTAATATGGGAATGCTTGAGTAAAATCTCATTTGGCTGGAGGACATGGATTTCTGACACAGGCATCAGCTACAATGGAACTTTAATGCATTCAATGCTTGAATGCCCTAGAGTGCTACAAGAACTCTTCCATTCACTTGTTTTTTTAATCTCTTTTCTTTCTTTTTTTCTCTTGATATATATGTCAATTTTACTCTGGAGACCAGCCTGGTCAACTTAGCTATCAAGTTCTGTCTCAAAATAAGAAAATTTTAGAAAAGATGGGGGATGTAACTTAATGTGAAGGCCCTTGGTTCAATCCCCAGTACCACAAGGGAAAAAAAAAGGTGGAACCTCCTTTGCTGCTAGCTACAGTGGATCTTTGGCTAAGTGTTAGTGCTGCTTCATCTTCTCAGCCGGGTACTTTAGTCTCCTTCACTTCCATATACTTTGCCTTTTTCAGAAAATGTATAATAGATGCTTCCTGTGGACATACTCAGTTGTGGGCATCATGTACATTCTTTAATTCTGAGTGAGATGTCATATCAGTATTTTACAAGTGAGGATTAGGAGCATAAGCTAAGTAGTTTGTAAAGTTTAACACAGCTGGCAGGGTAGCCCTGAGATTGAAATACAAACTCCAGAATTCAAGACCTTGACTACCACATTGTCTTGCCTCTGTCACTTCCATGTTGGTGGAAGTGACAGAGGCAAGACAATGTTGTCAAAAAAGCACTAATTTAAGGCATCTAATAAAAAGGTGTACTAGTATACTATATATGCTAACATTTTAAGGAAGAAAAGCAACGTGTTCTTAACTTTCTGTATGTGGCCAGAATGATGCATTGCATAGCAATATGATTTATATCAAGAATGTCCCCCTCAGGCTTTTGGCAAGTAACTGAATTATGGGGACATTATAGCTGACTTGCTGTTAGGTTGGATCTAGGTGGGGGCAGGTGACTGATATAACCTGGAAGAACGTATCTCCCTTCCTCCTTTCTCTGCATTGTGACCACCATAATGTGAGCAGCCTCCACATGCTTCTCTGCAATGCTGATTCTACCCTAGAGCCAGCAGACCATGAATTGTAACCATGGACCAAAATAAATCTCTGCTACTTTGAGGGGGTCAGGTATTGTATCTCACTGAGGAGGAAAATGAGACCTGTATCTTCTAAGTGCTGTTGATACAGTTTAACAAAATTCCTACCTAACAGGATGTACTGCATCCTGTTAATGGGCTGCATTGTGTCCTCACCCCAAATTCATGTTACAGCCTCTAGAGCCTCACTGTGATGTTATTTAGAGGTAGAACCTTTAGGAGGTGATTACATTTAGATGAGGTCACAAAGATAGGCCTCTTACAGTGAAATTAGTGCCCTTATAATAAAAAGAAGAAATCTCAGTGTGCGTGCCATGGGAAGACACAGAAAACAAAGCACCAGCTAGTCACACAGGGGTCCATTACTAGGAAATGAAGCAGATGTCACCTTGATCTTGGCATCCCCAGCCTCTAGTACAGATTAATACAGATTTTTGGAACCAAGAAATATGGTGCTAATATAACAAATACCTAAAAATGTGGAAGCTGCTTGGGAACTAACTGGTCAAGATTGAAAGAGTTCTGAGATGCATACGAGACATATTAAGGACAGTACTAGTGTGAGTTCTGAAATGTATTGTAAACTGGAAGAAAAGTGATCTTTGTTACAACATGGCAAAGAATTCGACTGACTATATTCCAGTGTTTTGTAGAAGGTAGAACTTGGAAGTGATGAAACCAAAGATTTAACTGAAACTTTTTTCTTGGAGACAGTCTGTGTAGCTCAGTAAAGATATGATAAAAAAAATTTGATAAAGAGATTAAGGATGTGACTTACAGATTTAAGAAACATTTCAAAGAAACTAGGAATTCAATATGGAATTATGCTATCAAAAATACTGCCAGTTTGAACTAAAAAGGCCAAGAAAAGCTATAGATGAAATGAAGGAAGACAGTTGGATGACTTAGATCTTGTGGGACTGGACCATAGAGCTATTTAGTTGTGAACATGTGACTCTCTTTAAGAAAAGGAAAGAAAGACACTGGAGGCAATCAGCCTCCCCTTTGACAGGCCACACAACAGCCATTCAAACCATTAGAGACAAGGCCACCCTGCAGAGCTGCAGGGATTGGGCTACTTGGGAGAGAAGGGTTCTGCCCTCCACCTGGTCGGGGTGGAAACACAACCCCAGTGGGTCCAGAAGACAGAGTATAGAACCAAAAGGGATTATGTTTGAGCCTTGCTCAAGTGTAGGCTTGCTTGGCACTCATTTCTTAATTCCTGTTTCTCCTTTCCACCCTCTTCCTCCTCAATTGTAAATGACTACCATATATGTTCCACCTGTATATTTTGGAAGCATATAGCATGTCTGATTTACAGCTAGAAAAGAATTTTGCCTCAGGATAAATCATATTACTATCTCACCCATATGCAATTTAGATGATATTTAGCTGAAACTGTGAACTTCAGGTTTTAGAGTTTATGCTCAAATGAGTTAAAGTTTTGGGACCTGTTAGAATAGAATGAATGTATTTTTCAGGTGAGGAGGATATAAATTTTGGGGAGTATGAGCAAAGCACTATTGACTTGTTTTGTCAAAATCACATTTGGAAGCACTGTGGTCTCCCATGGCCTTATCTATCAGTAATTCCTAAAGGCCTCATGTCCAAATGCCATCACATTGAGGGTTCCAACTTTATCATATGAACTTCGATGTATGCAATGTAGTCTATAGTAAATGCTTTTTTCTTGCCTCAGGTTAAGTGATATGAATGTCATTACTATTTTTCAGCATTCAAAGCCTCCTGCCACTTCCCAAATTGAGCTGGGATACATATGTGAAAATAAATAGTTGCCCAATATTCATCTCTCATCTTGTAACCACCACCCAATCCTCTGAAACTGTCAGGATCTATACTTCTCTTGTTCTTTCAATGGGCTCAGAGGTACTGTTTCATTTTCTATGGTCTTCTTTTTACTTTAGCTAATCCCCAGGATGACTGTGCCTCTGAAACAGAAGGAGCTTCTCTTAGCCACATAGGTTTAAAATTACCAATACTTACAACAGTTCACAGCTGCAGGCACCCTTATCCCCATGCTAGCCCCATCTAGGTTCGTAATCTAGAGCAACAGGTCCTAGTGGGACTGTAGATGGACAGCCAGAGTAGGAAGTGCAATCAGTGTTACTCTTGTGAAGCACAAGCTGATTCTCAAGTCAGAAATCCAGCAAATGTATCCAGGAAAAGGATACACAAACAGCCAACATCTAGGTCTATAATCTCTTTAGGATTTTGAACAAAAGAACCCTTAAAAGCAAATGAATGTGTATGTGTGTTACATATACTAAAGAGGGTTGGGTGTCATGTGGTACATGAATGTCCTCCCAGAACTATGGGCTTTCTACTGAGACCCTGTCATAAAACAGAAGGGAGCTGGTTGTTTTATTGTCCTGGGGGGCTGAACCTGTGACCTCATACATGTGATGCAAGTACTGAGTTCCTTTTTTTTTTCTTAAACAAGGTCTTGCCGGGCATGGTGGTACATGCCTGTAATCTCAGCACTCAGGAGGCCAAAGCAGGAAGCTCACTGTGCGTTCAAGGCTAGCCTGAACTATGTAGCAAAACCCTGTGTCAAAAGTTGAGGCGGAGGGGTCCTTGCTAA
Source organism: Hydrochoerus hydrochaeris (assembly GCA_004027455.1). Classification (NCBI taxonomy): domain Eukaryota; kingdom Metazoa; phylum Chordata; class Mammalia; order Rodentia; family Hydrochaeridae; genus Hydrochoerus; species Hydrochoerus hydrochaeris. The sequence goes on along the minus strand of PVLA01002782.1, from coordinate 179,999 downwards.
GTTGCCTGGTTTAGCCTAAAATATTTGTTGACTTTCTATAATTTAATAGAAGTTCTAGTTAATGGAAAATTCATTCCTGAAAGATACATTCAGGAAATAAGTGAGAGTGATGAGAAAAGGTGGATAGTGAGAATAATTAAAGCTGTAAGAGAAAAATAGATGTTATTTTCAAATTTCAATAATTATGAACTTGTGATACCCTGCCTAGGGCCTGGTTTGAAATTTACCTTGGCTTTAAAACTACTTTCCATAATAAACACTATAGCCAGGTGTGGTGGTGAAAGCCTGTAATCCCAGCACTCGGGAGGTTGAGGCAGGTAGCTCACCATGAGCTCAAGGCCAGTCTGAACTAAATAGGAAAGCCTTGTCTCAAAACAGCAAACAAACAACAACAAAAATCCTAAGCATGAGATTATAAAGGATAAATTTTTCAATGAAAAATATTTTCAAGTACCTCAAAAGTACCCATTAATTAAAATTTTTGTAGTATGAATTCTAAAAACTTTTAAGTTCAGACTCATGTAAATTAATGCCTATGTTTTCACGGGCAGTTCTAATAGATGCATTAAAAGTGGTCTAAGCACCCCTACTACACACACAAAAAGGTATTTCATTTTCAAATAGTTTCTAATTTATGTTCATCTAGTCCTGAAGTGGTAAGATTTTGGTGTAAACATTGAGTGATTAATTAAAAGAAACTGCAAAAACTGTGTGTGATGGCGTTTACCTCTAATCCCAGCACTCAAGATGCTAAGGCGGGAGGATTGCCACAAATTCAAGGGTAACCTGGGCTGCATAGCAAGACTCCATCTCAAAAAAAAAAAAAAAAATTGCAAAGTGAAAATTTAGTAAAATCCTTAAAGTGTTTTTCAAATACAGTTGTGGGGGCTGAGGATTTAGCTCAGTGGCTCAAATGCTTGCCTGGTAAGTGCAGGATCATGAGTTTGATCCCCACTACCAAAAAAAAAAAATCAATCAATCAATAAATATAATTGTGTGTTGCTTAAAAATGGACTGCTTTCTGAGAAGTTCATCATTAGGTGGTTTTCTTTTGTGAACATCATAGAGTGTACTTAGCAAATCTAGATGGTGTGTGCCTGTTACTCAATGTGGCCTCTTGCAGTAATCAAGAGATACAGTAAACATGAGCTATATGTAGGTGCAGCTGGCTTAACACAGCCCAAATTTTTACAGTAAGCTTTTTTGATAGAAGTATATGCAAATGATAAAAAGTATAGTACAGTAAATACATAAAACAGAACATAGTCATTTATTATCAAGTATTGTGTACTATATTTAATTGTGCTTTTACAGGACTGGCAGTATGGTAGGCTTGTTACACCAGCATTTACACAAACACATAAGTATTGCATTGTACAATAGTATAATGTCACAACAGCTAGGCATAAGGACTATTCAACTCTATTTAAATCTTACAGACCAGTGTGGTATATCTAGCTGTCACTGACTTAAACATTGTTAGGCAGCAAATAGCCAAACATATGTCATATTTAGTTGCTACTTAGAACCTTCATAGTTTCTAAGTCTCTAAGTTTCTAATACATTTTTAGAAGTAATTGAGAATGTTAAATTAATTTTTATATCTCTCTTTATAAATAAATATTTTAGGAACTGAAGTGAAAAAAGTTGAAGCTACAAATGTTCCTTGCACACAGCTTTCAATGTCATTTTTTAATCGGTTGTATGATGAAGATATTGTACGAGACAGTGGACATATCATTAAGTGTTTAGATTCTTTTTGTGATCCATTTCTTATTGCTGATGAGTTACGAAAAGTAAGTACAATATTTTTAATTTTACAGTGTAATTTTATTTCAGAAAATGTAAAATGTCAAAAACTTTTGCCTTCCTAAAATTCGTAAAATACTTGTTGTTAGTAAATATGATCAGTAATAATCATCACATTGCTATATTTCTTCTTGGGTAACACTTTTACTGTCAACTTAATTATGTGAATATTTCAGTAGTTCTCAGCTGTATCACTGATATCTGATGAGTAGAGGTAAGTGTCTAAACCAGGTACTTCTCACACCTCATAAGTAGTGATGCTGTAAACACTGTACAACTTACAGGAAGGTTCCCCACAAAAAAGTTATCTGACCCAATGTGTCAGTAATGCAGAGGTAGAGAAGTTGGCCTGATAAATTAATGGCTATTTTTCTTCAATATGGAACTCTTAATATATCAAATGAATATCAGAATATCCCTGGTGTAATGAATTCTTTTCATCTCATTGTGGAAGTCAGCAAATTCACTAAATTTAATTTTTAGTGAAAAATACACTAAACTCAGCATTAGAATACTTTTTATCTAATTTCTTGGACAGTAACTTTAGGCAAATCATTCAGCTCCCACCCTCCATGCCCATTCTGGGAGTTGAACCCAAGGCCTTCACACTGAGTTAATCTTCAGCCCTTTTTTATTATTTTGTGACAGTGTCTCACTAAGTCACTAAGTTGCCCAGGCTGGACCTGAACTTATGATCTTCCTACCTCAACCTCCCAGAGTTCTGGGATTATAGGAGTGGCTACCATACTGAGCACAAATCAGTTCAGTCTTTTTGAGCCCCAGGATCTTATTTTTACAACACGGAGATGAAAATGCCTGTTCTACCTTCCTAAAAATCATTGGGAAAGTGAGTTGAGGAAGTACTGAGGTGTATACTTTAGAAAGTATGAAATTTAGCGAGGCATGATGGCAGATGCTTGTATTCTCAGCAGTCAAGCTAAGTAGGAGAATTGCAGATTTGATGCCTACCTGGGCTATATAATGAAACTCTAAAAAAAGTCCAAAATGCTGTTAAAATAATATGTCTTATAAATATGTTTTTATTATATTTATAGTGCCTTACATATTAAATATAGTATTATGACTACAGTATTACTAAGTGGTTAAAAATTAGACATAGGTTCAAACTCAGGCTCTGTCTGTTGTTTTGGTTTTTTTAGACAGGGTCTTGCTATGTAGTTTAGGCTGGCCTTAAACTCACTATGTAGCTCAGGTTGGCCTGATTACAGGTGTGCACCACCATGCCCAGCTACTTGTTATACATTTTCCTTAGCAAGTGTAAGTGAATCACAATGATCTTCAGCCTCCTGAGTGCTAGAATTATAGGTATGTGCTACTGTGCCCAGCTCTATCATTTAATAATTGTGACATTTAATTTCTCTAAATTTGAGTTTCCTCATCTCTAAAGTAGGCATAATGTAAGAATTACATGACACAATGCATTTAAAGTGCTTTGCATAATGCCTGTCACTTAGTAAAGTCCGTAATATTAACAAACATTACTATTACTATTATCTCCATGAAGCAAGAAGGGAGATACACAATTCTAATGGATTGCAAATCCAGATAGATGAAAGAGAGAAGCTGTTGACTTGCCAGTCTGGAATCTTGCTTGTAAGAGAACGGTAGGCATCCAGTCAGTCTGTACATAAATCTCCACTGGAGTGGTGCCTAAAAGCTGAAGTTAAGGAGAAACAAAATTAACTTACTAAAAATAACCAAACACACAACTGAGTGAGATTATCTATAATTTGATTTTAGTTACATGAAATATATGTATATCTAACATGAGATAATATAAATACTATGCCATGAAGATCTGACATTAATTTCTACTCTTTACCAAGAGATAGATATTACTATTCAAGAATTGTTTGAGTTTCTTTTTTTCTCCTTTTGGGTACTACCAATTGCATTTCAGTGCTCTCTCTCTCTCTCCCTCTCCCTCTCCCTCACCCTCTCCCTCCTCTCTTTTTTTTCTGTCCTCACTCTTTCCCTCTCTCCACACTGCCACCTTCCTCCTGCCTTAGCCCCCCAGTGCTGAGATTACAGGTGTGCACCACCATGCCCAGCTACTTGTTATACATTTTTCTTAGCAGGTGTAAGTGAATCCAGCCAGCTGTGATGGCACATGCTTGCAGTCCCCATACTTGGGAGTCTGAGGCAGGAGGACTATACGTTTGAGGCCAACCTGAACTACATAGTGAGACCTTGTCTCAGAAATAAATAGATGTAATCAGTTTTCCTAGTTAAAGTGTATTTCTTGCTTCTGGACAATGATTTTTATATAATTCACCTTGTCCCCTCCTTGTATTCATCTTGTGTTGTGTGCTATTTTTGTTTTTGTTTCAGGGTTTGGGGGCTTGTACTCTGGGCCTCTCACATCCTAGTCAAGTACTCTTATCACTGAGCTGTGTCCTTAGCCCCACCTCTTTTTTATTTTTATTTTGAGATAAGTGTTGGTAAGTCATTCAGACTGGCATTGAACTTCAGATCCTCCTGGCTCAGCCTCTTAGAGGCTGGCAGCATGTTTGTGCACTACCATGTTCAGGTCCTATGCACAATTTTTATAGTTTTCTCCATCTAAAATTCTTTATATAGAAGGAGCACTTCTCTCACTGTATTTCCTTACTTTTTTTGTCTTTTGTTATTTTGACCTTATTGTGCCTATTTCACATTCTTTTAAAAGGTGGATAAAGTATAAACAGCCCAATAAAAGAAATATAGCTTGTATTGTGTGTGTGTGTTTTGTGTGTGTGTGTGTGTGTGTGTTTGGGACAGAGTCTCACTATGTAGATCAGGCTGGCCTTGAACTATGTAGCCCTGGCTGACCTCAGGTTCATGGCTGTGCTCCTGCCTTACCTCCTGAGTACTGGGATAACAGGTGTGTGCCACCACGCCCAGCTTGTATTCTTTACCTTGTTACAGCTTACATATGTCACCTATAATCGCTAACTGAATCAGATGTCTGTACTGCCCAAAAGTATAAGAAAATCCCTCACATCAGATCTAGAGAAACTTTTCTGAAAGAGGTAGCAAGGTCTCGGGAAATCAAGAGTATAGGCAGGCAATATGTAAAGTGTTTTTATTAGAAAGAAAAAAAGGGAAGATAAGTATGAGGTTCTAGCACCTGAAAGACTCAAAATGGTGCACTTGTAGGGGTTTTAAAAAACACTATAATCCTAGCTATTCAGCAAGCTGACTCTAAAAAAATCCAGAGAATCCTGAACCCATGGGTTCAAGACCAGCCTAGCAGGACAGGGGTATAGCTCAGAGGCGCAGCACCTGCCTGCCTGGGAAACTCAAGGCTCTGAGTTCAATTTCTGGTGCTAAAAAAGAAAATAGAAAAAAGAGACCAAAAAAAAAAGCCTCCCAAGGCCAACTTAGGCAACATAGTGAGATACCATCTCAAAAACAAATACTTTGAGAGGGATTGGAAAAATGACCTTATTTTTGTTTTTTGTTTTGATGCCAGGGATCAAACTCTTGATCTTGAGTTTGCCAAGTAGGCACTTAACACTGCTGAGCTAAACCCCCGGCCCCAAAATGACCATTTTTAGTTAGCCTCTATATAGAAACAAAGAAGGGAATCCTAATACTAAATATGACTTTACATCAAACTACTGCAGCACTAAAACAATCACTAAAAATAAGCCAGACACAGTGGCCCAAACCTGTAACCTCAGCTACTCAGAAAATTGAGACAAAGATTCCATGTTTGAGACCAACCTAGGCAATTGAGTGAGACTATCTCAAAATTTAAAATCAGGGCTGGGGATGTAGTTCAGTGCTTTCTGTATTCAGTCCCCAGTACAGGGGACTTAAACCCCCCAGGAGGGGGAGTGAAAAGAGAAAAACTTACCTCACTGTGTTTTAAAATTTGATCTGTTCCTTTCATTGAACATTAGTACCTAATTATAAAACAAAGACAGGTGTAGATTGCACATTGTGCTCCAGTTGTCTTAAAATTGGTGCTTAAGTCTAGGGGCCGAGATTGTGGGTAAGCACTAAAGCACTTGCCTTGCACATGAAAGCCTGAGTTTGATCTCTGTAGCAACACACACATGCACACATATGTGAGATTGGGGTAGGAGATACAGCTTAGCTGACCAGAGCTCTGAATTTGATTCCCAGCACCACAAAAATAAATAAATAAGATTATATTTAAATATGTATAGTAAGTTGTAACTTTTAAAAATTAGTACTTTGAACTATATCACATTAAGATGAATTTTATCATTTTAGGTTTTATTAGTGGAAGACTCAGAAAAGTATGAAGTATTCAGCAAACCTGACAGAGAAGAGTTCCTGTTTTGTCTTTTTAAACATCTTTGTCTTGGTGGATCCCTTTGTCAATATGAAGATGTGCTTAATCCATACCTGGAAACAGCAAAGCTTATCTATAAGGATCTTGTGAGGTAATGTTGCTAGGTCACAAAATTTAAATCTCTAGTTGGTGGAGCAAATTATGTGTTTAACCATGGTGGAGATGACCCAGAATTTTACTGTGGTCATATTAACAACCAGGGTGTGTAAAAATAGCACTGTCCTGAGCCTGTTTTGTACCTCCTCCTTCTCTTGCAGGCCAGAAAAATTTCTGGATTTTCCTGACTCTGTCCTAGTTCCCACTTCTTTCATTCATCATTTATCTTTTCTTCATCCATCAGAAGTCTTGATGAACTCCCTGAGAACTGTCACTTACTCCTTTATTAGCAACCACCATCTTCTAGGCCTTCCCCACCACCCACCTCCTTTTAAATACCAAAGAAACACAAGATCCAGCAGGATGTTTGAGTCTGCTCATCTAATAGTAAAAAATTATTACCTTTGTTCTAAAAAGGTGGAAGAATTTTCATCTAGGTGTAATCTTTACTTCCCAGATTAATCTTACACTATCCAGTTAATTTTAAGTATTTTACTTGGGTGTTTGACAGTCAAATAAAGTTAAAAGCTTAGTGAGTTTCTTACTCATACTTTTAACTAAGGTCATTCTTTTCTCTTTTCTGTTTGAATTTTTCAACTATATTATCTTTCTAGACAAGGAAAATAGAAACAAGAGAAAGCATAGGGTTTCAGAGTTTAGTTACATAATTTTAATTTACTAGGAAAACAGCAGAATCAGGTTCTCATCAGATTCTTAATTGTTAATTGATTTATATACAACTTTAATTTACATTCCATAGCTATACAAAAATTGCATGATTTATTTAATTTCAGATATGGTTTTTATAATTATGTAAGAGGATCTGATACAATTTTAAAAACAAAAGTATTTCTGTAATTTGACTCTAATGAAAAAAAATCAATACATAAAGATTATTTGGAGAGATACTAGAATTTCAGAAAAAGTGCTCACAAATCTACTCAAACATATTCTGTTCTAATATGAAAATCATATTAGATATTGCTTTTCTGGCACTCTTGAAGAAATGCCTCAGTTTATCCTCAATGTATGCACACACATACTACCACCACTCTCACTGCAGTAAGTTGTACCCCATCTGTCACATGAACCTGTGGAATTCCTCACTACAATGGGCTGTGAAAGAAATTAATTCTGTAGGAGATACTTTGAAATAGAAATAACCTTAGAGCTTATAACTGCTGTTTTCCCCATTATTCCATTCCTTGGATTATCTATGATTCTCCACTATGTCTTGTGGGTACTAGGAAAAAGTTTGTCTTGAAGAGCAATCATTGCTCACAAAATGAGCAGCCAAAATTCATGACATCTTATAGGAAAAAAAGCAGTTGTCTCTGGGCAATCTATAAGGCAGCCAGCAAGCATTAATGTTATGCACAGATTTCTGCCAGCCTCTAAAGGGGCTACAAGAAGAGTGTCACATACTCCTTGATTTTAAGAAAATTACAGCAAACTAATACGTGCTAGTAAATGTATTATTTAAAATCTTTAAAGAACAATTATTTATATAATCAAATATTCAGCTACAGGCAAATGCTTACAACTCTCTTATTCTCTTAACACATATCCCAGAAGTTCAAAAGAAAACAATCAGTGTAGGTATCAGCCGTCAGAAGTCTTGATGAACTGAAGGTTATAGGACCAAAGAGAAATGTGGTCTGTTCCCAGCCTAGGAGAAGTGCTTCAAAGTCTGACTGTCTAGAGGAGGCTAGGAAGGAGACCAGTCCAACTGCAGTAGTACTTTCAGAATCATTAAGTACTTATCCTGATGCCACAAGTTTATGTATTTGTTTTGTGAAACTGGGAATTGAACCCAGGGCCTTGACACTGAGCTATATCTGCTAGTCTTTTCTGACTGCTTATTTTGAAAGCGGGTCTTGCTAAGTCACTAAGTTGCCCACATTTTGGTTTATCCTGTAATCCTCCTACTTCAGCTTCCTGAGAGCTGAGATTACAAGCATGTGCCCAGCAATCATCCCCAACCCTTTTTATTTTTTTATCTTGAGACAGGATCTTGCTAAGTTGCCCAAATGGTTCTCAAACTTTGCTACCCACTGTGTTTGACTGAAAAGTGCCTTCTCTTCAAAGATTACTATTCTGTTAAATCAAATAGGCAGTAGTTTAGAACCACTTTATGAAATAAAAATGATCAGTTGTTTCATTATATTTCAAAAATATATATGGTAGTTGTGTCTTTCAACATTAAACACGTTCACTTGGCTTAGATTGTCTTTAGATGCTAGTTAAGCTTTAGTGTTCTTGTTTTTTTTAAATAAGCAAAGTTATTTAAAATAATTCATACACCCTTAAGTTTAGAGTCAATATGGGAATAATTCTCTAAAATTATCACAAAGATATTCATAAGCAGCAATTATTTTACTTCAAAACCATTAATAACACTTTTATTTTGTAGGGCTGAATATTGAACACAAGGCTTCCTACATGCTAGGAATGTGTTCCCTGACTGATCTACATCTTCATCCTGTAATTATACTTTTAAAAAGCATCATAAAGGGCCAGATGTGACTTATACACACCTGTAATCCCAGTACTCTGGGAACTGAGGCAACAGGATCATAAATTTGACCCAATCCTGGGCAACTTAATGGCTTAGTAAGACCCCATCTCAAAATTTAAAAATAGGTCATGTTACAGCTTAGATCTGAAATGTACCCCCTCCCCAGAGCCTCAACAGTACAGAAGTGGGGCCTGGTCAGAGGGGGAGGGTCATGAGGGCTGTGACCTGGATCAGTATATTCCTTTTCTCCCCCCACATTACTGTGTTCTTGTCCCCCACTTCTCTTCTCTCTCTGCTTCCTGGCTGCCATGAGTAAGCAGTGGTTATCCACTGTGCCCTTCCACCATGCCATTTCTGCATTGGAGACAGACATCCATAGACTGAACCCACTGCAAACCATGAACCAAATAAATTTCTCTTTCTTTAAGTTATGGGAATCAGACGTTATATCCCTGTGTCAAGTAATTGATACAGAGCTACAGATGTAATTCAGTGGTAGAGCACTTTTCTAGCATGTGTGAAGCCCTGAGTTCAATCTCCAGCATCATAAATTAATTAATTAATTATTTTTAAAAAGGGCTGGGGACTTAGCTTGGTGGTAGAAAACTTGATTAGTATGTGGAAGGCTGGATTTATTCCCTAGTATTACAAAAATAACAAGCAAAAAATTACAAATTATTTTAGAAATATTTAAGCAATCTTACTGTAGGACAAGAAGCAGTAGAATGGGAAATAATACAACTTATTTTTATTAGAAATCAACTTCTAAGAATAAAATATAAAATTTTCTTCTAAACTTATTTTGACAAGGACAAACTTTTACAAAGGTATTTTTTTTACATTTTTAATAATAATTACAATAGTAAAGCAATCAAATCATAAGTAAATATACAAGTGAATTTTAATATATGATTTCACTGTATATCTATCCGAAATTGTTTTACAATTAGATGTAACCATAGAGAGTTATTTATTTTGATCTAAGTGGTATATAGTTATATACAGATATTTTATTTGCAGTGATTGTGGCCATTCTTTGGATAAAAACAAAACTTTAAATCTTCCAAGTTGAACTATATCTTAGACATTAGAAAAATAAAAAGAAAATGACATTGGCCTATGTCATAGAAACATTTGGAAGTCAATTTAATTATATGACTTGTGGGTTTAAGTCTGAATGAAATGCTTAGGAGAAAACTGCGTAGGAGTCTGTAACCCTGAAATGGGTAGAGCTGGCCGTCTGCAAAAGGTATTTGAGGTCACATATACACACACCTCTCCCACATAGTACATCTTCTTCCTCTTTCTCTTTTTTCATTGTTTCTTCATATATAGTAGAAAGGAAGCAATACTTGCATCTGATAGTGGGGAAAAGAGGTACATTCTTTTAAATTTCTCCTTATTATGTTATACATATATACATATCATACACATGTACTATGCAAGTATGAGCTAAACAGCTCATGTTAGGAGAAAATGAATTGAATTTCCAGTCAGCTGGATTCTTTTTCTGGGAATGTCACTTTTATTTGAATCATCTCAAATACATTATTTAACTTCTTCTCTTTCCCATAAAATTAACAAAATAACACCTATCTCAATGAATTGTATAACCTTTCAACAAGCTAATGTATATAAAGATATTCTGCAAACTATAAGCATTATAAGTTTTTTTGTTTGTCTTTTTTGAAACAGTTTCCCTTATGCAGTTCAGGCTGGCCTTGAGCTCACTTTGTAGCCCAGGCTGGTCTCAAACTCTAAACAATCCTCCTGTCTCAGCCTCCCAAGTGCTGGGATTATAGGCATGCACCACCACGCCCAGCTATATTTGTATATATAACAATTGTGTATATGTAGTTTATTTACTCAGTCTTTAGTTCACTTCCTTCTTACATATTGCCATAGGTAATTTTTTGTAGGAAGAGTAACTGCAAGTTATTGATAGAAAAGTATTTTAATATGATGCAATGTATAATGTAAAAATAGCTTTTCATATATATGTTATCCTAAAAGGAACCATATTATGCTTAGTTTACACCTGAGAAAATTTAGATCAGAGAGGTTAATTTTTTTCAAAGTGAAATAATAACTCAGTGACAGAACAGGAATTTATATTTAGGTTGTTTAATTATTTAGTTTAATCTGCTTTTATCTACCCCTTATAGCTGTCTAAACTTCCATCTGACTTTTATACATTTTTTTATCTAGTAATCAGTTCTGTGACATAGTAGAAACATTGCATCATCTGAATCTCAGACTGACCACATAGCTTCTAAACATAAAATCCAGTTAGCTGCTGAACTTTTTGTTCAGCTGACTTCGCCCCATCTTTGGACAAAGCCTCAGATGCTTTCCTTCTCAAACCACTTTGGCCAGATACTATGTATTTCCATGTTCTGTATGAATAAGATTACCTAACTACCAAAAAGAGATCATTACTTGAGTATGGCATGCCAGTCCTTACACACACAGACATACACATGCATGCAGACACACATGTGCACACACATACACATTCTTTTTTATGGCTTTTAGATGAGTTTCTTAGCTCAGCAGTCAAAGCCAAGTTTTCCTCCAGAGCTATTTACCTTTATAATCAAGACACCTTGTCTATTTCCTGTCAAGTTTTTCTATAAACTCACAGTTTTATTTCCTTGGGGCTGTAGGGTGTAATCCAGGCCATTTGGTGATATTGTTCCCTTAAGTCTCTTCAAATGATGATATCCATGTTCTCTACTTATAGTATCACAATTTTAACATGTTTAACTTTTCTGAAATCAAGATGTATCTTTCTATGCAAGTGTATACTTATATGAAGCTTTCGTCCTTTGTTTTCTTTAAAGAATTGTTATTAAATTAGTGGTTTGGCTTCAATCAGCAGTGTCTAAGAAATCAAAGTTGAACGGTCATGGCACTGCTTGCTGCACACGTGGAATCCAAAGCTCTACAAACCCATTTGCAATTTCCTGTATTGCTGCCAGCCAGTATCTCACAAACCACATCATTTTGGCCTTTTTACTTTGATCTACATCCTTGTGGTTCCCTTTACCACCTTAGGTGCTATGTTTTTAAATTTTTATTTAAAATTTCAACTATTTGTTACATTTTAAAATGTACCTTTTTCTCTTAGTGTTCGAAAACATCCTCAAACCAAGAAAATACAAATTACTTCTTCTGTCTTTAAAGTTACAGCCTATGTAAGTATGGATTAAAGTTTGCAACAAAATAAATTTATTATCAATGGACTTGTTACATCTGGATGTGTTGGTATACACCTGTAATTCTAACATTCTGGGAAGCTGAGACAGGCTCAAGCCTTGCCTGAGTGACTTAGTGACTTAGTGATACCCAATCTCAAAAAATTTTTTAAAAAGTGGTGTAGAGCAGAGCTGGGGATATAGCTCACTGTAGACACCCTGGTCTATGTCTAGTACCAGGAAAAAAAACAACTGGAGTTAGAAATTAACATACTATTATGACTAGGAGAGAAGATGATGATACAATAATTATTGTTTTATTAAAATTAAAAGTTAAATAGCCAGATGTGGTGGCACACATCTGTAATTGCAGCACTTGAGAGGCTGACACAGGAGGATTGCCTTGTGTTCAAGGCCAGCTTGGGCTGTATAACAAGTCCAAGGCCAGCTTGAACTACATAGCAAGACTCTGTCTCAAAAAAATTAAAAGATTAAATTTAAATAAAAGTTGATAGCTTTTATTTAGAGAACCTTTTTCCATTGCTTCCCTTCTGTTGTCTGTATCTAATAATATCCCTTACTTATGTTAGAGCTAAATCTGTAACTCAGATGAAATAGAGCACAATTCTCTAGTCTGTCAAGCTACAATTTATAGAACAAATAAGAATGCCATAAATGTCTTTATATCATACAATCTGCTACTTGAATTTTAGTGTCATATAAAAGATATTACTTACGAAGCAGTTTCTAAGTATCTTTAATCACTTAACAAGTATTTATTAAATATTTGCTGTGCTTCAACTCGTGTGCTGGGCTACAACAGTCATAAACAAAAAAACGTAGTCCCTACCCTCATAATACACAGGTACCTGGTTCCAAGAGAAAACAAGGCCTGGTGTGATGGCATTGTGAATTTGAGGCCAGCCTGGTCTACATAGTAAGTTTGAGGCCAGCCTGATTTACATATAAGCCCCTGTCTCAACCCTTCCACAAAACTAAATAAATAAAACAAAGATAGAAGAAAATTGCTAAATAGAAAATTTTTGCAATATTAGCATATTAAAAGCACTTTTTTGAAAAGATGGGCTTTCCCTTTGGATTTCCTCAAGAACGTGAATATATATGTTATGTAAATTATAGTACAGATTTATTCCTAATACAATACATGGACTGTACTGTTAATAAATATTTTAAAATGTTAACTGCCAAATTTTTTTTTCTGTCTTTTTGAGACAGTCTATGCAGTTCAGGCTGGCCTTGAGCTCACTTTGTAGCCCACGCTGGTTTTGAACTCACAGTGATCCTTCTGTCTCAGCCTCTTAAGTGCTGGGATTACAGGTATTTATTTACTTATCTATGTGTTTGGTACCAGGGATCGAACTCACAATCTCAAATTTGCCAGACAGGTGCTTGTGCCACTGAGCTAAATCTCCAGCCCCTTAACTACCAGTTTATTTTCAAAGATTTTATGTATGTTTCAACAGAAAAAATATATAGTGGTCAAATATGTTAATTATTTAAATGTGTTCATATACTAAATAATTTAAGGTTTATTTTTTTCAGGATTCTACTGGTGTGTGCTACCCTTCAACAAAGAATCACGAACAGACATTTTCTTATTTTATTGTGGATCCTATCAAGCGTCATGTTAATGTTTTATACCATTGTTTTGGTGTGGGAGAAATGTCTTAACGTTCTTTCATATTATCTGTATCTACTATGTTTTAATTTATCATTTTTCTATTTTACTATTATTTTATGGACAAATATTTACTTTGTAGATGAGTTCAAGTAAAATGTAAAGAGCATGCTTACAACTGAGGAAATCAAATATCAAGATGCCTTTGTCGAAATTTGTCTGGCTAACAAATTTCTATTCACAGGGGAATCCCTAATATAACCTATATATAACATTGTGAAAATTTTACAGAAAGTTACAACAAACTAAAACTCTCATTCATATTTGTCAGATGAGAAGCTGAATGTGGTAACACACATCTGTAATCCCAGCACTTAATTGGCTGAGGTAGAAAGATATATAGTTAGTTCAAGGCCATTTGGGGCTATCTACTGAGTTCCAGTCTGATAAATTAAAAGCTAGTTGTGGGTGGCATCAAGTGAAGAGCTAGGGGAGATACCTCGGCACTAGCCTAGTGTGCGTTAGGTCCTGGGTTCCATTCTCAACACTGCCTCTCCCCCAGAATACTCAAGTGAGTTGTAAATTTTTCATGTTAGCTTTTTAAACTTGAATTTCAATTAATACATGTTCATCTAAGTTTCACATCTCTACCATAAGGAAAAACAGCAATTCTTTTGCTTCATTTACTCCACTCAAAATCCTCCATTTAAAAAAAACAATTTTAAAAGTAATTGTAAACTTTTATCACATAATAAATTAAAATTAGCTTCCCCACAACTAATATGTGTATGTAAACAGAGAAAGTTGTCTTGATTATAGTATTAAAATGCCAAAAGAATGAGAAACAAGTTGTCTTGGTACTGTCTCTCATTATACTCATAGAATTAATGTTGTATATTAGAATTTTTTAAATGGGAGTAGTGATTGACATGTATCTCATAGGCAGAACATATAGAGATGAAGAGCAAGTTTGGAATATGTGTTCCTGTATTACAGGAATAATCTTGAATTTGAACCTGAGTTTGAATGTGGAAAGCAGCTGGCAACTTGAGAGCTGAGGAATGTTTGCTTTAGCTCAGTGTCTGGTGCACGCCCTTAGCACCTTAAGTGTTTACTGAAGGAATAACTGCTTTCCAGATATGTTGCTGTAGATTGAATATACCCTATCTGAAATGCTAGGGACCAGAAGAATTCAGAGTTTTTCATCTTGTGGTATCTTTGGAGACTCTGCTGATTAAGCATCTCTAATTCAAAACTGTAAATACTTTAAATATAAAACTTCTGAATCTGGATATGACAGCAAGAAGTAGCATTTCTGATTTCAGATTTGTGGATTAGGGATAGTCAACCTGTAATATTTATAGATTTCTCCCCCAAATTTCTTTTTTCAATATGTTTTTTATTGATATTTTATTGTATGGAAAACATACAAATTGTATGTATTTGTGGAGTACAGTATGACATTTGAGTATAGGTATATAATGTGTAATTGTTTTATAATTTAAAATTATGTAAAAATAATCCAGGTGTGGTGGCACATGCCTGTATACCAGTACTCAGGAGGCTGAGGCAGGAAGATTGCTGTAAATTCGAGGCCAGTCTGGGCTATGAAGTAAGTTCATGACCAGCCTGATATGCATAGCAAGACCCTGCTTCAAAGACAAAAAATAAAATTATGTAAAAATATAACATTTCTGGACATGGTGGTGCTATAATACCAGCATTATGGGAGACTGAGGCCTGAGAATTGCAAATTCAATCCCAGTCTAGGCAACTGAGGAAGACCTTGTCTCAAAATAGCCCTGGGTTCAATCCCCAAAGTAAAAGCAAGAGCTAAAATTAGTTGCTACTAGTCTTACTGCAAACCACACAATCTCTCAGGTCCAAACCCCTCTCAGTTAGTCAATCAGTAACTCTCTTTGAATTCATGTCTGTGCAGTTTGCATTAGGGATACGTGCATTCCCTACAAACCTAGCAGGAAAGGTAATTTCTGGAAGTGTGACAACAGAGACTAGTCCCTCAGTTCAGAGATGGAAGAGTTCATTGTGAACAAGGCCCAGGAAGGGTTTAATCTGCCTTCTGCGGGAGATCTAATATGGTTTTATTTTATTTATTTTTGGTACTGGGAATCAAACTCAGAACCTTGTGCTAGCCAGGCAGGCGCTGTGCTGTGGAGCTAGACCCCTGACCCCTGCTATGGTTTTAACAACTACAGAGAGCTGAAGGGAGTGCGTGGTGTGTTGTGGCAAGGTGTGCTGAGCCCAGATCTAGGTCAAGGTACAGCAATTTAAAAGGTGGGAAACTGTCATTGTTTTTTTTCAGCCTTCAAGGCAGAAGTAGATTCTTCCTTGTAGGAGAGATTGCTCCATTGTTTTGGGAAAAATCACTTGAATGACCCATCTGTGATTATGTAAATTATCTAAATAGAGAAGCAAAATAGGAAAGTGATATAGAGTTTGGGTGGGGTTGGCAAATGGCCTGAATTCTTAATTTTGCCAAGACTTACTGTGTGACCTTCAGTTATTACTTAACCTTTCTCTGCCTTTTCTATAAAACAGAAAAAATAAGACTTCTTCATAGGTTATTTTGAAAGTTATATAAATTAATACATATATTGGGTTTACAGTGGTGCCAAGTACATGGTTTAAGTGCTCATGAATTTTGACTATACTTTTTCTCAACTGAGGAAATCAGATGGAAAGAGCTCAACTATCCACATAATAATGTAAAACGTCTTCAGGAGCTAATTGCTTTTTTATAGATTATTCTTTGACTAGATAGAATATAAAAGAAAAAGTAATTTGTCCTCTCTCCCTGGGCCCAGAGATGTAGAAATCCCCATTTCAGGTGCCCAGTTTTTTTGTTTTTTGTTTTGTTTCATGGGGGGGGGGTGTTTTGTTCTTTTTTTTTTTTCACAATGGGATTTACTTTCTAAACTAATCAGTTTACTATCTGTTGCAAAGTCAAGTATGGTGTTACACTCCTCTAATCCCAGCACATTGGAGGGCTGAGGCAGGGGGGTCTTGAGATCAAGGCCAACCTGGGCTACCTAAGAAGACCTTGTCCTGCCCAAAAAATAAACAAGGATATCCATCTCATGAAAATAGGACTTGTGTCTATTATTCACCCTTGTATCCCCAGTGCCTAACACAGTACTTGGCACTTAAAAGACAATAAATACCCATTTTCTGCATGCCAGAGTCCATTTGATACAGGGCAGCTGGCCTTGAAATGGGACTTCTGGGAACAGGAAGACATGGAAGGGGAAAGGTCAGCGCTCAGGTCAGGGAGTATCAATTTGAAACCCTCCTCTGTAGGGGCTTAAACTGGTGCACTCTTGCAACCTTTATATCTCAATGCCTATCTTAAGTTGTCTGTGCTGCCGTCCCCATAGTTATCCCTAAACCTTTTGTTAAATTCTGTGAACTATTGTAGTCTGGATTTAGCTGTACAGTGTGGGATTAGTTGTGCAGCCTGGGAACATGCCTGGGGCAGCATTGTCCCTGGAGAAGAGCAGCAGCCTGTGGCAGCCAGCTTTGAAAAAGCAAGCTCTGATCAGATGAGAATGGAAGGTTGTCTGGAATGAGACAGCTGACCATGTGCAGCAGATGAATAGGGGCCTTGAGAATGGTTTTCTCGGATTTGAGAACATTCTTCAGATTTCCAAATGTTACTTACAAAGAAGAGTCTCACAAATTTGTAATTTGGACATTAAAAAGACATAGGCTAAAGGTTAGAAAACCTGGGACATTTAGTCCCCTGAGCAAAAATAAATACCAAGGCATAAACACATAGGAGTTTGAAGAAACCTGAGTGCACTTGAGTAGTAGTCAAAATGGGGGAGTCCCACCCAGGGGTTCTGGGCACTGTCAGGGAACAAGCGAGTAGAGACCTGATAATTTAGGGTTGTGGGTGCAAAGCTAAGAAATTTACATCTTCAAGTAGGTGATGTACAACAGTCATCAGAGATTTTTTTTTTGTTTTTTTAAATCGGTACCAGGGCATCAGAGATTTTTGAGCAAGAGCAAAGCATCATGTGACATTCTGGAAAGACAGTCTGACATTGATGAATCGGTGTGAATCCAAAGATGAAATAGATGATTGTACTTGTCAAAGCACCAGTTAACCAAGCTGAGTTAATAGAAATGGGGAGCTCTCTGGGTATCATGAAGTATGTGACGACAATTGAATGCTTATTGGGACAAAATAAAAACAGATACAACTCAAAGAATATTAGCCAACCTGTGAACTAGAAGTGTTGCTTATCTGAAGTACTGAAGACCAGGAAGTGGGAACTGTGATAGATGTGGTCAGAGAGCAGAAAGGGCAAACCCCTAGCTCTGAGCCCTCCCCTCCTGTTCTGATACATACGCCGGTCTTTCCAAGCCATTCTCAGCCAGTTTGGGTCCTTAAAACTTTGAAAACAGGTATGAGTTGGGCATGGCAGCACATGCCTATAATCCTAGCACGTGGGAGTTTGAGGCAGAAGGGTTTCCTCGAGTTCAAGGTCAGCCTGGGATACACAGTGAGTTCAAGGCCAACCCACACTGCAAAGCAAGACCCTGTCTCAAAAAGCCAGGAAAAATTAAAAAAAGACAAGATTTTCTGTATTAGGGAGTTTATATTCCAGTGCCTGTGATTGCATTAAGTGCAGTGACAGACAATACCCAATTACTTCAAGAAACTTGAAGTCTTATTAGAGACCTAAGAGACTCATAAATATTAATATTACTGAGTATTAAAATAGCCCGTAAGTATCAAATGCCTAGCAGAGACTAATTGCTAACAGATTTCAGAAGAAGAAATCACATGTACTCAGATAATCAGGAAACTCTTCAAAGAGGATCTGGAACTCTTAGGGAAAGTTGGTGAAGGAACAGGCGTGGAAGGGTACACTGAAGGCAAAAATCAATAAACTTTCATATGTCTGAGTATTCCCAAAGAAAATCACAACATTATACTTCACAGAGGTTCAGTCTTTGTCCTATATACTAAATGTATGGTTAAAATATTTAGGAAGAAGTCAGAATACCCCTTCGTTTTCATGCAGTATTGTCTGATACGGACAATAAAGGGGTATCACTAGACATGGACAAATTGTTCTCCAAAATGTTTGCACAGATTTATGATCCCACCATGGGTATAAGAATTTTCACTTTCTAGCCAACACATAGTATATACAAAGTGTACAATTTTTTAAAACCTGCTGGCTCTGAAATGCTTTGATTTTTCCATGTGGTAAATCATTAGTTTGTATATTTTCTTGAACATGTGTATGATTCTAGAGGGCAACTCCAGGGTTCAAAACTACTACTGTACTCCATACTATTTCATTTTAAAGAGAGACAAAAGGAGACAATAAAGAG
Organism: Hydrochoerus hydrochaeris; assembly: GCA_004027455.1. Lineage (NCBI taxonomy): Eukaryota > Metazoa > Chordata > Mammalia > Rodentia > Hydrochaeridae > Hydrochoerus > Hydrochoerus hydrochaeris. The sequence continues at coordinate 161,046 of PVLA01002782.1, read as the reverse complement.
TAAATGACATGACCAAAGAAAAGAATAAAAAGGAAGTATGCTCTTAACAGTAAAAGCTGCACTAATTTGTGCTAAAAGCTGCATTTAATGTCACATTCAGCAGTGTCCCAACTGTTAAACTCTAAGCAGCTGGTATACCTGATGCCCTCTAATGTAAGTCTTACCTCCTCACTTGGCACACATTAAAGATGGGGAAAGGCAGACTACCATTCATCACGAGTTCTCATGCCTACTCTGTTGTACTCTCTTCTTCCTCCTCCTCCTCCTCCTCCTCCTCGCTCCTCCCCTTTTCCTCTTTCCTCTCCCCTTTATGTGTGTAGGTATATGTAAGGAGAAAAAAAAGTTCACTGAGCTTTAACAAATACTAAGAATGTCAGTTATTTTCCTTGTCTTTTTCATTTGTTAGATTCATTGCAAGAAACAGTAAATAGAAACCACTTACACCAATGTAAATTAACATTATTCAATCTTTCTTTTATTGATGGGCACATTTTGTTCTCTTAATATATTGTAGAATAAAACTACATTTAAAAATATTTAATAGGAAATAAGTTTAAGCATATCACTGAAGCTCTAAAGGAACCAAAACAGACATATCAAAGTCAAGGATGATTTATAATGAAAGGTCTCCTTGAGAAGGGAATTGAGGTGCATTTAAAAAGAAACAACAGCCATGAATTGGTTCATAGAACAGTCTCTTGATAAAATGTTCCATGCTGTGCTCTAAAGGTAGGAAATGCATGTGGGATTACAGACTTTGTTGAATAGAGCAACAGATCTGCTTAGAAAATATACTGTATGTCAGGAACAACAAGCCTAGAAACACACTGGTGAACAAAACATACAATCACTACTTCCAAGAAATTTAATGAACAAAAAACATTAAAATATGTAAATCATACATTATGATTTCTCTAGAAAATATTAGTTTGGGAAGACTTATATAGGTAAGTAATAATACTTAAGCATACAAATTTTCAGAAAAATTTCAGCATATGCAAAAAAATATGGTACCAATTTTAATCTCAAAAATCACAAACCTGAGTCCCATGACCCTGAATGTGGAAACCTGAAAAGATCAGAACCAATCCTGAAAAACTAAAATCTTGAATAATGAAATCCTTGTAGCCCAAATTCTGAAAGCAAATTTCCATTTTTTAAAAATGGCTAATAAAAAGGGATTACAAAGCAAATTCCAGGAAAGGAATTACTGTGTTTGGGGAGTGTATGCATGATAGTTGCAGCATGGTAGAGCATGTGTGCATATGAAAACATTGAAACATTTAATAAAGGGAGAAGTGTTTTTGTACTTCTTTGTCAAAGATAAAATGTCTGGGCAACTCTTTGTGCAATTGCATTTATGGTGGTAATCCATAGTGGATTTCATCTTTGTCCAAGGATTTAGGTTGTCTGTCAGGGTATTCCAGATGACCTGAATTATACACCTGGATACCTACAATTACCAACTATAGTAGTATACATTTGTTCCAATTTTTTATTTATTTTTATATAAATATGGTTTGTCTTCTTATACCTGTCATGCAATTATATTTAGTATAACTTGAGTATTTTTGCTTACAATTTTTTTCTCTACACCTTACCTTGAATTTGTGATCCTCCTGCCTCAGCCTTTCAAATGCTGAGATTAAGGCAGGGGCTACCACACTGGCCTCTACAAATATATATGTGCCTGTTTTATTTCCTCTTTTTTTCTTGTGTATAGGGGACTATGAAGTATTCCACTATGGTTTTATATGTTTCTCAAATCCCTTTTCTTTTGTTGTTTTTGTCATTGCTGTTGTTTTGTTTTGTTTATTGTGTTATGTTTTTTGAGACAGAGTCTCACCAGGTAGCCCAGGCTGGCTTTGAACTCATGGCAATGTTCCTGCCTCAACCTCCCTAGTGCTGGGATTACAGAAATGTTCCACCACTCCCAGAAAATCCCCTTTAAAAAATGTAAATACTTATCTTTTAAATTTTTAAAAAAATTTTCTTAGGAATACATTTTTGAAATTTTGATCTTTTGAGATTTAGGCTTTATGAATTTTCGATTTTAGGGATTTCAACATTCAGGGTTATGACATTCAAGATTTTTTCTTTCAAGATTATGCCCAAATCTCTAAAAGTAGCCCAGATTGAATTTGCAAAAATAGAAAGATCACACATCTCTTTTAAGCCAATGAAGTAAATTTGACATTTAATGTAAGTGCAGTGAGAAACCATGTTAAATTTTGAAGTAAGGAGTGCTATATACATGATCAAAAGATCACTGCAGCTATTACATAGTAAATGGATGCAAGAGAATATGTGGAAGTGAAGAAACTGGCACCTTGATCTGACACAGATGAGGGTGGCTTGGCAGAATAATTTTGGTGAAGTTGGAACGTGTCCTTCTTCCCAAACTTATAGGTTGAAGTGCTAATCCCTATTGCTTTAGAAGGTGACTGTATTTGAAGAAAGGGCCTTCATAGTGGTAATTAAGAGAAAATGAGGTCATTTAGATCCATATATAATCTGACTGGATCCACCATAAGAGGAATCACATAGGACATCGACAGACACAGAGGAAATATCACGTATAGAAAAGGGTAGTCAGGCACAGACCAAGGAAAAGAACCTTCAAAGAAACTAGGGCTGCAGACACCTTGACCGCGGACTTCTAGGCTCCAAGACTGAGAAAAGTTTCTATTGTGTAAGCCACTCAGTTATGACAGTTTTTGCACACTAATATATGGAGGGACATGGATGCATTCCAGATGTATTTTTTTAACCAAAACCCACATTATTTAATCCTGGGTTGAATTGGGGAAGTCAAGGAAACTGCAGTTCCTAGTTTTAGAATTTTTAGGGGAGATCTCTAAAATATTTAACAAAATACAATCTTTTCAATGATACACTGTGTATTGTTTTTCTTCTTTGTTACAAAATTTTCTTTCTTATACTCCGAAATAGAGGGGCAACAGTTAAATGAAGGCTTGAAGTCTAGGTAGAGGGACAGGAGTTAAGTGAAACAGGATCACGCACATGGAAGCCCCGAGAGTGTGTCACATTGGTATGAAGCACTGTTAGTGTAAGAAACACAGAGGGAGTCTGTTGCAGTTGTGAGAGGATGAGCATTGGTGACAACAGCACTTGAGGAAGGTGGGTAGAGTCATAGAAGATTGATAGGAGCAGGAAAAGCAGGACGGAGCCTGGGAGCACAGCCAGGAATTGGCTAGAGAAATCTAAGTGTGAGCTGAGGAGTGTCTGATGTCTCTGGGAAGGTCAGAGGAACATTTCAGAAACACATACACTTATTTACATGCATAGATGCATTAAATAGCTGGAGGGTATAGGGAAAGTGTAACCAAACCACCTATCCTTTCTATATAGGCAGCATTCCTATCTATTACTTCTTAAAACCTACTGGCCAGAATTTATACCAACAACAAATGCTAACACACAAACTCAGTGAATATCTTTATGGTGGGTTGTCTTTGGACCAAGAACTGGAGTTTTGGCATTGCCACTGAAGAGCTGTGTATTGAGCAAGTCATTTACAGCAGCTTTGCCCAGTGAAAATTTCTGTGATGAGGAGACTGTTTTATGTATGTTCCATCTAGTACCATAGCTACTAGCCATGTGTGGCTGTTGAGCACTTGAAATGTGGCTAATGTGACTAAGGAGTTGCTTTTTTAATTTTAGTGTGGCTAGTGGCTACCATATTGGACGGCACAGATTAAACAAGACCTCAAGTTCTTTTGTAAAGAAGAAAGATTGGGTTCAGTGTTCTCCTTTGCCTTTTAGTTTTAAAATGCTGTTATTCCAATCTAATGAAACAAATTTGCATGCACATAAAGGTTCAAATTTTGACTTCCTAAAAGAAAATACATCCTTAAAGAATGTTAAATGATATACTTTCCCATATAGACACTCTTGACAATTGTCATTCAATTGTGTATAAATAAATGCAGTTTGGGACTATATATAGCATATATTGTGACATTAACAACTAGACAAGAACTTGGAGTACTTGGAAAGGATTCAGAGGACTGCAGAAACATGATTAAAGAGTTGAGAAACAAGACTGAGTAAAGGTTAAGGAACTGAAATTGTTTAGGAAAAATAGACTCAGGGAAGATTTAATAATTACATTCAAGTGTGTGAGAGGTTATTCGATAGAAATGGTATCCAGCTGTTCTCCATTTATCAGACAAAACTAAGACACAGTGTTAGGTATTAAGAGACACTATCAGAGAGTTTGTTACATTAAATATTTAAAATAAATTTAGTTTTAAATGTAATGATTTTTAAAACTTTTGTGACACATGTCATGCTGAAGATATACATGTATCAAAACAGATCTCACAGATGTTAAAGCCACAAATCAGTGTCAGGAACGCTAACTTAGGAAAAAAGCTGACGTTGTAGCCTTTTAGAAGTTCTTATTGCCATGGACTATGACTCATTTCTTTTTTTTTTTTTTTTTAAGTTTTTATCAGTACCAGGGATCGAACTCTCCACCGCGTGCTTGTAAGGCAGGCGCTTATGCCACTGAGCTAAATCCCCAGCCCCCTAGCTCATATCATTTCTAGGCCCAGACCTCCACGCCAACCAACACTGCACAACTAAATGCACGTGAACATGGTTATGGTTTTTAAAATATTTGTCTGTACATATGGATCCCTAAAGTGTTTAGAAATTATTCTCTAAAACTGATAAACAAATGGCCTTGTGTAGTTTTCTTATTTGCTTAGGCATATTATAGGTATGGCTGAGGTAAAAACACTTCTTATTGTGAACAATCTGAAAATAATGAGGTATGAGTTAAAGGTGCTTCCCAGGAATGGTGGCAATACCTTCTAGCAGAGTAGCTTGTGTGGCCCTTCTGTCTGCAAATATCTGTCTGTGTGCCAAATCCCTTTCCCAACTCTACAATTAACTGCCTGTTAAATCATATCAGTACTTTGGCCCAGTACAGTGGCACGCACTTGTAAGTCCAGGTATTCAGAGAGGCTGAAGCAAGAAGATCATTTGTTCAAGACCAGTTTGGGCAAGTAAATGAGCTATATCAAAAAAAAAAGAAAAAGAAAAAAAGATTGGGCTGAACCTCAGAAGAGCACTTGCCTGGCTTGGCTGAGGCCCTAGATTTGGTCCCCAGTAGCACACCATAAATAAATAAATACATAAATAATAATTTGTCCTGGTTTGGTTCTTGTACAATGTCTCACTATGTAGTTCAGGCTGGCCTCAAACTCATTAAATTGTCTAGCCTAGCTTTGAGCTCCCAATCCTCCTGCCTCAGCCTCTTGAGTGCTGGGATTATAGCTGTGCACCATCACACTGGTTCATCCTAATTTTATCCAGGTATTAGGCACATAGTTAGCAAATAGTAGAAAGACCCAGGACTAGAAGGAAATAAGCAAATGCTCTGAAGGTGTTAAAGCCATGAGTAGACGAATCATGAGGAATACAGGAAAGTTCTCCAGTTTTAGTGGAAAGAAAGGCAGAGTCTAAGTGGTGGATTAGCATAGTGGGGGAACTCACAAATAGCAATCAGTTCTGAGGGATACCAGTCACCTCCAAGGTAATTAGAGCAAAACACAGAGCTCCATGAGACCCAGCTGTAGCTGCCAGAACTGTTTATTCCTTTTTTTCCCCATGAATTCTTAAGTTGGATCTTAAAAGATGCCATCTATATCCCTTACAGTGTAAAAACCTCTAAAAACTATCCAGTAATGTTCCTCTAAATGACATCTTGTTTGAAATGAAGGCTTTTTGTCAATCTAACTCTCTAGAGAGCATACAATTTTGTCCTTAATGTTCAACCTTCAGACTACATAACCTTAGACCACGTAACAGTTAATACATAAATAAAATTCTATTCCTTAAATAATAGGGTTCCTACATTACCTTATACTTTTATATGCATAAATTTACTGACAAGTGTTTTGAAATCCATCCAATTACACACAATATTACTGAAAGGGGATTTAACCTATGGAACCAGAAACTAGGTTCAAATTCAGCTCGGAAATGTGCTGGCAATATAACTTTGGGTAAGTATTTAACCTCTCTGAGCCTTAGTTTCCTCATGTATAAGAGGCTTTTAATTTTTAATTTCAAGAGCTGTGTGTTAAATGAGATAATCCACTTAATTTTAATTTTGGCACAATATTAACATTGCTTTTATTTAATAAAAATATTTGAAAGCTCACTGGTAGAGCACTTGCCTAGTATGTGCAAGGGCCTGGATTCAATCTTCATAACTGCAAAAACATAAGTTTTAAACTTAGATAAAATTCATTGGTGTGACCTTATGAAGTCTTATGTGCATACAGTGTAGAAATATTTGTCTGGTCTATGGAGACTGAATTTTCAAAATTAGAATCATGGTAGTAGTAGTTGATAGTCAAACTACTTTTCACTTTCAGCTCTGGAGTCGTTCCTTCCCTCTCCTCCTACTTTGTTGTATTTATCGAGCACTTACTATTCCCAGCATTACTGGCATGGGGATACAAAGACAGGAGACACTGTTGCAGAAGTATTGGGAGGGAAACTGAAATAGCTGGGAGAGCGCTATACTGATGATCTAAAGATGTTCTCGGTGAAGGAGTGGGGGCACAGACACACATACAGTTGTGATAAACTCTGGTAAACGCTGTGATGAAAGCAATGACCATCCTAGAGATATGCTCACACTATATGATTACAAGACATGTTTCTGTAAGTTCATGGGGAGACTTTCAGGGCTTTTTTTTTGTGCATGGTGATCTCTTGTCTCTGAGTTGCTAGATATCAGTTTGTGAGAGGTGCAAGATGATGACTAAACACGATAAGGAGAGTGATTATTTAGAACAGCTATCTCTTATAAGAAGAGACTCCCCACAGACGCAAGTCTCCTGGTTGGAGACTGCAGATGTGGAAGGGTACCAGTCTTCTCATCTGTGTGATGCCTTTTGATTGTTCCCAGAAACCGAATGTCAGACAGGATTCCTAGCAGCTGGGAGAGGGGCTGCTATTTCTTTTTACTTCCCAGCAACATACGCTTTAGATGTTTACATTTAGCAAATCAATACTTTTCATACATGGCAACCAAAGTCCAAAATAATTGTGCTACACACAATTGTGCTACTTACAATTGCAATTGGACAAAATTTAAAGTTCTACATAAATAACTCCTTGTAATCATATAGTGTAGGCCTATCTCTAGAATGGTAGCATAACTACACTTAGACAAAATTCAAAAAGATTGACTAATGAAATTTTTAATGAATGTGGGGCCTAGTATTAGAGTAGAAAAAGATTATTAACTGAATTTATCCAGTTCATAAAAATACATAGGACGGGGCTGGGGATATAGCTCAGTTCCTGCCTGACAAGCACAAAATCCTGAGTTTGATGCCTATTACCAAAACTGAACAAACAAAAATACATAGGACAATGAGTTTGAGAGCATAAAGGATTGTGAGAAGGTTCAGCAATGGATTATGATTTCCAAACTGAAGCAACAAGGATGTTACATTCATTTGTACCAATGTGACAAAATACCACAGATTAGGTGTTTTATAATAGAAATTTATTTCTCACAGTTCTGGAGGCTTGGAAATTGAAGATTAAAGTGCTGGCAGGGTTGGTGTCTGATGAGAACTGTTTTCACATGTCCAAGATGGCATTTTATTGCATCTTTTGGAGGGGATGAAGACAGTCCTTACAAAGTAGAAGGGACAGAGGGATAAAAGGACTAAACACTGTTCAAAGCCTCTTTTATGACCTAATCACCCCCTAAAGGCTCTGTTTTATTACTAAATCACTGGAAATTAAGTTGGAGCATGAATTTTTGAGGGACCAAACATTCAAACCACAGAGGAGTGAAAAGAAAGTGGGAAAGGGACAGGTTCACAATAAATGAGGTGTGAGTAATGAAACAACAGAACATGGAATGCAAGAACGGTATAACACTGATTTTACAACTGAAATATTCTGAATGATGCAAGGTATAGACATAGCAGCAGCTGGCTAGAGTGAAGAACAAGGGTCCATCGTAGTTCACAGGTCAAATAATAAGACCAGTGTTTTGGGATAGTGACTCACATAGGCGTTGGTAACAATTCACAATAAAACTGGACCTTTGTGTGGCGAGGCTGCCTCTCTATTTCAAGATGCCTTAAACTTGTTCTAAAATGGGGCAGCAAAGGAAGAAAGGGGACAAAGAATTGGACACATATTTTCTTTATCCCTTACTAACCTATGACTGAAATTTTATAGACAACCGCAAGTTACAAAATCTTGGTGACACAGATGTGCCTACAGAACATAAAACTGCTCCAAAAAGCCTTAAATCCAATTACCAAGATAATTTTGTTCTCCATTTAGTGGCAGGTGAAAGACTATCCAACAAAACAATCTTAGCTATATCATAAACTTTTAATTATAGTGTTCATAGTAGTAAGTGCTCTAGTTAAGGAAAGTTTCCCTGTACAACCCCACGGTTTCAGTCACTTCCGCTCTTTAAGTTTTCTTTCCTTTGGAGTTCTTAAAGCATAATTTCTGCCCAACGGTTTTGTTTGTGTAGACCAATTATTGGATGCAATAATTGGAAGGCAGCACCAACAGGAGTCCTGAAGTTGTGATTAGAAAAGGCCCGGCAGCTGGACATGGTGGCATAAATCTATAATCCAGCACTTGGGAGGCTTTGGCGGAAGGATTTCAAATTCAAGGCCAGGCTGGGCACATTGGGAATTTAAGGACAATATAGTTCAGTTTGAAAAAAATTTTTTTTTAAATTAGGAATTGAACTTGGGACCTTGCACTTGCCAGGCAGGTGCTGTGCTGTAGAGGTAGAGCTACACTCCCAGCCCCTAAGGAGTATATATATATATATATATTTTTAAGGCCTCTGCAAAGGAGAGGCTATATCACTACTTGTGAAGTAATCTATAAACATGTGACAATGATGAGAGTTGACATTTATTAAGAATTCCTCCTTATGTCAAAACTGGGCTAAGCACATTATATCATTGACTCATTTAGTGCTTCAACAATGTATGAGGTAGGTGTTATTACCCCTGACGCCAATATTAAATAAGTAACTTGTCCAATGTCTCACAGCTAGTAAATGGTGGAACAAGGTTCTGCAACTCTACAAGTTTGTGGTTAAATGCACTTGACGTTTGGGGACAGGGATGGGAACGAATCCAAGAAGCAGTCTTAAGGTTCCTTTATACCACGTCCTTTGTACAGACAGGAAATGGGGAGTTCAGAGCAGCTGATTAGAATATTGCAGTGTGTGAAACCTGCTGGCCCAAGCCCACTACTCAAAGTGGTAACTTTTTAAAAAAAATTATTTATCAGTATATTTGTAACACATAATTTCATTCATTGTGGGGTATTGGTGTATGTATTGTACATGACATTTCTTAGTTTTTCAACCATTCCTTGCATTTTAGACCCCTTCATATATATTATTATTATTAACATATATATTTATTAACATATATTTACATTTGTTTCATAGTATAGGCAAACACCTCCCCCCTTTTAATCTTATCCCCGTCCTTTCCCATATGCCAAAGATTCATCTTGCAATTTTCTCCTATCCTTTATTTTGCACTTTATTGATATAATGGGGTTCTCATAAATGAGAAAGCATTTAAACTTATGTGTCAGATTTACTTCTCCAAATGATATAGATTTCACTTTGGAGTTATCCCAAGCATATTCTGGCTAGTGGAACATTAACTTTTTGCACAGGGGTCCCTTCTTTGCTTAATGCTATGTACAACTCTATTTTACGAGCACTACTGATAAAATCATTAAAACAAGACAGGTATTTTTTAGAAAGAGGTAGTGGGTTTTACTTCCTAGTGGAATTTAAGTCAAAGTGCTGTCCCACAACTCTATGAATATGCTGAAAAACACCCACTTGCTTAAATGGACAAACTGTACAATAAATGACTATCTCAATAATGCTCCTTTCAAACAGTGTGTGATAAAAAAAAAGTTTTTGAGTGATTTCAAATGGACTCCTTCCCTATAAGACACTGTCACACAGAGAACAGGGTCCCTAACGTGACCCTTGCACCTACTCATTTCGTGGATAGGATTATCCACATCCACAAGTCTGCCCTCATGCCAGGCATAGATAGAACTAAGCACAGGATACCCAGCTCCCAGAGCCTCCAGGATGAAAAAGTTACATACAAACTCTTATAACTTACATTAAGCACTTTTTGTTTTGTTTCGCATGAGGCTTCTAGTGACCATATGGCATATTCGGTGGTAAAAAAGGTGACGCGACTTTCACTTTTTAAAGAAGGCAATTTTCTTATTTCTTTTAGTAAGATACATTGAGTCATACACCTAACGTCAGAGCTTCAAGTAATCATTTACCCTTTGCAAGTGGTTTTTCACATAGTAAGCAAACCTGTAATCCCAACACCTTGGAAGCTGAGACAGGAGGGTAGAAAATTTGACCGCCACCTAGGTAATTTAGTGAAACCCTGTCTGAAAGTTTTAAAAAGCATCAAGGGTTGGGAATGTAGTTCTGAGTGAAGGCCCCGTGTTCAATACCTAGTGCTGCGCGGGGTGGGGGAGGGGATGAAGTTAATGTTTAAAAAAATGGTCTTTTATTACGGTTATGCCTGTTACTGGCATCAATGCTTAACTCCTAACTACCCTGGAGGCCGGAAGCCCGCAGGACACTCCGCAGGGACGGTATAAGTGGATTTCTTTCGGCCTTGGACACGTCGCGGTGGGAGGACTGGCCGGGCCGAAGGCGGCCGTCTTCTCCGCGGGCACCAGGGTTCGGGGCCGCCCGAGCTCCGGGCTCCCGAGGCGCGCGGCGGCTCGCAGCCTCGCGGGCCCGCGCGGGCGGAGCCGGGCCGGGCGCTGGTCACGTGCGCCCGGCCGGAGTCTGCAGGAATGCAGCCACTGGCCGGGAAAGTTTCCCCGGCGGCCGACGGGATTCGGCGCGGGCGGGCGCGCAGAGGAAGGAAGAGCCGGGAGGAGGCGGAGCCGGCCCGCGGCTCGGGCGGGCGGTTCTCTCAACTTTAGTTTTGGCGTCGGAGGCAAGTTTCTGTCTCAGTCGGGCGCAGCCGCCGCCGGGGAAAAGAAAGGGAGGAAGGAAGGAACAAGAAAAGGAAATAAAAGAGAAGGGGGAGGGGAGCGGCAGCGGCGAGTCCTACGGCCTCCGTCCAGAGAGCTGAGGCAAAGTTGTGAGGCGCCGCCGTCAGAGCCTCGCCGCCGCGCGCGACGAGCGCAGCCGGGGCGCGGCGGGGGCGCGGGCGCGGCGGGGGCGGAGGCGCCGGGGCGGGGGCTGCGGGGCCGCGGCGCAGCCCCCCGGCCCTGAGAGCGAGCACAGCGCCGCGCCCGATCCTCGTCTCGCCCGTCGAGCGCGGCGTCCGGGCGGAGCCCTCGCCCGCCTGGCCAGGGGCGCGTCGGGGAGGCTCGCGCCATGGATCCCGGGCAGCAGCCGCCGCCTCAGCCGGCGCCCCAGGGCCCGGGGCAGCCGCCTGCGCAGCCCGCTCCGGGCCAGGGCCCGCCGTCCGCTCCCGGGCAGCCGGCTCCCCCGGCGTCCCAGGCAGCGCCGCAGCCGCCCCCCGCCGGCCACCAGATCGTGCACGTCCGGGGGGACTCGGAGACAGACCTGGAGGCGCTCTTCAACGCCGTCATGAACCCCAAGACGGCCAACGTTCCCCAGACCGTGCCCATGAGGCTCCGGAAGCTGCCCGACTCCTTCTTCAAGCCGCCAGAGCCCAAGTCCCACTCCCGACAGGTAACCGCGCCGGCGTCGTAGTCCCCTTCCCTCCGGCGGGCCCGGGTCGGGGCGCTCGGGCCGGGCTAGGGGAGCCGCGGCGCCCGCCCCGCTCCGCTCCCCTCCCGAGTGCCGAGCTGAGATTTGTTCTTCTCTGCTGGAGTTTCTCTTCGCGGCTGCAACCCCGGGCGGGGGTCGTCCTCCCCCGGCTTCCTTTCTTTCTTCCTGGGGTTCTCGGAGGTTGGCGGGAGCCGAGGGGGCGGCGGGGGAGGAAGGAAGGGGGTGGGGAGGCGGCCGGGCCGCGGGGGGTCGCACAATGCGCGCGCTTCCGCGCCCCGCACCTTCGCTCCGGGGGCTGGGCGGGGGGAGGGGAGGGGAGAAAAGGGGGAGGGGAGGGGAGAGAAGGGGGAGGGGAGCCTCTGGCATCCGTGTGTGGGTGACTCGCCAGCGGCGGCGGAGTTTGTGAAGTTGAGCCCTCGGCCACCTTTTCCTTCGGGGCCTCTCGGTCCACTTCAGTCTCCTGGGGAGTCAAATAATTATTCTGTTTTCCAGTGTTGGTTAGGGGCGGGGGTTGAACCGGTCCATTTAGGTTTCCCCCCCCCCGCCCCAAAGCATTTATTTCCTCGCGGCCCAGGCGAGTTGAGAACACTGGATTCGGGCTTCCCGTGCACAGACTTTCCTGGAAGTTGTTTATGGTCTTATGTTGCCCCTGCGCTTCCTTCTGCTTGGGAACTTGGGCAGAATTTCTCTTATCAAATTGAGTGGGTTCGCGTGTTGGCCTCCCAGTTGCAGGCTGTTATTTACAGTCTGCTGAAATGCTTTTAAAATAGCCACATCTGTAGGTTGCGCAGGAACTGAGTTGCGCTTTACTGTACCGAGGTTTTAACGCAAGCCTTTGATAATACTCTGCAAGTTGACTCATAGGCCTCGTCCTGCCTAGTTCAACAGTGATTAAAAGTTAATGTTTGGGAAGCGGTGACTAATTCTAGGATCTCCATTGCTTTTTAATTCCTGTTGAGCATATGAACATGGCTGCTTTTCCACACACAGAACAATTATTTTGCCAATTCGATTCAATGTGGAAGTGAAACTTTATGAAACTTTTAACATTCCAATGGGTCCTAGTAGATTTCTTCTTTTGTTAGAACTTGCTTCGGGCTAAACCGGCAAAGGAAGTTTGCCCGAAAGTTAATTGGTTTTCCAAATACTGCTGTGTAGTTAGCCCACTCGGGCTGTAACTTGAGTGGAAAGAGGAGTTACTGCCTCCACTCCTGTTCCCCCAACCCAATGTGAAGGTCCGTTGTATTTTCTCCTGTTACAGATGGGGAGGGGGGTTGAAACTCAAAAAAGGCTCCCTTAACTTGATGACAAAAAACTGAGTTAAGAGGAGGGAGGAAAAACTAGTTCCTTGCTTAACTTCTTCAGTTTGTTAGACTTACGTATGCTTTTTCTCTTATCCCTGGAAGTGGGTTTCTGATCTCATTGTGGGTAAATGTATATTGGCATGCATCTTGTAGACTAGTGATGCTGCTAGTTACTTAATATGCTTTACAAGTACACACATGGGAGATTGAACTCCACATCCTGTAAACCAAAAAAAAAAGAAAAAGAAAAAAACTGCAACTGAAGAGTGTACTAATTGTTTTAATATGTGGCTACGTGAGAATTTATATTCAGAATTTTGAAAAATATATATGGTTTTGTTTATGTTTGACTGTTGTCCATCTTAAAAAAAAAAACTTTTTGTCTCTTTAAGACAGGGCCTCACTGTGTAGTTAAGGCTGGTCTTGAACTCAGTGGAGATCTTTCTGCCTCAGCCTCCCAAATGCTAGAATTACAGACCTGCATTATCACACCTGGCACTGTGCATCTGAAAATTTCTGCTAACGATTTTCCTAATTCAAACTAAAAGATGTACATGAATTTGCTTTAAGGCATAGATGACTGCACATTCCTTTCAGTTTCCTTTTCTATGTGAATCAAGGAAATTCTGTTTTAGACAGCCAAACTCTAATTCTAATAAAGGAATATTTTGCGGGAGGATATCGGGTATCGAACTCATAACGTTGCAATGCCATGCAGGCAATTGTATCTCTGAGCTAAATTCCTGACCTCTAATAAAGGAACTTTTAAAAGGAATTATATGAAGCTAGTAGTAGGGAGTACTTGCCGTAGACTGTTTACTGTTAATTCTTATGTGTCTCCTTTTTCCATCATGGCTAATCTATCTTAACAAAAGAGAAAACTGGTTTCACAAAGTTTACCATACTTGTTAAGTGTAACACTTAGCTCTCTTGGTGGGAAGTTTCTGATGCAGAGTTTTTTTCCCTATTACATAGTTGAAATAGTTGTATGTCAGTTCTTAATGTTATATTGTGATTTAACTTACATATTTTGATTTTTCATTATAGTCTTTAGATGACTTAAAAATATTTTAACAGTTCTGAATCTTTTGAGTTCATTAAAAGTTGTATACTTTGTGATGACTGATTTATTAATGCATGAATTTGTTCATGGAAAAAATAAGTAGGGTTTGGCCTAAAAAAAATTGCTTAAAATCTAGTGAAAAAATCCGTAGTTTTTTGGGTTATGTTTATACATTTTTTAGAATTTGGAAAAGCAGCCACACTATCTTGACCTGTTACTTATTTTCATGGTGGGCTTTAAATCAATGGGCTTTTGTGTTTAAGCAGGTGCGCGCTGATGCGCTCGCTATACCTGTAGCGCCTGTCTTGATCTTTTAAAACTTAGTTTTTATTTACTTACATTTTTTTTTTGAAGATAGGGTTTGGCTTTGTAGTTTAGGTTGAACTCACTGTGTAACCCAGGCTTGATTCTTCTGCCTCAGCCTTGTGTGTGCTGGGATTATAGGTGTACATCACCATGTCCAGCAAGTTTGTTTTTTTGGTGCCGGCAGTTGAACTTCTAACCACATACTTGCCAGGCAGACGCTGTGCCATTAAGCTATATCCCTAGTCTCGGTTTGTCTTTTTTAGTATGTTATCTTTTTTGGATTTTTAGGACAGATTCTCCCTATGTAGCTCAAGATGGGCCTTGAACTCAGTATGTAGCGTAGGCTAGCCTTTTGGCTTGGTGTCCCAAGTGCTGGGATTACAGGCACATGCCATTATGCTTGCCTCTACAAATTTGATTTTAATATCCTCTATTTACTACTAAGAACCTTTGTTTCTTTCTATATTACTTGTCTGCATAAAGTGTGGAAGACCTCTCTAGTTTGTGGTAGACAAACTCATTTAGACAGACTGTTGATTAATAAAGTTATCAGTGCTTTAGTACGTTTATGTATGTATGTATGTATGTATGTATGTATGTGACAGTCTTTCTGCCTCAGCCTCCGAAGCAATGGAATTACAGGCCTGAGCCGCCACACCTGGCTTAAACTGTGTAATTTTAAAGGGAGTAAAAATAGCGGAAAACAGTGGGGCAGTGATGGTGGTGATGGTCATGACTGTGGTAAATGCCTGTACGGTTCCAGTTACCCAGTAACTGTCATGGCCTGTAATTCCATTGCTTCGGAGGCTTAGGCAGAAAGGTTGTGAGTTTTAGACCAGCCTGGGCGACGGAGTGAGTTCAAGGCCATCCTAACTGCATAGTAAGACCCTGTCTCAAAAACAAAAAAGAAAAGAAAAAAAATTATATAATTTAAAAGTATCTATGTAGCCATGTGCAGCAGTATCTGTCTGTAATCCCAGCACTCTTGAAGGTTGAGGAGGGAGGATCAAAAGTTCAAGCCTAGTCCAGATAATGTGACAAGAATCCTGTCTTTAAAAAAAAGGTGTGGGGATGTTCATTGGAAAGACCTTGGATCTGATCTCCAGTACTGGGGACAGAGGGGTATCCACTTGAAAAGCTGATGTTCTTTGGTGTCAAATATTAAATGTTGAAATTTGTGAGTAGCCCTTAGATATTTGGTTGCAGTGAAATTCTATCTAAGCAGTTTGAAGATACCTTTTCCAAAATGTTTTGTTTTGTTTTATACATTTCCCACTAGGCCAGTACCGATGCAGGCACTGCTGGAGCCCTGACTCCACAGCATGTTCGAGCTCATTCCTCTCCGGCGTCCCTGCAGCTGGGAGCTGTTTCTCCTGGGACATTGACCCCCACTGGAGTAGTCTCTGGCCCAGCAGCTACACCCACTGCTCAACACCTTCGCCAGTCTTCTTTTGAGATACCTGATGATGTACCTCTGCCAGCAGGGTGGGAGATGGCCAAGACATCGTCTGGTCAGAGATACTTCTTAAAGTAAGTGAAGATAATTGAGAGGTAGTCATCTAAGAATGTGTATTGAAAACACACTGAAGTGGCACTATATAGAATACTGTTTGTTTTTATATTATATTTAATATTTTTCTCAACTCAAATATCTTCCATAATTTCTTTCCCAATTTGCTATCAATCCCAAATACCTAAACACCTTTACTAGTGAGAGTTATGTTTTGAAAGATTGATTGAGTCTTAATTCAGAACCTTTTCCCTATCTTCTGTGGCTGTTTGTCTCGTTTGGAGTTTGTGCCAGATCTTTTAATTAGCATAGCATGACACAGAAAGAGTACCGTGAGAATTTTCAGATTCTACGAATTATGGGACTGGCATAGTTATATAGAATATGTGTGGTACTACTTAGGTTTTTCTCTTTTTTTGGAGCTACATATTGAACCCAGGGCCTCATGCGTACTAACCACACACTAGAACCGAGCTGTATCTCCAGTCTCCATATGTTTTGAAATAATTGTTTTATTGATAGAGAAGAATCATAAAACAAGTAGATTTTGGTGAAATCTAATGTTACAGTATTTTAAATTGTGAATTTATAAGTACATTAGCTGCAGTTCGATGTGATTTATCAATTTTTTTCCCCAAATGTAAAGAAAAATATAGAAACTTTTAGGTTGGATATACAATCACTCAGTGGTGACTGTCTTTCAAATTATTAGGTGTTCAAAGCAGAACATTCTCTGGGAAAACAGGGCCTTTTTGTCTTAACAAAATTAAATTAAGCCAAAGAGACCTATATGCAAATTTATCCCCTCTTGTGAAATTATAGGTAGGCTTTTAATTTTATGGGACTGGGTTTGTATCAAGTGTGTACAATGTACTGTCTAAAACTAGTTGTTACAGAAATAAAATTCTTTTTAAATCCTTAATTAGGTTGAGATAATAAAGTGGAAAAAACAATCCTCGTTTTGATTCAGATTTGTAGGCACAGTCCACACTCTTAAGAGATATGTAACATTTATTAGATCAGTTAGTACAATTAATGACATTTTGTTGTGTGAATCTTCATATGTGTTTCATAATAACTGTCTTTCAGGGTGGGTTGCTACTTTGTGACAAGCCTCTTTAGAAGAGCAGAAGAAAAGATTTTTACCTCTTTCTTCAGCCTTTCCTCTTTTTAAAATTTGTCTTGTGGTGCCCTGGTATCCATTTCAAAGAGTCAGGTTTCAACCAGAACAATAAAGGGCCCAGAGACTAGAAAGTACACACAAGTCTGGCAAACTCATCTGCATGAGCAAGATCATTTGTTCTCCAGTAGACATCCAAAGTAAATGATTGAAAGAGCTGCTAGCTGTGAGGGATGTGTCTTGAAGGGAAAAGGAGTGGAAACAGACCAGGTTGTTAGGAAGAAAAAGACAGGCTGTACTTTCTTGAACCTCTCCCTGCTGGGTCACATGCTGACCAGGGAAGATTTTTTGAACAGCTTAATAGCCTGTTTGCCTTCTTTCTTTGGTTGATGCCCTGGCTAAAAGTCAGAGTAGCATTTAGGTTTTTCTTGGTCTCTTGTGTCTTGTAGATGGCAAAAGCCTGTGTTTTTGTTATTTTGAGTGATTTTTAAAGTTGAAATAAACATTCTGGGTTTGCTTTTGAAAGTTTCCAATGGTTTTTCCTTTGAGAAGAAATATTTTTCTTAAATACTGATATAAGAATGAATTGAAGAAAGAGCCATACACTTTCCCCATTCCGCTCACTCACCCACTCCAAGGGACCTGTAAAGGTAAAGTGGGCCAAAATGAGAATTAGGCCCTAAGAGGATGTTGTAGTAGTAGGGAGAGCTTTACCTGGAGAGGGAACACTGTCAAGATGAGAGATAAGACAGGATTGTTCTTTCAGTATTTTTGAGATACTATCATCTGGAAGTAAGATTAGGCTTATTATGTGATAAATATGACAAATTTTCATTCTGTGAAACTTTCATGCTTTTCAAAAAAGAAAGCTTTTCTTGAGAGAGAAATCTTGGTCAGTAAAAGTAGGCGAGATGGATTTATGGGTACCTATCAAATTCATATACACAGAAAACTTCTAAGCAGTGTATGTAAAAGATGGTTGTTGAGGGCTTACACAATTTCATGTTCTTCTAAAGAGTATCTGCTTTATGAATTATATGTAATTTGAAGTTGGACGTGAGTGCTGAGGCAGGAGGATCATCACAAGTTTGAGGCCAGCCTGAACTCTACATAGTAAGACCCTGCTTCAAAGAGGAAAAAAAAGTAATTTGGAGAAATGTTACAAAATAAGATTAGTTCAACTTTTCCAATAGTAAGCTACTTCCACCATACAGGTTATATAGTTTTTTTAAATAACTTATATTTTTTGTGTGTGCGTACTCAACAGATAAATTAAGAATCTTTTTTTGTTTTAGGGGGAGGGTTACGGGGAATTAAACTCATCACCTTGTACTTGCCAGGCAGGCACTGTGCCACTGAGCCATGTCCCTCACCAGTATCTGTTTTGACTGTGGGTCAAAGATGGTAAAGTAAGCTTTTGGTGCCATATTGGTACTGCCAGAATGATGTGTGTTTTTTTTGTTGTTTTGGGGTTTTTTTTTGTACCAGAGATTGAACTCATGAGGTCTTACTGCTGAGCTAAATCCCCGGTGCCAGAAATGTTTTTATGCTGACAGGTAGATAAAGAATGAAAATTTAAAGTACTTGTGTACTCAACACACTCATTTTCACCGATGGAATGCGTCTTTTTTAGATACTTGGAACTATTAAGTTACAAAGTGTAGTATGTCATTTATTGAGATGTGTACTTGGCATGAAGAATTCTGATTGTAAAAGGTTTAAACATGCAAGGTAATATAAATTGAGAGAAAATTTAGAAATACTGACTTCGGAAACAAGTACTTTTTGCCTTGTAGATGGAGTTTTTGAAGTCAGTTGGTCTGTCTTCTAGGCTGAAGGCAGCATAATTACTGAGAGGTTATAGAATCATTAGTTTTGGTTTTTTTTTCTTTGCAGTACTAGAGAGTGAACTCAGGGCTTTTGTACTGAGCTACATTCCCAGCCCTGTTTTTATTTATTTGTAAATAGTCTTGCACTGCTAAATTGCCCAGGCTGAACTTGAACTTGGGTTCTTCTTGCTTCAGCCTCCCAGAATGCTGAGATTACGGTGTGCACTGTCATAGCCAGCTCATAATTTTCTTCATTCAGTCATTTGTTTTTGAGTCAGGTTCTCATTATGTAGTCCAGGCTGACCTTGAACATTATGTAATCAGTGCTGACATCCAATTTGGAATCCTACCTCAGCCTCTTAGATGCTGAGATTATAGGTATATGCCACTGGGCCTGGATTTTTCATCATTGGTATTTTTAAAGCTCTCCATGTATCAGTGAGGTCTTTTGAAGAAGGCTTACACCTTATTTTGGCAAATGATGTGGTTAAATATTGTATAAACACAATTACATCAATACATGTTCAAGCTCTGAGAAGATTGTGATGTGTACAAAAAAGGTGGTTTTTGGGTAGTGCATACAATATCTTTGTTACTGAACTTACTGTTTTGGGGTTGTTCCTATTGCTTTGTTTTGCTGTGTTAAGTTTAGGCTGGTGTTTGGCTTAAGTGCTTGCCTGGTAAGCACAAGGTCGTGAGTTTGATCCCCAGTACAAAAAAAAAAAAAAGTTTAAGCTGGTTTTAAACTCATTAGTCCAGACTAGCCTTACATGGTAGTCCTCCTGCCTCAGCCTCCTCCTGAGAGCTGAGATTACAGGTGTGAGCTACCACATCTGGGTGAATTTACTGTTTGAAATAAATTTCTTCAACGTAGTACTTGAAGTTTTTTTTTTAAGATAGCATTTTTTTTTACAACTCAGACTTTCTGCCTTCTTCAACTGCCTTACAGGTTTCCTACAGGAAATAGTTCTTCAAATAGTTGGTCAACAACTTCCTATTTCTTTATAAGCTGCTTAATAACTTCCTGAATTAGCATTCTATAATTTTTTTGGTTAAAAGGAGTATTATTACTTCTCAGATTTATTTTATTGAATCTGATACGTTGTAACTGTTACCATGTATAAAAAACTCCTAGTATATGCTGTACCATACAGGACATTATACTTTGATTTTGATTTAAAGAATGTGATTCAGTGATTTAACAAGTTTGTAGATTTATATTGTTTTAACAGTGTTCTAGTAATTTTTAAAAGATAGGTTTGTTGTATTTCCACTTATCATTTTCTGAATAGCTGGCCTTAGTGTTTTTAATTCTTGAAGACCCAAGGTTTCTTTTTTTCTTTTTCTTTTTGTTTCTTTCTTTCTTTTTTTTTTTTTTTTTTTGTCTTTTTTGAGACAGGGTCTCACTATGCAGTTCAGACTGGCCTTGAGCTCACTTTGTAGCCCAGGCTGGTTTTGAACTCGCAAGGATTGTCCTGCTTCAGCCTTCCGAGTGCTGGGATTACAGGTGTGAGCCACCATGCCCTGCTAGACCCAAGGTTTCTAGTGGCTTGATTTATTTAAAAGTTAGGTATCTCGATTGATAGTTTAAAAAAGACTTTTTTTTTTTGGCATATAGCTCAGCCATATACCAACACTAAATGAACTTGCCTTGCTGATATGATTGATAACTATGAATACAGTAATTTATTTTTCTGCTACAGGGGCCAGGGATTCAGTTCAGCAGTGTAAGCACCTGCCTGGCAAGTGTAAGGTTGTAAGTTCGATCCCCAGTACCAAAAAAAAAAAAAAAAAAGAATGTGATGTATTTTTCTGCTACAGGTTACAATATTTTAGAAATAAATGCTCATTGCCCTAAATACAGCAAAATTGTATCAATTAAAGGAAATGAATTAAAATGTTTCTTGTTAGAAACTGATCTTATGTTTTGTTTTAAAACACTTGTCCAGTGAAAGACCATAGCACATGTAGTGCACACTACCGTAATAAAAATACACATTTTAAAAAGGAATAGCTTCAAAAAGAATAAGGCTATGCTGGATTTTTTTTTCCTTGCTTATTTGTTTATTTTTTGGCTATACCTAGTGTAACCCAAATGATTTCCATTTAAAAATGAAAAACTTGTGATTTTGCCATTAAATGTTGGTTAACCTCCAAACATATACACACACAACAAAAGATTTCAAATAGCAGTCACAGAATATTTCCCTATTTGAGGAGAGGGCCAGTCTGTGCATGTTTGTCTTGCTGTTGAGACTGTGGAAGGAGAAGATAGAAGTGGGCCTGAAAAAATGGCTTGCTTCTGCTCAGTGGGTGGGTATCCCAGGGAAGAGTGACCTGCAGTGCTCCAGTGATTTAGGTGGAAAAACTCTGGAAGAACAGTATTTACCAGCAGCAGAAGAAAAACAGATGGAAGACAGTAGATGTGACAGGGTAAATAGAACAGAAAGATTAACTTGTCCCCTGGGGAAAATAATGGGTACCTAATTCTGGTGTGAACTAAAAAAGATATTTAATTAAAAATCTAGATGTTTCATGCCATAAACCGTTGGTTCAAGGTGATAGTTTTCTTTAAAACATAGTATTGAAAAAATACTCATCCTTTATTTAGGCTCCGCTTAAAACACAGAAGACCAAAATAAAAACTTCTAGGATAATGTTGGAGTAGTTGAATTTAAGTAACTTTTTGAAACCCTGAGATTAGTTCTCCTTAGTAGTGCAGAAAAATACATTTTACTTGGGACAAATCAGTGTGAAGTAATTTTAAAAATCATTTAAGATTGAGAATTATGCAATTAATTTGCTACCTTCTGTAAATAGCATAATTTAGCCATTAATTGTGGCTTGAAAGTTGATTAATAGTTTGAGCTGCATTGTATAAAGGAACCGCTTAAAGAACCGTGTTGTTCTATAACTGTGGTTACTAAGTGATACACTTCTTAGAAAAAGAGCTTCTGATTCTACAATTAATCAGAACTTTAAGCCATGAAAGGGGCTTTGCTGTTTTTATGAAGAATTGCTTCAGGGTTCTGGTTGCTCAAGTAGTATAGCAGTTTCCTGGGAACAAGTACTTCTCACACTCATTTGTCCTAAGTCTAAATTAAAAAATCCATTATGTAAACTTTACCTCTCACTGAAAAGGTAAAAATGATAATGCAGTCATGGCAGCACTGTGTTACGATGCTAACTTACTTTTTCTAACTACCAAGTAAAATATATTTTTCTGTATTGCTAAGGAGAACTATGGAAGTTCTGCACCATGGAAGAACTTTTATTTATGTAGGGCTTGACCCCTTCTAAAGCAAACAAAGAAGTTTGGTATGACTCATACAAGTCCTTCCCCCCCCTTAATATTGTAAACAGGAAAAGTGCTAAGTAGCTTAGTCCTTATTTGCCTCATCCTATGAGTATTGCAATCTTCAGTATATCAAATGATAAGGCATTTTTGTCTTAATAATGTGAATTAACAAAATAACAAATAGAATTTCTATTAAAATACTAGATTTTAAACTAAGCAACTATTTTAAAGACAACACTATGCAATGTAACCACCATTGTTAAATCTCTATCTTGTTTTGAAATCCTATATTGCTATTGTTTGTTGTTGTCACATTGCTTTTGTTGTTTTTTGATTGTTTCTTGATTTTTCTGTTTTTTTTTTTTTCTCTTTAAAAAAAATACCAGGGTTTGTTCCAGATATTTTCAGGGGTTTACTTGTGGTTAGAGCTATCACTTCATCTGTTTTTACTTTATTGTGCTTCTCTTATCTCTTCATGGGATGTTGATCACCAGAGACTATCAGATTTTTCAGCTGGGTCCTGGCTTGAGAGTGGGTGAGGGGCCATTTGTTAAAAGTTCATTATTCTTGTTGTAATTTTTAGCTTAATTTGAAGTTGGCTTTTTTTTTCATTTTTTTTTATTTAAAGAGAAACAAAAGAATGTAAAGGGTAGAGGTAATAACAGAATTCCAAAAAAAAATAAACAATAAGAAATCACTAGTTAATAAATTACATGTTGTCCTCTTAGAAATAGTTGCTCAAGTTACAAAATTAAAGCATACAAAGCAGATAGTCAAACAGTGAGAGTGTAGACAGCTAAGCATGCATGAATTTCTGCATGTATTTCTATCCTTTCTGTATTAGAGGGAAAAACAAAACATAGCAAGACAAGACAAAACAAATTCCTATAAAAATATGAAACCAAAACAAATTCCTATAAAAATATGAAACCAAAAAGTCGTATAAAACCACAGTACAAGGTGATCTACAATAATTGCTGTGTTGTTTCTTATTATCTTCAATAGAATGTCTATATTATCAGGCATAATTGAATATAGCAGTATGATTGAGCATAAATAACAATATTAGTAACAATAAAATATTGTAGACAGTATAAAACTTCAAAGGCAGGTAATAATCAAACCACAGTGGATATTCTAGTGGATCTTGTCATCTTCAGTGCAGTTGCCTATACTCTCAGACTTGATACTATCAATCATAACAGCTTTGAATAAAATCTATCAATACAAAATAGCAATCCAACAAACCAGATTTGATTATGATCAGTCATGGTAAAACAGTGTAGGTTTTACAGAGCTTTAGATTAACTTAATAGGAAATTAAGGATGATTACCGTACTGTATTCTGTTATCTTCGGGATTACTGTCTGTGCCCTCAAATCTAGTACAGGTAGAATGACTGGAACAGAATATAATACATCTAAGCAGAGTAGTGTGAGTAATGTGGGTTTTAAATCCTGGTGCACTATTTACAATATAGCGTATCAAGGCCATCTATGTTAGAGATTCTAGTTATCCTTCTCTGCCTCATTTCTGCCATGCTATTTTTCTGCCTTTGTTTGTCTACTTTTCTCCTTCATTCTACTTCTTGCTCCACTCATTGAGGCCTTTCTACCACTGTTTCTAAAATCTTGGTATTTTTTTCTCTCTCTCTAGAATGTCCTTCAGTATTCTCTGTAGGGTTGGATTGGTGGTCACAAACTCGCCCAGTTCCTCTTTGTCATGGAAGCATCTTGTTTCTCCATCAGCTTCTAGTGACAGTTTTGCAGGGTACATCAATCTGGGCTGGAGGTTATTCTCTTACAGGGCTTGGAACACTTTGTCTCAACCTCTTCTTGATCTTATGGTCTGTGTTGAGAAGTGAGCTGTGATTCTGATGGGCTTACCTTTATAGGTAATGTTTCTTCTCTCTGAGGGCTTTTAATATTCTTTTTTTATATTGAATTTCTGGCATCTTGATTATTATATGTCTGGGTGTAGATCTGTTTTGGTTGTAGGTGGCTGGAGTTCTGTATGCCTTACACAATCGAACATCATTTTCTTTTCCCATGCTTGGGAAGTTTTCCTTAATTATTTCTGTGAATAGCCTTTGTAATTCACCTGTATGTATTCCTGCTTCTTCATTCACATTTCTTATTCTTAAATTGTAGAGTCTCTTGTCATCTTCTAGCCTTTGTATTGTTACTGCCTGTTTATTTTTAAGAGATCTTTCCTTTCATGATCACACATTGCAAACTTGTCTTCAAGATTTGATAAGTCTATCTTTAGTTTCTTTTAAGGAGTTTTGCCAGCTTTCATTGGAGTTTTTAATTTCTTGGTAGTCTCTTTGAATCTGCTTCATGTATTCTATATTTTCTTTATATTCTTTATCGAATGTTTCTCTTTTTTTGTGTTCCTTCTTCTTCCGTGTGTATCATCTTGAGAGATGCTTCCTGAGAGCATTTCTTTTATTACTCTATTCATATCTTGCTTTACCTGATTTAATATTTCAGTTTTGAGCTCGTCTACAAGGTCCCGAAGATATCTCTTAATGTCCATTGAAGCCATGTCTGATGTTGCGTGTTTGCCGCCCTCAGTCTCCCTTGTTTTTCCTTCTTCTGGATCAGTGCTGTCAGGATTCTGGGCTGGGGGCCTCCTCCTGCCTCTCTCTCCTGTCATGGCCCTGGCTTCCTCCACATAGGTTATAGTGCAGGTCCCAGCCCCTTCCCTGTTGGCCACATTTCCTCCGAAGCATGCTGGCAAGGGAACTCCGTCCTCTCCTGCCTGCTCTTGTCGCTGAGGTGTAAGCAGTGGCTCTGTATGCCTGCTCCTCCCCACTGGGCCAGCCAAACTTCAGGGGCCTTTCACCCAGTTAGTGCTTGCTAGGCACAGGGAATTGATTTGGGACGGCTCACTGGGTCCTGGCCAGGGTTGCGGCCCAGTCCAAGCAAATCCCATGAATCTGCTCTGAGGAGGGAGCAACCAACTGAAGTCAATGTTGCTCCCAGTTCAGACTCCTCCTCCCCGATTCCAACATGTTGCCCATTTGGTCATGCCCTTCCCATGGTGGGGGGGTCTCATTCCCAGCACTGACTGTGAATCAGTGGAGGTTCCTTTGCCAGCTCCGCTCTCTGTTGGGCTCATCAACCCCTAACTGCAGTGCTGCTGTTTCCTGTGAGTGGCGGTGGGAATGAGTTTGGGTGGCTCTGCCTGCCGGCTCTGCCTGCCGACATGGATTCAAGCTGGCGCAGACTTGGGGAGTCACGGTGAAAATGCTGTGTCCCGTAATTTTTAGCTTTTTCAGTTGTAGTCCCGAAGTATTTAACAAGCTTTTTTATGTTTTAGTTTTTTCCTTTGTCAAGAGGATCCATCTCCCTCTGTCTGGGTCTCTCCAGGGTGTTTTATTCTGGCATATGAGTTGTTTCTCCCAGGAGGCTTTGTATTTTGTTGCTCACTGATTGGCCATCTTGTCTTCTCCCGAAGTTTTCTTTTTTAAAAGTAGGGAATGTATTTGACTGAGTGTATTTAGAGAAATATTTCTGCTATGTTCATGAAAATGTACTATAGACTATTTGATTTGGGGTTTAGAGAGTTCTACTGTGTGCTTGGTAGACTAGCAAGTTATTTGAAATTGACTATTCACATATCCTGAAGGTGACTGTAGTTGTTTTGTATTTATTAAACTGTCCTCTGTCACACCATTTCCTCTTTCATAGATCTGACTTAAGGGTATCTTCTATTAAGATACATGATTTCTGTTGTAAAAGCAACACTTTTTCATTAGAAACGCAGAAAATTTAGGAAAAGAGAGGAATCATCTAGATTCTTCTCAGTAAGAAGGGGATAAAGATTCTTGTTTTCTTTTTTTTTGGTACTGGGAATCAAACTCAGGCCTTGTGCTTGCCAGGCATGTTCTGTGCTGCTGAGCTGTATCCCCAGTCTTGTTTTCCAGTTTATAAACACACAGTTTGAAATACAGTGTAAGGAATTTATATATTTCAGTTTAGAAGATTCTTCAGTATACTGTAAGGTTTATAAAGAAAAAGAGTGGTGACCTTTTTTAAAAAAAGCTTTAGCTTACAGCCTGCTTTCTAAATTTTTTCCGATACTTTTTACAATTCTATATTCATAAAATAAGCTGTATTTGCCATTTCTTGAATTTCCTTCATGCCTTAGAATCCCTCTTAATCCCTCCAGAATAATTATTAGAACGTTTTGGTTATTTTTACATCGTTATAACTAGATTTTGCCCCCAACTGAGCTGTGCACTGCCATTTTTTTTTCAACAGTTGTCACATTTTCTTGGAATTATTAATTGCCTTTTAAATTTGCATTTCCATGCTCTTACCCCCACCCCACCCCCACTTTATACTCCCTGCTGCAGGCCACTTGGACGAACTTCACAGTTGTCACACCAGGATGACTTTTAGCTTTCATTCATCCTGAGAGTATGTTACGGATTAAGTGGTCAAGTAAAGATCAGCCGAATTAAATCAGCATGGTGCTGAGCGTAGCTGGCCCACCTGAGGAAAGTTGCCAGCATTAAAGGAGGTGTGGAGGGGGAAAATGAGGTATTGTGTGTTCTCCTAAGTGTCATTGTTTGGAACCATTGGTTCTCCTGGAGGAGCTTGTCATGCTGGCTTCCCAGATAGGAATTTGGCCATTATCATATCATCGGAGGAGCTCCAGACCTTGTCTTTGAGAATGGCTGTTCACTTCGAGGGAGCTTTGGTCCTTACATTGAGCATAGCTTTCTGGCTCCAAAGGGGAAGATGTATGTTGTTTAATCTCCAGGAGGAGTTTATCTGCTGGCTTCCTGGTACGTACTCAGCTGTTCTTGTCTGAGGAGTTTGGTACCTCATTGTCACTGAGGATGGCTATGGTACTTACCTTTCAGCGCAGCTCTGATCCTTGAGTAGTGTAGATCCTTCAGCCTACTAGCACAGACTCTTCACCCTGCTGGCATAGACTTTCTAGCTTCCACTGCTGATCTTTGGGCCTTCCCAGCACAGATCCTTAAAGCAGACTAGCATGAACCATTCTTGTGGGCTCTAGACCTCCAGTTGAACTCATGGGGAGGCATTGTCATGGGCTCTAGGTTTTCAGCTGGACTCATGCAGGACATTACTGGTGGATCCAGGCTGTTGGTTGGATTTTCTAGGTTTTTAGTGTTGTGAACAGATTTCTTGCATTTTCTTGTATTTAACTCTGGATGATCATCATAAAATAATGTAAATTCTGTGTCCTGTATGTAATTGTTTTTCTGTTTGTAACTCCTGAGGACAACAGTGTGCATCACTTCATTGAATACCCTGTTTTCTCTTTCTTGATTAGTTCACATTTAAGAGTCTTTTCATCCCTTAGAAAAGAGTACATGGGAGATAACTGCATTGATGTCTTTTATGTGTAAAAATATCTTTACCTGTTAACATTTAAAGGCCAAAATCAACTTTATTTGTTTGTTGTTGCTTGGAATTTTGAAGGATATGTTCCATTTCATTCTAGCTTCTAGGTTTTTTGTTGTTATTGTTTTTGTTTTTTATTGGGCAGTTAGCCTTTGTTTGCTTCCTCAAGGATTCTGGTATTTTGTTTTTTATCTTTAGAGTTCTAATCGTTCACATACGTCTTGGTGTGGAACCTTAAAAGTCATTTTTTTTTTCTTTTAAAGACAATAAAACAAAAGAGGACAGATCTAAGTAGGTCAGAACAGAACAGTGTAAGCAACACAGCACTTCACAATAAGAAAAGTGGATATTAACAGTAGCTATCATAATATCTCTTTCTTTGAAATAGTTGAGCTTAGCTTTACACACAATAATGTCAAACATAACAACGTAGAATAAAACAACTCAAGAGAATGGAAGTATTGCAAGGCATTCTGAAGCAAATAACCAAAGATGAACAGTGACTGCTGTATTATCTCATTTTCCATAAAAATTTTGTTTTTACTATCATACATATTAAAATCCAATAAGACACAATGTGATAGGACCAATGGTAATAGAAGAAAAAAAGCATGGTAGGACTTCAGAGCAAGATGATATTAAACCAACAATGGCTGCCATATTGTCTTTTCTTCAAAGTAGCTATTCATATGATCACATATATTAAGATCAAACAAAACAGAATAAAATCAATCCAACCAATGAATGAAAACATAAAGACTTCAAGGCAGTATAATGGTGAACCATGATTTCCATAAAATCTTCTGTACTCTTACCATTTCTTACACTAGGGAGACTATACGGTATTGAAACATGTGAGTTTGATTTATTTCACTTATGAGTATAGATTCAAGATGCATCCATTTATTTATAAATATCTCAATGTGATCATTCTTTATGGCTGAGTAGTACTCCATTGTATGAAAGTACCACAATTTTTTTATCCATTCCTCGGTTGATGAGCACTTAGGTGGTTTCCAAGATCTGGCTATTACAAATTGTGCTGCTATAAACATGGGTGTGTATATATCACTGTGGTAAGATGTTTTCACATCTTCTGGGAATATGCCTAGGAGTGGAATAGCTGGGTCAAATGGGACCTCCAACCCCAGCTTTTTGAGGAATCTCCAGACTGACCTCCACAGTGGTTGCACCAGTCTACACTCCCACTAACAGTGCAGAAGAGTTCCTTTTCCCCACAGCCTCTCCAGCATTTGTTGTTGGTAGTAAGTCATTTGAAGAACATATGATCTGAAAATTTAAGTCTTTAGTGTGAATGATGCCCCTTTAACAATTTTCAGTGCATTTCCCCCAACCATCCTGCAGTTGTGAAAAACACTTAGTTTCTAGATTATTTCTTCCAGTCTGTTGATGTGTTCTCTTTCTAGAATTCTTGCTAGTTAGAATAATTCTTTGATTTTCATATCTTTTCCATTTTCCTTCACTTTGCCTTTTATTAGCCTTGTTGGGAGATTTCTTTTACTCTGACTGTAGTTTTTTTTCCTCCCAAAACACTTTATCATTCTTAATTTCTAGTGGCTCCTTTCTGAGCTGATTATTCATAATTTTTAGTAATATGCTGTTCTTATTTCATGGATATAGTAATAGAATATCTCTCTGAGCTCCTGGGTGTTTCCTTTGAAATTTTCTTTTGTTCCACCTTATCTAAGTGGGCTTCTCTGGAGAGTAATACATGGAATAAGCCCTGAAGTTGTGGGGCCCTTTAATGTCAGTGTTTTGGTTATTTCCTCTTCTGGTAGCCACTTCTATCAAAAATGTGCAATTCTGCTCTGGAGATGACATTAGTGACAAGAGCATTGAGAATGACTTTCATGCTTCAGCCTTGCTCTTGGCTGTGCTGGGACACTGAATCCTGGGCCTCTGGATCCATTTGTCTGGAACACAGACATTTCATCTCCTGCCTGGTCCAGGCAGGGCATGTGCAGTAGGTTTTTAAAAAAGTTTTATATAAGCTGAATGAATCTCGTTTGTAATTATTAGATTGGCTGTATAAAGTTGCCGGTTTTCTAAGCTCAAAATAGTGATTATTAGCAATTGTATATGATTTGACTTAACTATTTCAAGATAATTTTTTCTGAAATCTTTTAAATAAATGCCTTTATCAGACAGTTGATTAATCAAGTTATATTTGTCCCTTTTAGTGTTAATATAGTATCTTATATTTTCATGTGTTAGATTTTCCTGAAGAGGGGAATGGTCTGCTGTGCCCAAAAGTCAGTACAGGGCAGTGTTAGAAATTCGTTCAAGAGCTTGGATTCTGAACAATATGTAGGAGCAGAGGCAGTGATGGCAGACATTTTAGAACCTTCAGTGAGCTGAAGCACGTGCCCCGTAGTTCGCCAGCTCTGGACTAGAGGTATATACTTATACATCATTTCCAAATTCGTTTTCTTTTTTTCTTTTTATTATTTGACACAGGATCTTGCTTTGTAGTGCTGACTGGCCTTGAACTCACTATGTAGCCCAGGCTGACCTCACACTTGTGGCAGTCCTCCTGTGTGCTGGGATTGCAGGTGTGTGCCACCATGACCAACTGTATTCTTTCTTTTATTAATACAGATGATAGTAGAAAAATATTTGTGCATATCTGACTTAGTTCAGTAATTTTCACTACTTTCATAGTTAATCCTAAAAGGTATGTAGCTAGATTTCATCTTGGGTTTTTTTTTTGGCATCGAAGATTGAACCCATGATCTCATGCTTGTCAGGCAGGTGCTTATGCTGCTGAGCTAAATACCTTTGATTTTATCTTAGTTTGATTGTTACTTTCGTTGGTAAGTGTTCTTTGATAGCTTTAGTTTTTAATACATCATTTCTGTAAAATAGATAATAATTTTTCCCCTATATTTAACCATTGGTCATTAAAGCATTTTTAGATACCAAGATAGACTTCCAGGAATATTTTGTTCAGGTTAAGATAGATTGATTAAAGTGGTCACTGAGATATGTTAGGATCCTTTACTTATTGTTGAGCTAAAGCTGAATTTTTCTAGATGGTTTTAGCAGTCTTCTCTCTTTCCTTCTCTCCCCCTCTTGCCTGGTAATTGTCTGTCTGTCTGGTTGTTCTGTCTCTCTTTGAGAGGATCTTGCCATATATCTTCAGCTGGCTCTTAAACTTGGGATATACCTGCCAGAGTCTCCCAAGTGCTGTGATCATAGGCATGTGCCACCAAGCCCGGGTGTCAGGTTTAGGTAGAAATTGATTATGTACAGAGATCTGTTGGGGAGATTGAGAGGAAAAGAGGAGAGAGGAAGTAAGCCTTTAAAAATGTTTGTAAACTCTTCAGTTGAACAAAGCAAAACCACACTAGAACACTAATCAGAAGAAAGAGTTGAATACTACCAAAACCAAAAAAAAGTGAATACTTAAGTCCTAAAAGAGATTAAAAAATTGAATATTGTGGGGAACAATGGAATGGATTTCCTAAATTTTAGTTTAACATGTAGAATAAGGAAATGTGTTTAAAATAGCCACTGTTAGAAACAAGCTAAATAAGTGGAGATTCTAGAGACTGCCTAGAGCTAATCCTTACCAGTGATAGGGTCACAGTTTAAATTTACCAACCTCTTCTGGGTAACTTCCTTTAAAAATTAGGGAAAAAATTGGTACAGAACTATCTAAATACAGATGTTTGTGTTTTTCCTCTACACGTGTTCAGACTGATATAGGTTATGTTTCTGAAATATGTAGTTTGGAGGGACTCCAAATGATGTAATAGGATCACTTTTAACCCCTTTTAGCTGGAGGGTGTGTGGACTTTCCTGTTAGGACTCATTCCAGATCTCTTCTTACAGGTGAAAAAAAATCACTTCTTTCATAATGATATAGAAATATTATTGTTGCTGACATTTGAGGACAAAGCATGCCCTTTGTGTAGCTTACTTTGCCGTTTTGAGTTAGTGCCCATGATACTAGAGATCAGAATTTACACAGCTTGGGCTGGGGATGTTGCTCAGTGGTAGAGATAGATTAATAAAACTAAATGTGGAGTCTAACTATGTCTAGTTAGTCTAACTAGACATAGTGGCATGTGTCTGTAAGCCCAGCACTAGAGAGCCAGGAGAGGAGGATAGCCGTGAGTTTGAGATTCAGAGTTAGCCTGGAATATATATTGAAACCCTGTCTCAAAAAACCAAAACAAAACTTGGAATTTAATTAATATTTTTTGGAAAGAAATTAGGAGTTTAATATCTATTAATAATTACAAAATGAATTTAATTGGCAGCAACTAATTAGCTGTTACTATTGAACACTACTGTTTTATCGTAAGTCACATGGAGATCATTACTGTTACCAGTTGTCTTGGCTTGAAGCTTTACCATATTCCCCTCCTCTTGAATGACCAGTGATACATGTGTGACTGTCCCATCTGGCAATGGGATGATGATGAATAGATAGATGTTCATCCTAAATTTCTTCCAATCTTGCTGTATGTTTGAAATTTCCATGATGAAAGTTTGAGGGAAAAAAATATGAAAAATATCACTGTTTAAAAGAAGTTACTGCAGGCCGGGGGATTTAGCTCAGCAGCTCAAGCACTTGCTTGGTAAGCACAAGAGTCTTGAGTTCGATCCCCGGTCAGTGTGGAGTAAGGGTAGGGGGTAGCAAAAGCCAAAAAGAAGTTACTGCTTTTCTTAATCTCACCTCTGAATTTGAGATCACAGTAAAGGCATGGTAAATTTGATTTTTTAGATTGTTTTATTGGAATATTAGCACACATATACCTATGTGCTTTTTTGTTTCCTATAGTCATGAAGTTTTTTTTCTTGATAACATAGACCTTAAGAGATCTGTAAATGTACATAGCAATTCAAAATCAACTTGTAAATTTTGGAGAGGTGAAAGAGTTACATCAAGTTCTTCGCAGTTATCTACTGCTTCATTAACTTACACATAAAACATTAGTGACATAAAACAAGATTGTACCATTTTGTCTGGCTCACCAGAGCTGTTTGGTGTGCTGATGTTTATTACTTGGGGCCACTCATGCAGTTGTGTCTGGCAGCTGAGTTGGGTCTGGAAGATCTAAAATTCCTTTCAACTTTCTGGGCCTTGGTTGTGATTCTTAGTCCTTTATGCATATGATCTCTTTCATTATGTGTTGGTTGGAACATTTCTAAATGGATCATGGTGAAAGTTTTAAGGCCTCATTATACAATGTTACTTCTGTCACATTCTGTTGGCCAGAGCAAGTGACAAGGTTAGTTGAGATTCAAAGGACTGTGAAATAGACTGCCATTTGATCAGAGGAATTGAAAAAGACTGCACTTGAATTGAAAGTTTCATTAAATGAAGTTTCTGATAGAGGAATTATCTTGAACCTAAAAACAGAGTAGAGGATAACATCAGTGGGAAACAATTTATACTGTTCAAAGGTAAATTCTAATTTCTTATAAATCGTGTACTCTGATAGGTGTTTTGTATTGATGCCATCAGGCCAGTCTATTTTAGAGCATTCAGTAGATTGGGTAGAATATGAATTTTTGCTTGCAATTCATCATTTATATTTAAGAACATGAATTCTAATTGATACCCAATTGTAAAATTCAACTCTGATGTTTTACATAACTAACCAACAAACCTGACATTATTTATCTTTAGACTAATTTAGGCATGAACTCTAATGGAAACAATTGTAGTAGAAATGAAATCTTTATTGTTACCTTTTTCATTTAATTTCTTAGTTGCTTTCTTCTCCTCCCTGAAGTGTTTGAAAAAAGTGTTCATTATTATTACTTATAGATTAAATTTTATTAATGTGCTGTTTATTGAGTTTTTTTGATTAATTTGTAGTCTAGTAAGTTACCTGAATTATTGTGTGTGTTGTGTGTGTGTGTGTATACACATACATAATGTAACACAGGAGGTAGATACTTACAATGACTTTAGAATGATTATTTATGTTTACATTTTTTTTCAGCTCTTTAAAGTGTTTTCTCCAAATTTGTAGGTCTCTTATTGAATGAACCTTTAGGAGTAATACTTCACTTGGAAACAGTGAAGAGACATTCTCAGACATTCAATTCTGAATCTTAAGTCTATGTGCGTATAAAAACAAGATTCCCCCCGTTCATGAAATTAAGTAATAACAAAAATGATTTATTTCATTGTTAGTTTTTGTTAACTAAAATGTGATTTAAATAGTGAATCAGATTTTAGAACTGCGATTCGTATTTCCAAAATGAATAATGTGTAATGCGATTAGCAGTATATCCCTGGTCTTCTTGACTTAAAAAAAAAAAAAAATTCATGGTGATGCCTCCATTTTTGGTAGTGGAGTTGTATTGGATCTATGTTGAGGCTTTGTAAGAAAAAAGAGCAGCTATTTATGGAGCATTTCCTCAGGCCTGCAATTTGAAGCCATTATAGCAAAGTTGCTGAGCAAGTCAGTGATTGTAGGCCAGCAGTCATTGAGGCCCATTCCCTGCAGCCTCTGGAGTTAGAGCTTAGAATTATTGCTATGAAGTTTGCCTTCTTCATTTTTTGACAGTTGTCTACTTTTGAAGAGCAGGTTTTTGATCATGCTACACTATTTTGTTAACTGCTAGATTAAGTGGTTGTAGGATGCAAGTTATTTTCAAGGTTTTCAGGAAATAGTTCATGTGTCTAACGATACAATGATTTCTCTGTCTTTACTCCCTTCTTAAGTTAATCATAATATGGTCATCTTATCAAATGTAGAACTTGTCTACCAGTTTTGCTTAAATTCAAAAAGCGGGTGTTGGATTGTTTTATCAAAGGAATTGACCTAGAAGATATTTGGGAGGAGGAGTTTGAGTGTTTTAGTTTTTAAAAGTAGTGATAGGAAATAAAATAGTCTTGTTTATATTTTTTGTCATTAAAAGATAAAATAGGCTCATCTGAATATGATTGGGAAGTTACTGGATTAGATAACAGCACATAAATGAAAACTAGGATGTACTCAGAATAAAATTAGTAGCCTGTTAAAATATAGCTTTTCTATATAGCATCTTGAAATATTGAGAGTTGCATAACTTTCTTTATCCTGTTAAAATTAATATATTTTTTCATTGTTCTGGATTTAGTTACAGGAAATTTTTAAATTACTAAGAAAAATAGTGGTTTTATTTTGTTTTTGTTTTGTTTTGCAATGGCTACAGTTTTAATTTTGGAAGGCAGCAATAGATAAAATGAGTTACAAGGATTGAAATCTGCTCTGAATCCAGGCATGGTGGCACATACCTATAATCCCGGAGGATCGATGTGAATTTGAGATTAGCTTGTGCTACATGGTTCTGGGCCAGCCTGAAGGACTAGAGAGACTCTACCTCAATACCCCACCCTCCAAAACTGCTTTTAATTCAAATTCTTTTAAAGTGTTAACATTTGACTATTGTAATCTAAGATACTTAAATTTATTTTTAAACTTACGAACATTATCTGTAAAATAATATGTATTTCCTTGCTGTGACTTTATAATCCCCCCTCAACACCTGTGATAGCAACAAAGTAAAACAAAAATTTCATTATAGGATGCCCCCCAGACTTATTAGCTCTTTTAAAAATGGCACCCTAATGCATGAATAATCCTTTTGACAGTAAAATGGGATGAAATTGTGTTATTTAACTTTATTGTTTATAATTGAGAATTTTATTAGTTCCATGTCATAAATTGAGATTGAGATGATTTCAGTTTAACAAAACGGGTGTTTTCTGAGGACCACTCTTTAGATGTTCTGCCTTATCTTTAACCCCACCCCTCACCCCTGCTCCAGGAACTATGTAATGAAATACAAATGGCTTTAAAATTTAGCACACATGTTAATTCCCTAGAGAATCTTCCGAAGTTTTTCCTACCCTAAATTTTTACCTTACAGTCAGACTCCTCTTTGTGAACCATGCTGCATTGGAAGAAGGAGTTTCTCTGCTAGACTTCATAATGCTGAATCACAGTGTTTTGGGAGAACAATTTTTTTGCTTTGGATTTACTACTAATGTCATAAATTTGCACAGGAATAGCTTGCAGTAAACATGCTCACCAAAAATATGTTTGAAAATTGCTTTTAAATGTTCAATTTTTTCAAAACTGTTGAGCTGTTTTCAACTGTTTTAGTGTCTTCACAGAACTTTGGCATTGTGCTCAAAGCTTTAGGACAGGGGTTGAGGGCAGAGCAGTTCTTATCCTCAGTTAATTAGGAGCCAAATTGGATGAAACAGAAGTGGCATGAGAAAATTTCTGTGTTGAAATGGAGGTTTGTAGAGGAGTTTAGTCTTTGGTTGTATTTGAAAGAAGGATAGGATTAGATAAAGTAGGATTTTTACTCTATACTGAAGCTATTTGTTGACTTTGCTTTATGAATGGTTTTATGACTGGTTTTATGACTTAGCAACCTGTGATTTCAGTAATTCTATATCTAGTAAAAAAATTTTCCCTCTTAATTTGAATTTTAGCTAGCTGCCTGCCTGTGTCTTCCACTGGATATTGCAGGGATCATTGAGTTCACCCTTGTAATAGATGTTTAGTAATGTGGCTGATTTTATTGGCTTAATTGTAGAGCATTTGTTTCCTCATCTGTAAAGTTAGTGGATTGAAATATGTGATTTGTTATGAACCTTTCCAGGTCAAATTATATGGGGGAAAAAAATCAATGAAATATTTTCTGTGAATTGTCTACATAAATATTAAGTAAATACTTTCTGATTTTATAGCCTATTTATAGTGCTTCTCATTCATAATAAAGTATATTGTACAATATATAAATATTTCCCTTCAGCAAAAAAAATGTTGCCAGTAGAATTTTTTTAGAAGAGCTTTTCTTTTTGTGATTTAACTGGTATTGTAGAGGAAAATGAAAAATAAAAGCTCCAACAATGACATTTCATGGCCTTGATAAAAATTAAGATGGACTTGATGGGGCTAAAAGAGTGAGAAAAGAGAGGGGTTATCTTTGAAAAGTTTGCTTTTTACTGTGGTTTTAGTAAGAATGTAAACTGATTTGAAGAAGTTCCTGTCCTGTTTGAGAAAATAGTAGTCTATTATTAGTGGTTTACTCTTAAACTGTTAAAAAAGAAATAAAGCTTGAGATTTAAGCTTAAGCTGATTCTCATTTGTACCTCCTCTGTTAACACAAAAACCCAGAGAAAATTACCATCTCCAAAGCAAAAAAGGCCTTTTATAGCCTTCTGAGAGAAGAGCTAATCATTGATGTCAGAGCAACAGCATTCAGATGCTTTCCATATCCTTTAGGATCTGTTCTTTGTATTAGTTTAGGACTGTGTTGTCAAATACAACACGATTTTTTTCTAACCTATTATAATGATAAGCAAATTGTTTATTGTTTATTTGCTTTATTCAAAAGTGTAGAGGAATGTTAATATTTTGTATGATCATGATTTATACTTTGAGTTTGAAGGAAAACCATTTGTAGTTAAGATAATTTTTAGTCTTGGATGTTAAAGAAACTTGAATATGCTGTTTGTTTTTGAGCTACATTTGACATTGCTGCTTTAGAATGAAAGAAACCGTATCTTGAATGCTTGGTTCATGTAATCCTCTTTATAAGTGATTGTTCTGGTAGATCGAGAATTTGCTTTAGAGAAGTAGTTACTTACACTTGTTCATCTAGGCCCGTGACACTGCAAAGCATGAGCAATTTCTAGTAGTCTGTGACTGCCTTTTTCTAGCCAAAGGTTCTAAGTATTTTTAGTTTTGTCTCTTTTTAAGATTTTTATAGACTGAATTAAATGTATTTGAGTTAAATCTAATTTCTCAGTGTCTCACTCGTACTCTACTCATTTAGTGATCACAAGTACTACTTAGATTGAACTAATGTTCAATCTAGGGATTAAATTCATCATATTCCTTAGAAGTAGCACCAGAAAGGATCAGTTAACTACTGGTTAGTTCAGAGGTCCTCAGGTGACTCGGATACATATGTCCATTTATGAAATAGTTAATGAATTAAAACTACTTCAAATTCAGCATATACTTGTTATATAGTCCCAGTTATCAGACATATGTGTCAGGCTGTGAGAGATGTAGAGGCATTCACAGAATTTACCCAGAACCCCAACCCTTCTCCCTAATCCTTCCTCAACACATAAGTGCTGCTGATAGGTTTAATTAAATTCCTTTTATTATCGTATACATATATGTAATAATGTACATGAGTACTCCTAAACAGTACAGACCATATAAATGTCTTTTATAAATTAGCTTTGTTTTGGTGATGTTATGTAGTTCAGCCTGGCCTTGAACTCACTGTGTAGTGCAGGCTGGCTTTGAGCTCAAGAATCCTTTGCCTCAGCCTCCTGAGTGCTGGGATTACAAGTATGTGCCCCCATGCCCCATGTTTAGCTTGGTTCATTAGTAACAGCAGGTCACATGGTATAGGCACTATGGTAGAAGTTACATGTCCATCTTGTTTTATCTGAGAACCAATGTTTTAATTGAACAAATTACTTGTCAGTACTTATGTGTCAGGTTAGAATTTGATGAAGGTTTTATTTAGGTTTCTGTTTTGCTTTTGTGTCATAACTGAGAAAATAGCAAATCTAAATTAGCAGTCATTTATCATAACTTTCCTTAATGGAACTTAGTTGGAATTTCTCACTTTTAGAAAAGATGAGCAAGAAGAATGATTGTTTTCATAATGCCCAATTAAGATAAAATAGCCTTCATCATAAAAGATGTGAAAGAACACTAAAAATGTGGAGACTGGACAGTATTTGTAGAGGACAGCCTGCCATTGATGAGCAAGCCTAAGAGACAGAATGACTTGCTGGATACCTCCCAGACCTGTGAATAAGAGTCTATAACAAAAGCTATTCCTGAAAATGGTGGTACAGAATAAGCCTATTTTAAATGAAAATTGAAAAATCGTATTATAGAAAAGTTTATACCTGCACATAAAGAAATACCAGTAATATTCCCAATCATGTATAAAATTAGTTTAAGTTACTTAGTTCTTGTCATGATCTCGGAACCAAATTATTTCCATGTTAATTTTAAGTAGAGAAAAACGTTTTAAGAAAGTTTACCATATGACTCTTTAGGACTTCTAGGTATAGTTTAAAATAAATCACCTATTATGTGAGTTTTAAATGTGGTTTACTGATTTTCCTTGGATTCCTATTTTTAAAGCACAGAATAAGCTTCTGCTTTCAGGAATTCAGCCTAGTATTTCAGATGGGAGCTCATGTATTGCAACATTATTTATCTATTTTTGTAGAGAGCTGTTAATCACTTGGTGCCTCCCTGTCTGAGTTGTGTGCTTGTGGATTGTCTACATGAAATCACTTGATATGGTCTCTCATTTCTGTGAGAAATTTTCCTGTATTTTTAGCCCACCAGCCTGTGAGGTAAAATTATTTAATTGAAATATTTAGACACCAGATGCTTACTTTTATAGTACAGATATTGTCATACCCTTTTAAAATAGGTCAGTGTTTTAAAATGTAGATCAATGTATTATAACTAGAATTCATTTATCCTGCCTTTTGCCCAAACCACACACAGTGTTTCTCCTTACCTATTTTTAAGCAGGGCCTTTAGTTTAAAAGTATTAGTATGTCTGCTTTATCTTTATATTTCTAGATTTGAAGTTTTCCAAGATACTTGGCTTTGATGGGTCTGTCATTTAATGCCTCTTGAATTATTCTACAGGAGTGTTAGCAAGAGTTGTAAACTGGAGTTCACATGTGAAATGTGAGACTGACCTCTTGATCCAGAGGCCAGGACTGTTGCCAACTAAACCAAACCCTGCTGTTTCCTAAGAATAGAATTTCTCTGCTTAATGATTGGCGTTCAACACAGTGCTCATGGTGTCCTCCAGTAATTGGTCAGAATCCTAGTTACACATACTGGTTTTCTAAATGGATGAGCCAGAATTTCTTTATAGTGAGTAGGGTAGATAAAATGTAAGTAATTTCTTCAAAGCATTCTAGTGTATTGGAAATGAAATGCCACTTATTCGTAATACCTTCCTCTGCCTCTTCTCCATGATATATGTGAGAGATGCAGGAGGTGGAGTTAGTACTGCACTGAGCCTTCTGCATAGCATTCTGTTGTTGTCTGTACTGTCTACTCTCAACTATGGCTCAAGTGAGTCATGAGAAGTATCACAAATTACATAATAGTATTAAAATTTTTACATTCTTGATTGGCTATGTTACTAGCTGTGCAGGCTACTGTGGGCCATGGATTGAACATGTCTGCTGTCCAGAGATAAACAAGGTAACGTTAAGCTCCAACATATATACACTTGGAGTCATGTTATGATGGCTAATAAAATGATCTTTCTAGGTCTTCTTTTTTTCTCTTTATCTTTTTGAGACAAGGTTTTGCTGTGCAGTTTGAACTCACGGCAATCCTCCTGCCTCAGCCTTCCATGTGTTAGGATTACAGGTGTACGCCACCAAGCCCAGCCTTTCTAAGTCATCTTGATCTTTAGAAATTACTAAATTGGATTCTGAAATCCAGGCTTTGTAGGAAATGAACTAACACTGAGCATCTTCTACCCTTAAGGAAGGTACACATTATCCTTATTTACACATGAGGGGAGGATAAAGATCAAAGAGGTTAGATAACTTCAGCAGCTGATTGAGCAAGAAGTGCATATCAAATTCAGCTTCATAAAATGGGATATCTGCCCTCAAGAGTGACTTCTCAACAAGCAAGTCAGTCCTTTGTAGTTTTTCTTTATAAAGGTTTTTAGAAAATCTTTCCCCCCTTATTCCTTTTTCTTCTGTTTTATTTTATTTATTTGTTTTGTTTTGTTTGTTATTGAGACAGGCTCTCACTTTGTAGTGCAGGCTGGCCTTGAACTTACTTTGTAGCTTAGGCTGCCCTTTTACCTCAGCCTCCCAAGTGCTGAGATTACAGGCATGTGCCACCATGCCCAGCCCATCTTCCTTTTTCTGCCAGTAGATTGTCCTAAAAATCACTGATAATTTATTGCTTTATTTTGTAATTTAATGACATTCAACAGCTCTGGTCAGAAATTTTCAAATCTTTTATTTGTATGTAAATATATATTTAATTGGAGTCACATTGTTACTGTGCCAACCATGCCATGGACTTTATTCGTCTTTTAATAGAGAAATTAGAATACAATAGAAGAAAAATCGGCTAGGGATGTAGCTCAGTGGTAGGGCATGTACCTAGTATGTGTGAGATCCGATGTTCAATCCCTAGTGCCAAAAAGAACAAAGGTGTTTGCTGTATTGATTTTAGAAGTAACCCAAGTAGATTATGTAATTTTGGTAAAAAGTAAAGGTTTAGAAAAGATTTTAAAAGCATTTTTGTGTGTATTCTAAATCTGTGCTAACTTTATGACTGCTCTTGATTATTGAGAATAAGTAGCACAGTACAGTTTGTAGTAAAATTCAAGAATTTCCAATGTTTTTAGTCTTAAATTCCAACTCATTTCATAACATGAAATTTATAGAATATGCTTAGACTTGGAGAACTTTGGTATTTTTTGGTGACTTGGGAGAAAGATTGCAGCTTTGATCTCTGTGCTGTAAGCAAACATCTGATTTCTCTAAATACATGGGGCTTAGAATGTTTCAAGAGCCTAAGAAGATCTTTGGTTTGAAAGCAGAAGTGAGTGTGCATTTATGATAGCTTACATTTCTGGAAAAGAAATTGCTCTGGAAAATCTTGTGTACTATGTTAGATAAGAACTGAAAAAAGCGGAATGTTACAACTAAGACCTCCGATTTAGCAGTGGTTCATTTAGTTCCATAAATCCTGCCACATGGATGGTTTCTGTGAGGCATTAACGTGACAGGTTTAAGGATACCTTGAAAGTTAACACTACTCAGTATTGCTGGCAATACTTGGGTAGCACTGGAACCATTATGAAGTATTTATTTGATTTTTTTAAAAAATAGTATCTTAGTATTATCTGGACAACATGGCAATGTCTGAAGCCGCTGTACTCATCTTTTGCCTGAAGTCATTGTATCAGTCCTTTTTTTTTTTTTTTTTTGTGCTGGGGATTGATCTCACAACCTTGCACTTGCCAGGCAGGCTCTTATGCTGCTGAGCTAAATCCCCAGCCCATCAATCCATTTTTTGTTTTAATAGTACAGGTAATACAGGTTTACTGTTGGGGGGATTAAAAAAACATGAAGGCCAAGAGAACATATCAGTAGTTGATTATCTTATCATGAATTGATAACATATTGGACATATATTTTCACGTTTTTATTGTAGTCTAGATATTGCCAAACAACTCTCCATTAAAGTTGCACTGTTTGTCTTCCCACTAGCAGCATCTAGTAGAGTTTATTTTGGTATAACTTAAATAACTTTTAAATTATCATTGTGACATTCTAATATATTGTCTTTTACCTCTTTACATGTTGTTTTATAGTTTTTACTTAACTACATTTTGAGGTGTGAGTTTCTTTTGATTATTAAAGTGACCACTTTGGGAAAAAATGGAGATTGTTTCTACAAAGCAGCAAATTAAAGATACATTAATGCTATAGAGCCTGAGCATATTTAGATAGTTGGTCACTACTCGGGGGAGTCAGTTTACAGCTTCCTGAAATGGGTGTATTTTGGAGTCAGAATTTGGAAGAGCTGTGGGACTAAGAAAGAAGTGATACAATTTATACAAAGAGAAGGCATGATAAGACTGTGACCCAAGTACTAGATAAGAAATTAGTGACCTGTCTGCAAGACAGAAAAAAAATCTGGTGAGGTACAGGGTGTGGATGAAGGGAAAAGCCAAATTTATTGTTGTAAAGAGATGGGAGATACCAGACATAACAGACCAGACCAGGATTTTGTTTGAGAGAGTTGGGCTTAATAGCACTTGAAGAAGGTGGCTAATGAGACAGTGCAAAACAAGTCTAAAATGTATTTGAAAACAACTAGCCAAATTTGTTACTGCTTGGTAAAGAAAATAAAACAAATACATAAATGATGTAATACTGTTGTTGTGATCATGGAAAAGTGGGAATAATTCATCTGGGAAAGGAAAAGTGAGTATCTTCACTTTCAGTTTCTAAATTACAAAATTAATATGTGCTCTAAGTTCTTGTGTTGACATTTTGCACACTGGTCAGGAACTGGGTCTGCCTTACTCTGGATCCTTATCACCCCACAGTATGACTTTGCCTATAATAGTTGATGTCAGGAACATTCGTTAAATAACTGCGTAAAGCCAGGTGTGGTAGCACATGCCTATAATCCCAGCACTCTGGAGGTTGAGGCAGGAGGATTGATTGTCGTGAGAGCAGGACCAGCCTGGGCTACAAAGTGAGCTCAAGCCTGGCCTGAACTGCATAGCAAGACCGTGTCTCAAAAAGATAATAAGTAAGTAAGTAAGTAAATAAATAAATAAAAGTCAAACTATAAATTATTGAAAGGTAATTTCAACTATTGTTTTGTCAAAAAGATTGTGAGCAATACCCCCCACCTTGTGCATGTGCTGTCTGTGTCTCTATCATGCTGAGAATTGAACCCAAGACCTTGCACATAGAGCGTTTGCACTGAGCTATATATACCCTAGCCATTTTTTAAAAATTAAATTTTTAGACAGAATCTCACTAAATTGCCCATGCTGGGTTAAGACCTTGGCCTTGGCCTCCTAGAGTGTTAGAATTACTGGGATGTGCCACCATGTCTGGCTGAGAGCTTTTAAAATATCAACATAGCACTTAGTTACCTGACATGGCCAATTGTTGAGGCATAAAAATCTTACTACAGACAGGTTTTGTTGTTAATTTGACTGTTGTTATATATTTTGTTATCTAATAGTTTCTTTCAAATCTTCCTTTCTATTTAGATGGATCTTCAAGAATAAAAGGGTTGTCTTTCACTTTTTCTTTTTTTTTTTTTTGGTCTTTTTGAGACAGTCTCACTATGCAGTTCAGGCTGGCCTTGAGCTCACTTTGTAGCCCAGGCTGGTCTCGAACTCTTAAACAATCCTCCTGTCTCAGCCTCCCAAGTGCTGGGATTATAGGCATGCACCACCACGCCCAGCTTGTCTTTTACTTTTTTATTTTAGTTCGCACAAAATCTGTTGGGACTGCACTTGAGTCTTAAGTTTCTTTTTTTCTTTTTCTTAAGTACCAGGGATTGAACCCAGGGCTTTAGCACCATGCTGCATCATCAGTCCTTTTACTTTTTTATTTTGAGATAGGATCTCACTAAGTTGCCCAGGCTTGGCTTAAATTTGTGGTTCTTCTGCCTCATCTTTTCTAGAGTGCTGGGATTACAGGCATGTGTCACCATATCTGGTTTATTTATCACTTTTTATGGCTTAGGAGTCCATTTAGTACATTTTTTACCATGTTGGAGATCAAACTCAGGGCCTGGTACGTGGTAGGGGAGCATTTTACCTACTAGCCTCTGTGTACTTCATAATTATGTAGGAGTATCACAGGAGCCCCTCCCCAGTCTTTCACTCTGTACTGCTTAGTACTATACTTTTGCCTTGTACTCGGATTCACCCTGTTTCCCAAGTGAAGATAGATAGGCCTTTTGAAGTATGAAATAAGCCAAAAGCCTTTGCCTAAACAGAGCAAATCTCATTCTTAATTGTACATAAAGCGGTCTGTCTCTCATGTTAGTTTTGTGGTTAGGGTTCATTGTTTGTGAGCCTGTGTTTATCAGGAATTTATCCTGTGTTGTGTGCTTGCCGTATTTGTTTGTAGTTGCCAGGGCCAACATCTTCCAGTGGAAAGAAGTGGGTTTATGACGTCAACTGAAATTGCATAGAGATCTTGATTTTCTTTGAATATTCCTTATGCTTACTAAGTTAAAAACATTAACTTTCTTTAAATTCATCTGATTTGAATTCTTAAAAGATGAGATTTAAAATGTGATTGGGTATCACATTAAAGGAATTTTTATCAGATCTTGTGCTGTGAGGGGGGAAATGTAGGCTACATAATTAACATCTTTTTTAAGAAAATATGATATATTACATATATGATACATACATGCATCATGTAAAGTTGCAATTTGGTGTCATTAAGTGTATTCACAGTGTTATCCAAGCATCACAAATACACATTTCCAGAAATTAGTTCATCTCAAACAAGAACACTGTACTTAATAATTTCTCATTGTACCTCTTTCTCTAGCCCCTGGTGACTTATTTTTTATTTTGTCTCTCTTAATTTTCCTGTT
This sequence comes from Hydrochoerus hydrochaeris, assembly GCA_004027455.1. NCBI lineage: Eukaryota > Metazoa > Chordata > Mammalia > Rodentia > Hydrochaeridae > Hydrochoerus > Hydrochoerus hydrochaeris. The sequence goes on along the minus strand of PVLA01002782.1, from coordinate 116,264 downwards.
GTAGGTACCTGATATAAGTAGGGTAATAATTTGTCCTTTTTTTGTAATAAACTTTCTTTAATTTTTTTTTTTTTTTTTTACTGGTACCGGGGATCCAACTCACCAACTCGCACTTACAAGGCAGGTGCTTATACCCCTGAGCTAAATCCCCAGCCCCAAGCTTTCTTTACTTTAAGACTAATTTCTGTTATATATGATTGCTACATTTTGTGTATGTGTTAATTTGTTGACATTACTTGGTTTGTTTTTCACCTTTGGCTTTTGTAATACATCAATACATCTATGAACATTGAGTTCCTGCTTTTTGTTCTTTGGGATATATACCTAGAAATGAGATTGCTGGATCATGTGATGATTTTGTGGTAATTCTTGTTTTTTTTTTTTTTGAGACAGGATCTCAAGATGTAGTTCAGGCTGGCCTGCACTCACTGTGTAATCCAGGCAGGGCTTGAACTCAAGGTAATCCTCCTGCCTTAGCCTCCTGAGTGCTGGAATTATAGGCGTGTGTCATCATGCCCGGCTAATGTTAATTCTTTGAGTCACTGCCAAATGGTTTTCTATGGTTGCTGCACCGTTTTACATTCCAACAGTGTTTGAAGACTGTAATTACTTATTATCCTTGGCAACTCTATTTTCTATATTTTTCTGATTGGGAGGCACTATGAGTAGTAATTCATGGTTTTGTATGTATGTATGTATGTATTTAGAGAGAGAGAGAGTGTGTGTGTGTGTGTGTGTGTGTGTGTGTGATATTGGGAATCAAACCTAGGGTTTGATACAGGCTAGGCAATCATTGTCCCACTGAAATATACCCTATCCCTATTTGTGGTTTTAATTTGCCTTTTTCCAGTGGTTAGTGATGTTGAGAATGTTTTCGTGTGCTTGTTGGCCATTTGTGTGTCTTTGGAGAAACGTCTGTTCAAGTTCTTCCTTAAACTTTAAGCTAAATTTAGTAATCATTGTGAAAATTTTGAACTTTTTTTTTTCTTCTCTATTTGATCCATGAGAAGTTTTGAACCTATAAAACTTATTCAGGAAGTTCCCTCATGCCATGAACATCTCAATAGACATGGAGTACGAACAGCATTTTTCTGTACTATATTTTAGGACAGGCTAGATTATGTTGGGTAACTATTTGAAGGCATAATTAAAATTTTTTTCTCATTCATAATTATTATTTTCTAGGGTGTTCTTTCTTGTTATTGATTTAAGCATCCTGGATATATCTCTCTTGTCATTGCCATTTCCACATTTTGTCATTGTTGTTATCACATGAAGCTGATTGACAGGATACTTGGTCTAGTTGTGCCTCTACCATCCAGTAGGGTCATGACTTCAGGCATGGTTGAATGGCGGTCATGAATCTTAATCTGGTCATCTTTGGAGTGCTGGAGGATTGTGCTGTATATATATATATATTCAACAAGAGTGCCCAGCCAGTTAAGTAGTGTATCATAATCCTTTTAGCTGAGGCTGGGCTTTAACTAAGGCCGGGCAACTCTACTAAAGAAAGCTTTTATGTCCAGTATTAAATAGAAAAGGCATCAATATAATTGCTGAGTATTTCCTTCATAATTTGAAGCAGTTGGTAAATACCTCTTCCAAATGAAGCAGTCCCTTATCTGTGAAAGGAGCATTTGGGGTATACTTTCTTCTTTACTGATGACCTGGCTAAGTGAAATGTTGTACTCAATCTGGTTCACTTTCTTGTGAATTGTGTTTCACCCTTTGAGTTTTGGTATCAGAGCAGTTGAAAATGCTTCTTCCAGTAACTTTGGTATTACAGTTGAGCAGGTGACAGGAGGGCAGCGTCCATGTGTTTTTTTCACTCTGTTCTGTGTAGACCAGAATTACTGATTGGAGATGTTAATCTAAGTGTTGCCTAAAGAAAGATGTGCTGTTTTGTGAGTCAGAAGATACAGGTTGTAAGGCCATTTCCAGGACTTAGTTAAATAACTATTTCCTTTTTTTTTTTTTTTTTGTATCAGGACTTGAACTCAGGACCTTGCTCTTGCCAGGCAGGCACTTAATGCCGCTGAGCTATATCCCTGGCCCTATCCATTCATTTCCTAATCTACAAAATAAAGCAGTTGGTCAGATGGTCTCCAACTTTTCTTCTGATTCTAACATTGTTACTATGTATAGCTTGTCCTTTGATTGCAGCAATTCACTTATTTCTTTTGGCTTAATCACCAAATTAAGCCATTTAAAGATTAAGCCATTAAAATGATGCAAAAGATTCAGGTTATGCCTGAAACATATCTGAGTAATTAATGTATTTTTGGTCTATTTCAATTAGTAGCAGTTTTGTTAACTTTTTGTAATTAAAGAGAAACTTTTAACAGTACCTCTTGGAAATAGTTGCCTTTATCTGTGGGAATGCATTATAAGCCCCCCCCCTTTAGTGGATGTCTGAAACTATGGATAATACCAAACCCTATATATATTTTTTCCTATACATGCATAACTATCATAAAATTTTATAGATTAGGCACAGTAAGAGCTTATCTATAACTAATATTATAATTACAATATATTTTTATCATAGTTATAACATTATACTGTAATGTTAGGTGAATGTGGTCTCTCAGAATACCTCATTGTACTGTACTCACCCTTCTGAGTGTGATGTGTGATGACACAATGCTCATGTGTTAGGAAAACAAAGCAAGGTAAATGATACAGGCATTTTTACATTCTGTTAGGCTATTGCAGTAGTCCTTGATCCATGGTTTTGCTTTTTTGCTGTTTGATTAACCTGTGATCAACTAGTCAAAATTAGTAAATAAAAATTCTAGAAGTATATAACTCATTTAATTTGCATGTCATTGTGAGTAGTGCAGTGAAATCTCTTGCTCCCTCAAGACCTTCTTGCCCTAGATAACAATTGTGCCTTGGTCAGTGTAGACATGCTGTATAAGCTACCTGCCTGTTAGTCAGGTAGCTGCCTCAGATAAGGATAGCTGCCATACAGACCTTAGCATACATCAAAAGGAAGATCATTGAGGGATCCATGCTGATACTGGTTTATCTAAGGTAAGCACAACATTGAAAGTGAAACTGCTGATAAGGGGTTAATGCATATTCTTGTTTTTCTTACCTAACCAATACTCTGAATTTGTTATTTTGTATCTTGGCATAGTATAAGAGAAGATAAAACAGTTTACTTATGAAGTTTGATAGTTTAGTCGGTGAGAAAAGCTGTATCAAACAGTTGTTCTATATAGTAGGCTTAGAATTGTTTGAAATTCAAATATTTCAGTTTATCTTTGTTTCCCCTGTACCTAATACTATGCTAAATGTTAGGAAATAGGATTTAATGGTTGTATAAGTAACACCTGTAACTACTGTAACGATTTTTGGAGGAAAAGAGCTCATTAATGACTAACGGTCATTAGGTTTTATGAGATAGATAGATGAATGAGATTTTGGATCTATACTCTATACAGTTGATTTTCTTGTGGCTTTTACATGGTTTTATGAATTAGGTTTTTTTTTTTTCTCCATTACCTTTCCTCATCTTTATCAAACACAGAAACTTATGTTATTTAGACATCGGTGGTTATATAAGAAAAAGTCAGTTTTGTCATTTTCCTAATTTGTGGCATAAGTACGTTGGGTCAGGACTTCTGAAATCTTGAGGCATTCATCTAACACGTGCTGGAATTTCTGTCTGATACCATTCAGTTGACCACATAAAAACTTACTTAATAAAGTATATTTCTAGTTTACACATCTGTTATGATGTGTATACTAGAAATCAGTTTGGCCTAATACTGATAAAGCTGTCAGGTCCTTAGCTGTATTCTCTGGCTTAATACTGCGGTATAGTATTTTTCAAAAATGCCTCAAACTTCATAGAGTTGCATAAAAGTATAGAAAGATTTCATGAATGTCTTCTTAAAATATTTACGAATGTATGTTATGCATGGAGCGTTCTTGGCCTTAATGAGCTTATGGTATAGTGGGCATTACAAGACATGTTTGTATAATCCTGTAATCAGCATAGTGGTAGCTCTTTAAAAGATTTCTGTCAAGAGGGAGCATTCCATCTCCTAAGGGCTGAGTGGACCCTTGAGCTGAGCTCAAAGGCCTAGGAAGAGTGAGGAAGGAAGAGCAAATAAAGGCAGAGATCCTGTGTAAGCAGCAGTGGTTGATGGCTGAAATTTTCTTTCAGGTGTGAAGGATTTTTTAAAGCTTTATTTAGGAAAAAAAAAAGTCTTGCCGACTTCCCCAGGCTGAGCCTGAACTTGCTATCTTCCTGCCTCAGCCTCCCAGAGTACTAATGTACTGCTGTGCCTCTCAAGGAAAATTTATTAGAGTGTTCATTTCCAAATGTGATTTAATCACATCTGTGCTTAACTTCATCTTTTTTTTTTTTTTTTTTTGGTCTTTTTGAGACAGGGTCTCACTTAGGCAGTTCGGGCTGGCCTTGGGCTCACTTTGTAGCCCAGGCTAGTCTCGAACTTGTAATAATCCGCCTGCCTCAGTCTCCAGAGTGCTGGGATTACAAGAGTGCACCACCACACCCAGCTAATTTCATCTTTATTAGCTGAGAGTTTCCCATTTCAGTTAGTCCTAAACTTTGTTCTATACCTTAAACCATTTTCATGGCTCATCTTTGTGCAGCAATGATGTTATGTCAGTCTTGAGCAATAGTGACCAGAACTTTCCACAGTATCCCGGCCTGGCTTCAAACTTTCTGCTTTAGCCTCCTGAGTGCTGGGATTACAGCTATGCATCACTACACCCTACTGTTAATTTCTTTTTAATGACCATGACTATGACTATTTGTAATACTTACTTCCAGTTATCTATAAAAGTCCCCTTCATGAAAGCTAGTATATTTTATATTGTGTATAATTGAATTTCATAGTCATTTATTTGAAAAGCTCTAAGAAGGAAGTGCCATTTCATTTGTGATAGGTTCATCTCTCAGTTGTAGTTGACAAAAGCAAGTTGAATTCTGGTTTTCAGCCTGAGAAAATGTTCTGATTTTGGTGAACTAGGAAATTTAAAGAGTGATTTGATTCCCCCCCCCATAAATGCATAAAACTTGTTGGAAACAGAAGGTACACATTTAATCTATATTTATAATTTACAGTTTGGATAAATGTCTGGCTTTTCCCTCTTACTCTTTTCTGTTTTTCCTTTTTCCTTTCCCATTTCCTTTTCCTTTTCTCTTTCTCTCTTTTGTTTTAAAGATAATGTGAAATGATCATACCAAGAAAATTCAATGAGTGAAGGAATGGTGCATGGCTACTCAGCCATGGCCAAAAGAATTCCACAGCCTCTTTCCTTGAATAAAATACAAGTATCTGACAACACACCTTAGTATTTGTAGTAGTCCTCTCTGAGTAAAATGTACTTATTTATTTATTATCACCAGTATCTTTAGCTAAATGTTTCCATCACTTTCTTGTTATTTATAATTTGTTATACCTTGATGCATTGATAACAGTAGAAAACTTGACTGTAGCCAAAAACATTCAATGGATGTAGTTCCAGGTTTAGCCAAAAGGCTGACCAGTATTGACATTAGGTACTGCTTTGTTTATTTTAAAACAGTTGTGTGGCTAAAAGCTTTGTTGAATTACAGCAGGCAGTCTATAAGGTGAGTCTGAATTTGCACTTTATCATGTAGTCAGACTGTATATCACAGCTGCTAAAAGCTGAGCCCCAGAAAAGCTGAATGGCTTGACTCAGATTACGTAATTTCTCAAGTAAATCTGATTTTTCCACCTGTGTTTTGTTGTGTCTTCTGATTGCTAAGCTTTTCTAAGCATTACCAAACTTTTAGAATTAGCAAATAACAGCCTCTAAAGTGATAGCTAATAATGAAACATTAAAGTAGATTTTATATACCGTTTAATTAGTTAAGACTTTAGTATTTATTTAATGGAAACCATCTCAATAGTTTGATATGTATTATATTGTTTCATCCTAAAATATTGTGTAGAATATGTAAATATATAAAAGTTCATTGTTTTAGGTGTTGGCATCTCCCTAAGTTATTTTTCTAGCTTTGATAGGTATCTAACTTTGGATGAGAATTGACATTTTATAGCATTATCTAATTATTCTTGAAAGTAAATGGTAAAGAAAATGTGTAAGAATCATTTCCTGTTTATTTCTATCAAAACGAATAGGTGTGGTAGTTATTTCTGTTTAAAATTCTTTTATGTGCTTTATCTTGGTATGGGCCATTAACCTTCTTGCCCAGAAGTGGGTTTTCTTGGCTACCTTTCTGGTGATTTACTATTTGGGAATTATTTTTCAAACTGTTACACTCATCCTATATTAACCTGCTGAAGCCATGGTGTGTTGTTAACAGTTGAAAACTTCAATGTATTCATAAATATATAATGAAGATGGTTCCAAGTCAGTTGCTAAATAGGATTCCCTGCTGTAGACAGGAGCCAAAAGATAAACAGAACCTTATTTGGAAGCCACTGGTGTCTGATATAGCCTTAGAACCTGATTATAGCATTGTTTGACTGCCTAAACCTGTCTTCCTTTCTGATCTTCCCCTGACATGGCAAATGAGATTAGAGTTGGTAGACATACTTGTCTGTCATCTTCACAGCTTTTTTCTTCTGCCCCTAGACTAACTGTTGTAAAATGAAAAAATAATACTGTTAAAGTCTTTAACTTATTAAACAAAACTCACTTCTTTTTGCCTCCTGATGCATAGTAGTTCTGTTTAAACAGTATTTGCTCAGGATTATCAGTGCAAGCAAAACAATGGACTATGAGAAAACCATCTTTGGAGAGTTGAATTCCTAATCAGACTCTTTTGGGTAAATAACTTATTGTATGGATCTTAGATTATGAGAGAATATTTAAGATTGCTGGGTCAGTTCTCCAGTTTACTCTAATACTCAGAAGCAATAGGAAGCAGGGAGACACATCTTTCTGAGGTGGTAAGGGGATCACCGGATGGTAGGTAGGGCAGCGGGGAGGGGAAGGGAATGTAAAAAGAAATTAAGATGTATTATGTACACGTACCAACTCACACAAGAACTGTAAACATTGTACTCATGCAAACATGCATTAATAAAAAAAAAACTCAGGAGCTAGCAGGTCATACAAGTTTGTTGGGCAGGTGGAGCAGATTATGTGCTGGGGATAGAACCTGGGCTTAGTCAATGCTGGACAGTAAGCTACATTTCCTAAACATTCTCTGGGAATTATTGTACAGCTTGTTAAAGGACTTTTTTTTTTTAAAGAGTAGAATATATTTATTGAGAGAAAGCTTCTGTCTGAAGAGACACAGAAGGGGGTCCCGAGCAGGTTGCCCCAAGGACTGTATTTTGGATAATGTTTATGGTACACTTTCTGAAAGTTAATTTCTCAAAACTTTTTTGTTTCAGAAACTGTTTTGTGTACATGGAGAGGGGAGGATGAGTCAGATTTCCATCGCTGTGACCACACTCCTGAGAATGTCAACTTAGAGGAAAAAAGGTTTTATTGTGGTGTGGTTTCAAAGACTTCAGTCATGGTCTGCTGGTTCTGAGGCAGAAACATCATGATGGAAGGGCGTGGTAGAGAAAGGTAGCAGAGAGAGAAAGATTGCCAGAGGAAGGGGCCACATAGCATATTTGGTCATTTCCTCAGGACTTACCCAGGCATACCCAGAAGTGTGCTCTCTCTTAAGCCAGTCAAGTTGACAGTCATGATTAACCTTCACAGTTTCTCTTTTTTAGTTTGTCATTTGAAAAAAATTTTTTCCCCATAAATGGACTCTACTTTGAGGAATTGGAAAGCTTGAATTCTGGTTTTTGCTGTTGCATCATACCATGTTGGCATCATTTTCTGTATCATAAAGAACAAAGCAAATACAGTTTTTCAATTTTGATAGACAAATGGTTTCATCAGTATGGCATTGTGAAAAGAATGTTGTTGAACATAACTTCAGGTAAAAGCCATCTGGGTTCAATACTGAGAGTTTTGTATAGTGTTTCAGGAAGTCTCCACTTGAGTTTGGCATTATTGTTGTGGCTGCTGCATCCTTACTCCTCCCTTAGAGAATACTTATCCCCAAGAGGAGATGCATATGAGCATGTCACTCTTACATGGCACCATGGTGAAATAGGGCTTAAATTGATTTCCTGCTTGTGAGCTAGTATTAATTTTATTCAATTTAAGGTTGTAGAGTCAGATTACAACATGGTATACAATTTGCAGAGTATAATTAATCAACACATTTGCTTTTGTCCATACTTGTTCCTAATTTTTACTGGTTTTAATAGCTTTTAGCAGAAGTTCATTTATTTAAATCTCAATTTAAGATTTTAATTTCTGGTGATACAGAGACTATTAACTATAAATGTGTGCATATATCTTAACATCTGAGCATTCTAAAAATAGTCCGTGATACTCATATACAAATGTAAAAGGCATATGGTTGTGGCTTAGAAATTGTAGCTTGTAGAAGGATTAGATAGAACAATGTATCATTGTTCCTACAGTCAATTAAGCCTGTAGCTTTAGCTGGATTGGGAACAGCCCCTAGCATGTGACTCTATAAATAACACTTGCACAGCAAACATGAGCTTGATAAGTGAGCAGTAAATCTGGGCTGCTTGCCTATTCCCAATACTGCCATTATAGTATTTTAAGGGCCTGACAGCAATAATAAAAGTTTAAAATTAAAGTGTTCTTCATACCCATTTTGTATTCTTCATTTTCCAGTTTTAATCTCGTTTTCCTAGAAGTCCTAAAAACAGACTTTGGTTTGGTCGCTTGGTTTCTCGTTAGATACAGTACTTGTTTTGACATTTATTTAAGTATACATTTTCTCACTTTTCTAATGGAATGAAGGTGATTTGTTGGCCCAGATGTCACTAGCATAATAACAGCACAGGTTTCTTGTCATTTTATTTGTGTATAAATTCATTGGGAAAAATTCAACATTTCAATCAATTCCCATAATACAGATGAGTCTAGGCAGCAAAGAAGAGTTCACAAAAGATATTTTATTAATGTTGTTGCAGGTTACTCTTGCTCTAAAATTTCCTAACTCCATCCTGCTTTTTCTTTAGAAAAACAAAAAGCAAAGTCTTGAACCTTGACAGTTGTTGACTGCATTTTAAGGTGTTTCTATCCATATAATTGTAGATTATATTATTAGATTTTTACATTTAATTGGGACCAACTAGCACCACAGAATATTATAGTTAGCAGTGCAGTGGAATAGATAGTTGAAGATAATGTTGCTGGAGTTTTGTGAAAAGGAAGTTTTACATGTTTTTTAGTTTATAAGGAAAACATTTTCAAAAGTGGATTATGAAAGGGGAATAAAACAGGTTTTGTTTTTAACAGCTTCATTTTTACTGGTATTAGTTGAAAATCTTAAATGATTGCATTGTTTTATGAATTGAGAAGAACCCATTACATATACCCTAAATTACTGTTTTTTTCCCCTGTATGTCTGATATTTAAACCATATTTTTTTTGTGTATACATTGATTTTTACTCTCCATTAATTCCCCCCCCATCCTTAAAACAGTATATGTGGTCTAGTCTCAAGGGTCTATGACAATGCTTCTCAATCTACAGTGCACGTACAGATGCATGTCCATCTTGTTAAGCTGCAGATCTTCGTTGTTGGTTGATAGAGCTTGAGATTTTGAGGCTCCACAGGCTCCCAGGTGTTGTCAGTGCTGTACCCAAGGCCTACTGGTTGAGCAACAGGGGTATAAGAGAATCGTAAGTTACAAATTTTGTCACACTTTCAGCATTGATATTAATCAATAAATTTGTTTTACTTCTTTAGTTTGCTTGTGTCAACATACATAAGCGTTATGGATTCAGTATTTGAAAATAAAATGCATATCCAAGAATTTTAAGAATGTTAGAAGTTATTGTGATAGACTTTGGCCACTACTTTAAGAAATGTTACTTATTCCATTTCTTGGTTTAGGTTGTCAGAGTTGACTATCTTGTGGCAATTAATTAAAAAATACTTATTTGTACAGGGAGGTTTCCAAAAGCTAATATTTGACATTTGGTTACATTAATTTTTTTATTACTCAAATTATTTTGCTGCTTTTCTCTAGCCAGTATGTCTACATTTGCGAGTTTCTTTTTTTCTATTTCTTTCTTAGCTCTAAGCTGATAGCTTTGGGTAGGTTGGACTAATGGTGCAGAAACATTTTGTTTCTGTTCCCTACCCACAAAACCTGTGCTGCCCACCTGCTACATCCTTTTATCACTTACTGTACTAGGTGAAAATCAAACTCCTCTTTAAATTCCTGAAGCCCTGAATTGTCATCCTCTCTTACTTGAACTCTTAGCTTATTCTTAATATATTCCTGGCTCTACCATGAAGTTTTTCCTATTTTAAATACTGGGCTAGCAAAGAATGAAGTTGGGAAAATCATTTGAGGACCTAGTTGCTTTTATATATGCTGTTGAATATAATTCTCTTAACACTGAGAAGTTAAGCAAGTAAATCAGTCTCAGTTTAGTGAAGATGTAGGAGAATGGTCAAATTTGCCGCACAGTTCAGATTGCCATTAGCAGAGCGGGTTTTATTACACTGTAGGTCTGTCTGGTTGCCTGGTTTTTTCACAGAGGAAGTTTCTAAGAGGAGGCATCTGGGTCTTTAAAGAATTAGGTAGAAATTAAGTGCTTTGTGGGCTAGATGGGGAAAGGTTTCGTATGGAAGGACTATATAGCCTCTGGTAATATATTGCCTGTTTCAAAAGAATCAGAGTATATGAATTTACATAAAGGACTTTTCTAAAGCATCAGTTTGTCTAAGCCTACTCTGAGTTCACTACTTGTCGCATAAAACAGTATTTTCAAAGTTAAAAAGAAAATAATTAGATTAGTTCGACTTGTTCTAAAGATAGTCTAACTGCTGAACCTCCTACAGGCAGATAAATCTGAAATTGTACATCTTAAGATATGTAAATAAATTATTTGCTGTTATTTTGGGAAGAAAACAACAGTTGGATTTATGACCAAGATAAACTCTGTGATCTAACTGCAGAGCAATTAAGGCTGGGAAGCAGTGAATTTGTAAAAATTTAGATTGATGTAATTTATGCAGCTTTGAACAAAGTTTGTGTCCAGCATTAGTGTCACCTGCTGACTTTTGTATCTTTTGACAGGTAATGTAATGTTTCGTATTGGATGGGTTAAAAAAATTTAAAGAAATCCAAAGAAGGATAGAAAGGGTAGAAGTGAAACATTGGAAAAATAACTTTTTGCATGCTGGGCGTGGTGGCACACACCTGTCATCTCAGCACTCAGGAGGCTGAGGAAAGAGGATCACTGCGAGTTTGAGACCAGCCTGGGCTACAAAGTGAGCTTAAGGCCAGCCTGAACTGCATAAAAAGGTTAAAAAAAAACTTTTTGCATAAACCACTAATTAAAGCCCTAGTATACAGAGATACTTAGTTAATATCCTCCTATATGGTATAATCCCATGGAACTCACACCCTGGGCCTGACATTAAGGGTTCTGACTTTAGGAGTAATAACAGTTACTGTCACCATCATTAAATTACTGAGGGGATATGAGAACATTAAGTGTTACCTCAAGTCTTACCTCCCCAGAACTAGACTTCAGCTGTAGGAATGATAATACATTCTTTCATGACTGACTCATAAGAGTTGGGGGGAAAGTCACTTATAACAAGGGAAGAGGCCTTTTGGGGTATAGTTCAGTGAACTCTAGCCCAACATGCAGAAGGCCCTGTGCTTGGTCACCAGCACTGGGGGTTGGGGGTGAGAGGCCAACACTTTGTTACTATTAAGTGATGTGTACAAGGACAGATGGAACATGTGGAGGATTGAAAAGGTAGGAGAATATATCATTGCTGGGTTTGGTGAAGGCTTGATCTTTTAGAATAAGGTACTTAGCAAAACTTGAACAAAATATTGCTCATATTGTCTAGACCTGAGCAAATGCTAATGCTGTTGGTGTAGTTACAGCCACTGGTAACAAAAGAGGTTCTGGTAAGTGGTGTTATACTGCACTAACCAAACATTTTTCTTCACATTTGTCCTTGGTCTATAATAGTTTTAAAGTGAGATTGTTATTATCATTTCTAAGTATATAAACCTTCTATTTTCATCTGTTTTCTGCTTGCTGAAGAACTAAGACCCAGGAGGTAATACTTCAGGCAAATTCTAAGTTAGAGTCCATTATCCTGTTGATGAGATGACGTTCTAGTTTCATTTCAGGATAATGACACAGTGTTATATCTTTACTGTTTACATGGCTATCATGAGATGATTCATAGAGAAAGAGGACTCAGCCTTGAAATTTAGATAGCAACAAAAATATTTTACAGGATTTCTTTTAAAAAATTAACCATTTTCTGTCTCTTTTTTTCAAAATATGAATTCTTGATTATTCAGAAGTGAGTTTAGCAGAGTTCTAATCTAAGTTTATCATCTAGAAATAAACATTGTCAAGAGTTATTTCACTTCTCCCCATACATTTTAATTGTACACATGTATTTAAAAAACAGCCTTGTGTACTACATATACTGTTTTATAGCCTACCTATAAAAACTACATTATCAATATTTTCCATATTGTTAAATATTCTTCTGAAATATTATAGGCACATAGTACAGATGTAATCACATTTATTTAATCAATCCTCTATCATCTGTTTTTCAGATTTTTGCTAATAAAAATAATAGAATTTTATGAATAAATCTTTTGAATAGTAATCTGGCTATTTTTTCTGTATAATTTTTCATGTTTTATTTGTATAATGTTATCTTTAGTGTTGATTTCACTGAAACAATGAAATTTGGCCAGGAAATGTTTTATTGAAAGCTTGTATACCACGTATTGTTTAAGATGTCTTGTAGTTTTATATTTCATAAAATCTTAAGGTATTTTCATCCCATTTTATGTGGAAATCTATATGCATACATATGTTTTGCAGTGTTATTAGTATGTAAAAATGTTGCTCAGTGCAGTACTGCATGCCTGTGTTCCCAGCAGTTTGGGAGACCAAAACCAGAAGGATCACAAGTTTGAGGCCAATTTGGGCAACTCAGGGACACTTCTTCTCAAAATAATTAACAAGGAAGGGCTGGTTATGTAGTTCAGTGTGAAAGCCCTGGGTTCATTCAGGAAAGCAGAGAGAGACATAACAATTAACAAAAGGTTTTGTATAGAGATCTGTTGAAGTCATAGGAGATATTGAAAGCTTATAGATGACATTTTAAATTGTGTTTTATCTGAGTATATGTTATAATAAATCATATGAGTATATGTTACAGTAAAACTCTTGGATTTTTTTGTCTTTAACTTTTAAAAAGACGTTTTAGGCATAAAAATATGTTGTTTTGGCATTTTTAGATCTAGAAGAAAAAGTAAGTGATTCTTAGGAATCTTCAGTTTTAGTTCTATTACTATTTAGATGATTAATTTACAAACTACACTTTATCTTTTAAGTTATCTGTGAATAATAATTTCCTATTAGGTGAAGATGATTTCTGCTCACTTAAATTTCCATGCATAGGTTTTTCAAACCTTGTACTTGAAAGATCTAAGAGGTAAACATTGAGTGATTGCATGGTGAACTACGTCTTGCACAGAAAGTTTAGGAGCTATGAGATGAATTGACTGCTTTTGCAGAACCCTTTCAGCATCCTGTCTTGATCAGGAGAATTGCTTTTAGGACATCATACTTATCTAACTATGGTTTGTTTTGTCTCAGTCACATCGATCAGACAACAACATGGCAGGATCCCAGGAAGGCCATGCTCTCTCAGATGAATGTTACAGCTCCCACCAGTCCACCAGTGCAGCAGAATTTGATCAACTCAGCCTCAGGTGAGCAAGATTCTGGAATTAGCCCATGTAGTAATGCTTATGCTTTGGTAAAACTTGTGGAAGATGGTTTTTTTTTTTTTAAGAAACTGAAATGCAAATGGTGTTAGTTTTCTGTGCAGTTTCATTTGGAGGCATTTTATTTCAAAATAACATGTGCTATGTGATACCCTTATTTATTTGTTAATCCATAAATGGTCCAGTAACTAAAAGCCGAAATTTACTAAAGATTTGGCTCTGAAATGTTTTCAGATTTCTGATTTTGTTAATCATGAAAAAATCATGTGTTTTATTCTACTGCTTTCTTGCTTGAGGTCTTCAGTTAGAAGTTTTCCTCTTTTTGTGGTTTGCACAGGCTATGGTAGGCTTTCCTCATTAGAAGAAAACATAATTTATCACATTCTTGGGTCATAGGAGTATTAGACTCCAAACTATGGTCTTTATTTGGTTGTTTTTCCTTTTTTCTTTTTGGTACCGGGGATCAAACTCATGACCTCACGCTTGCCAGGCAGATGCTTATGCCGCTGAGCTAAATCCCCAGCCCACTATGGTGTTCTTAACCTACCTTTTAAAACTGATACTTGTTCTGCTCTGGAAATACTGTACCTGAGAGATGGTAACTTGTGAAACCCAATAAACCTTACTTCTAGGTCTAATATGTTATTAAACACATTTCCCTGTATTCCCAAAAGATAAACCATTTAAAAACCCTTGCAGATTCAAGTATTCAGCAATTTACTTGTCTGCAGGTTTTCCCATCTATATAATGGTATGTAGCAGTGCTCCTTATAACAGAAGCAGTAATTAAAGAAAATTATATAACTTGTATTGTACTTCTATTATAAAGTACTAGGTGAAATTTTAGTTTATCTTCCATAATCAATTAGATACTGTCTGACCACTTTCTCCTTTAATAGATGGGCCCAAGACCCAACCTATCTCATCCATCTTTGTGTACTATAGGAAAAAGTATGTCTTGAGCTGGTTTTTCAGATCCCTCCCCTATCGCTTAGGGCATCTGCTTGACATAAACCTGGGTCCAGTGGACCCATCTCTTTTCTACTGTAAATTTGTACTTTAGCATTCTGATAACCTGCTGTGCCTCTTAGTACCTTTCCCTGAGGGAAACAGGAAGCAATCTCTGTGTTTACCTACTTGGTATGATAGACAGCAAGGGGTATGCATGTGCATGTGAGCAAAAGGGTCAAAACGAGATTTGGATCTACCTCTCTCCAACTGTTTTTATATATGTTTACCTGAGCATTACAGAGGGTCCAACAGACCCACACCACTCCAGGATCTGTTAAAAAACTTTTCTTTTGATTTTTGTAATAGAAGTAGCCCAGTTCAATATAACAGCACATGCAAAACCAGATTTGCAAGTTTTGGAGGAGTTCAAAAGTGAATCATCAGATTTATTATGTATGAATAATGGAAATGGTCCATTATGGTAAAATACATGCTTTCATAACAGAATAGTGGTGTGGATGGATGATGATGGTGATGACTTTAATGTTGGCCATGTGAACCCAATTCGTGTGACAGTGAAATGGAGCAAGAATTGACTGATTCAGACACAGGGAATACCAACTTCTCTGCTTCAGGTGATGAAAACGAAAACAGCAGTATCAGTACATATTTCACTAGTAAAAATGTTGTAAAATGGCCGCACTACCTAATTGACCAATGCAATGTTAGAACCAGGTCCAAAAATGTAATGAAGATCTTGGTGCAGGGGTGAAATGTATTGGACAGAATGCCATCACTACCTTCCAGTGTTGGAAATTGTAATAGATGAAATGCTGTAAGATGCTGTGAGAAAAAAAGGACTGAAATTCAAGTAAAATGTTCTGTATTCACTAGTAGCCATACTCAAAAGTGTATTTGTTAGGACATCTCACTAGCTGAACTGAACACATTTGTGCCTGGCACAGATTTCTCATGATGACTGCAGGAATGTCAAAGACTTAAGGAAAAGCAGTGGGTCAAAATATGGCATAAAAATGTATGCCTTTATAGATGAGAGGACTTCCTACTCTTTCAATTTAGACATTTATCCTGGAACTCAGCCACCAGGTCATTACTTATATAGTAATAAACTGAATGATGATATGTACAGACTTGTTGCTCCCATTTCCCAAACTAATGGGAATGTGACATATGACAATTGGTTTACCAGTTTCCACTATAGAGTACAAATTGACCAGTGTAAGAACTGTACACAGTAACAAAGGAGTAATTCCAAATGAAGTGTTGCAATTTCAAAACAGATAATTGCGTAGCACAATCTTTGAATTTCAAAAAGATACAACATTGGCTTCGTATGTGGCAAAGAAAAGCAAAGGTGCTGCTGATGTCAACATTTCACGATGATGGAAATATTGATAGGGAAACCTCAACAAAATGAAAGCCTGAATTAGAAACTTTCAATAACAAACCCAAACGTGGAGTAGATGTTGATGTGTTATGCAGCAACTATGATGTCACTTGAAACAAAAAGTATTGGCCAATGGTTGTATTTACTGGACCCTAAATGTGTGGTATAAGTGGTTTGATCGTTTACAAAGAAAACAAGTGCAGAGTATCATGGAGAAATTTTCTTGGAGGATTGGGACTAGAGCTCATAAGAGATCATTTACAGCAAAGGAAACAATATGTTCCTGGCCAGGGAACTACATTAAAAAAATTATGGAGCACACTGATGAGCTGATGGGTGAACACACAGGCGCAGCTTCAAGAAGACCTGTGACAACAACAGGAAAACAAAAAAAGGTATCAACTGTGCCCAACAACAAAGGACAGGAAAACAAAACATACTGTATCAGTGAAAGCCATACTTGTGTATAGAATATGCAGTTTTGTTATGTATGAAGACTTCTTGGGTGTGACAGTTGAAGCAAAGCTTATTTTTGTGGTAGAATTTCATTGGTATTTTCATTGCAGTTCATATAGGAATTTATTTTTGATGTTGTCTTTTAGATTTGTAAGGAAGTACACATCTGATCTGTAAATATTGATGTGTTCTGAATGCACAATACATATTAAGAATTTATTGATATTTATGTGTCTATTAACTACACACTGTATAACATAAGAACCTCCTGGTAAAACAGCAAGACCACTGAGATGTCCCGTATGTCCTATAAAAAGACCAGGAAAACAAAAGATGTGTGCTATCAGTACAAGTGATACACGATTATCTACTGTGCAGTTGTCATGTGTGCAGACTGCCTTGGGTGTGATAATTGAAGTAAATATTTTTTTGTAAAGTGCTATTGATACTTTCATTGTAGTTTGTATGGGAATTTATTTTAGACTTTGTATACCAAAAACCAGTCAATATTGAAAATTTTGATGCTTTTTTATAAACAATGTTAGAAACTCGATACTTTATTATTGTGATTTTTTTTTCCTGTTAAGTACTTACTTTGACTATAATAAAGCTCATAA
Organism: Hydrochoerus hydrochaeris; assembly: GCA_004027455.1. Taxonomy (NCBI): domain Eukaryota; kingdom Metazoa; phylum Chordata; class Mammalia; order Rodentia; family Hydrochaeridae; genus Hydrochoerus; species Hydrochoerus hydrochaeris. The sequence goes on along the minus strand of PVLA01002782.1, from coordinate 99,006 downwards.
AATTATAATTAATAATTTATCAGTGGAAATATTCTAGAGTCAAATGTGGGTCTGATAGGTCCACATTATGCGTCTTGATGACATAATTAGTCTTATGCTCCAAGCGCTATATAGCAGCTCTGGTAGTCTTGTTGGTTTTCTCCTTCATAGCCTGTCCATTTACTATATCCAAAAAGTCACCATAATATTAACATTAGGGAGCTACACTTGAGATTTTCTCAAGTAGCAGCCTTGGTGAAGGACTGTTGGTGGTGGGGAGGATGGTAATGTTAGTTGGTCAGGAGGTCCCTTCGACTGAAAGGAGTCACAGAATTTGAGATGTTCTGCCCTCAAGACGATGTCTGTGTAAGGGAATATTGCTGCTGTTCTGTAACTCTGCTCTTTTACGGTCTCCCTATACAGTTCAGGCTGGCCTTGAGCTCACTTTGTAGCCCAGGCTGGTCTCAAATTTGCAACAATTTTCCTGCTTCAGCCTCTCTCAAGTGCTGGGATTCCAGGCATGTGCTAGGACACCCAACATTTTTGCTCTTAATTTGGGTCCGTTGAAAACTTGAGTTCTGAAGATTTAAGAGGTGAAAATGAAGAACAAAGCAGTATTCATAATTGAGCTTTTTCTCATCATAAATTTACTCTTCATGAAAAAATTCCTTATATTGAACTTAATATGAGTTCATTTGCCTATTTTCAAAATCTGCTTATGTAAGTTTGATTTCAATCTTTAAAAAAACTTAAGAGAAAATTATATAAATATTTTTATTTAATATTAATTATGTGGCAACTTTTTTAATTTCCGAATTTTCAGATAGAAGTTGTAAAATTTTGCCTTGTATTTGTGGCCCAAAAATGACAATTTACATTATTTTTGTTTTACTCCATGTGAAAGTATATGTAGGAAATTAGTAACAAATCATTAATTTAAACCTTATTTTGGAAGACTCAGCATTTTGTTTATAAGAGGGTAATTATGATTCTTTTGAAACATTGTTTTTGTTTTGTTTTGGTTTTTTGTTATTTTCTGATGGCCTAAGAAAATGAGAGAATTTGGGCTCAAACTTAAGCTTAAAATCAAAAGCATGTGTCACCTTGGTTTTAGTGAATTTAAAAGTAATGTGGATGTTATCAATTGTCTTGTAAAATACATTTTTAAACACTTATAAATTAGTAGACATGTTTACTGAGAGATGTGTTTAACAAAGAGACAACTTTGGCAGGAACAGGGAATGGTGAGAAGCACAACTTCGCTGAGTTAGGAGGGAATTATGAAGACAGGGTTCTGGATAGAATTGATAGCTAGAACTGAAATGGAGAAAGCAATGTCCAAAGAGACTTGAGTACATTTAAATAGTGGCAAAAAAAGGTAACACAAGTAAGTCCTGTCAGGCCTTCTCCAAAGGTCATTTTGGACTTATCTCATTTAACTCAGTTTTTTGTTGTTGTTTTGGTCATTTTGAGACAAGGTCTCACTATGCAGTTCAGGCTGGCCTTGAGCTCACTTTGTAGCCCAGACTGATCTGGAACTTGCAACTATCTGCCTGCCTCAGCCTCCCGAGTGCTGGGATTACAGGCATGGGCCAACACCCCTGGCTCATTTAACTCTTACAATGGCCACTAGCTGCTATTAGTCATACTTTGTATATCAGAACACTTGAGTATGTGTCCCTAAATAACACTTTGGTTGGTTTTTTGTTTTGTTTTTGGTGCTAGGGATTGAACTCATGGCCTCGCACTTGCCAGACAAGTGCTTATGCCACTGAGCCAAATCCCCAGTCCCCCAAATAACACTTTGAAATGATAGCAGACAGATTCAGATTTTGGTGATGGGCTTCTAGATCCCATCCTCCCAATCAGTATGTGAGCCATGGATAGGACAAATGACAAAATAAAGCTATGACAAAATAGGGCCTACTAATGTACTTACTTTCTTATTGCTGAAACAAAATACCCAATACCCACAAGTTAAAAGTTTTAGCTCACAGTTTGTAGAGATTTCAGGCCATATGTAGTGGGATTCAGGGCACAGAGGCATGGAAAAGGGGCATGGCACAGGAAAAACAGTCTCTGACAGGCTCAGTCGGAGGCAGCAGCAGGAAAATGAGGAGCCTCCTTTTCTGTTTCACTCTGCTTAAGCTACAAGCTTAAATAGTGCCACCCATACCTAGAACCTTCCCATTTTCCCTACCCTGAACTATGGTAAACCAATCAGTGAACTAACTTAGTTATCACACCCCCTAAATCCATATTCACATATTAGATCCAGCCACCTCCAGATAGCCCCACCTCTGATCACAGGAGTCTTTGGGGAGACATCTAGATATAAGCCATGACGTGTATTAGTGGAGGTATTTAAAGATACTAGTATGTGTAATGGGAAATTGCTTCTTCAGAAGGTGGTGGATGTATGTGGGCATATTTGCTGAAAGAGGCTTTATTTCTAATAAAATAAAACATCCTTTAAGGAGTGGAAAGTGTTTAGAGAATACTTGGTCATTGCCTTTAATAGAAGGGGGCTGGAGGTTTAGCTCAGCAGCGTAAGTGCCTGCTTGGCAAACACGAGGTTGTGAGTTCGATCCCCAGCACCAAAAAAAAAAAAAAAGCTGCTAGAGATGGTCAGTGTGTTTAAAGTTAGGAAAGGAAGAGGCTAGCTGACAAGTGTGATGATCCCAAATAGCTGACCCTAAAGTAAAGTAGTCAACAAAAGTTAGAAAATGAAAGTGAGTTGTTACTTTGGGTATACAGTCATTTACTTGGTACATACAGGTGATTGGTTCCAAAACTCCCCTCACACTATCAATACCAGAATCTGTAGCTTTTGAAGCCTTATGTAAAATGGTACAGTATTTGCTTATGATTTAGGTATATAGTTTTGTATACTTCTAAGATTTCTGTAGATTTTGAAAAAAATACTAACAATGTAATTAGTTGTATTATTTGCATAGTAGTAACGGACTAATCTACAATTGTGCAGGCACAATTTTTTCCTCAAATATCTCCCATGCATTGTTGATTGGATCCAGAAGTGCACAGTTCATGAATAATGAGTGCCAGTTGTATATGAAAATCACTAGAATTAGAAAATCATAAGCCGAGATTATTTTGAATATTGCCACAAAAATATAAATGGAGATGTGGTCAAATCAAATGCTAATAAAGCTGTTGATACTGATATTGATATTGATGATCTATATAAATTGCTTTCTGAATTACAAGAATTTTTGTGTTGTCTTTTATTTCAACTAAATATTTAAGAATAAAGAGAAGTTTTATCTACATGGTGTTGAAAAGCTTTGGAATGAATATCGCAGAAAGTAATTGTAATCTCTTTGGTGCTGAGGATGCAATCCAGAGTCTCATACCTGCTCAGTGTGAGCTGTAGCACAGAACAGTACTCTACACCCCGTGGGAACTGTAATCTTGATACACCTCATTTCACATAGATTACAACCATAAATAAAAATATGTTAGTCAGGTTTCACTATAAGGACTTCTTTTTATCTGGAAAGCAGCTATACCACGATTTATTCTCTACAGAGGTTCATGTCACATGTTCCTAAACAACTTTAAGAAAAAGTGATCTTACTCTTGGTCAGGGATTATATAGAATGTAAAGTCACCCTGACTATCTCTTTGGAAAAACCAGCAAAAGTGATCCTGTTCTGTGCTTCAAAAATTAATTATGGTGGGGGGGGTACAAGGGATCAAACTCATGACCTCATGCTTGCTAGGCAGACGCTTGTGCCACTGAGCTAAATGCCTGGCACTCAAAAAATTAATCTTTTAAAGAATCTTTAAAGCCTAGAGGCAGTGAAGGAGTGTTGTAAAGACATTTAAATCAATTTGAAGGACATTTACTCTGTATAACAGCAGCAAATGGTTTATAGTAAAGCAGACTATCTGCATAAAGTTTTCACTTTGAAGGGAATGCCTTCTGAATCTAATCATCTGAGCTCTTGAGATAAAAGAAACTGAAGTATTTTTCTGGGTTAATCCAGCTAAATATTGATTTATGTTTTATCACTAAGTATTCTAGTTTCAATGTTTAAAAAAATTGCCCTTATTCAAAATTCGAATCTAGCTTTGTGTTTGCTCTGACTTACTGTATGGGGTTGAAATCATGTATTTTATTACTAGAAACCTGTGGGGTTTTTTTGTTCAAATTTCCAAATACGTGTAAGTGAGAAATTACTCAAAAACAGAGGTGTACGAGGCAAGGTTTTTTACATCCTATGAAAAATTAATTTATAAGTATTATTTTACTCTATCATTTAATTAAAAATTAAGTGACTACATGTTTGTGAACAGATGTTAAAAGATGAAAATAAAAGAGAAAGGAAATTTTAAAGTTTAATTTTATGTATGTATGTATGTATGTATGTATGTATGTATGTATGTATGTATGTATTGCAGTACTGGGACTCTAACCCAAGGATGTTCTGCCACTGAACTATATCCTCTACCCCTTATTATTTGGAAACAGGGTCTCACAACTTGTGGTCCTCTTGTCTTAGCTCCTGAGTAGCTTCACAACCTTAGCAAACTAAAAGAAGGTTGAAAGATTTGAATAATTAAGATAATGATTGTTTTCCTGTATTCTAGGTTAAAATAAAACATTTGCATGTATGAACCTATGTCTATTAAATTACTTGGTGATTGCCCTTTAGAAGTTTTTATTAGTGCAAGTGATAAATTTATAGTGCATTAGTAACTTTTTGATGCATCCATTGAAGCTAAGAAAATACTTCTTCACACTGAGATTTAAGTAAATATTTTAGGAATTTTTGTGTTCCACATTAAAAGTAAGGGTTTGGGGAGAAAAGAGTGATACTGTTTTAGCTAGCTGTATTTGTATGATAAATATTAAATTTTTTAGTAGTTGTTTACACTGATTAATGAATCTGCAATCAAGGACGTGTACTCTGTGATGATTCAGAAATAACTGTATGCCAAAGATCTGATAACTCTTTAGGATCACACAGAATTAAACCAGCTAGGTACTGTATTCCTGTAATCACAGGTACTCAGGAGGCCAGCCTAAGGAAGATACCAAGACTGTCTTGAAAAATAAAATCTTTCATATACATTAAACAAATTATTTAACCCATTTATCATCTTTTTTTAAAGTAAGCCTTTAATAATAGAACAAAACTAAAATGCATTTTTACAGGTATATTTTAAAGGATTCATCTACTGTTTTTATGCTTTAGAGTTAATGGTATTTATAAAGAAATTATTAGCATTTGACTAATTACCAAATTTACCATTGCAATACTTTCAGATTTCCCTATTATGAAAAACTGCGTAGAATTCCTAGGAAATTACCTCAAGATGGGTGAGGAAAAACGCCCTCTGTGTCATGAAAAGTGATGCATGTTAGAAGAATGTGCTAACACTTTCATTGTAAGAGGAGGTAGATTTCAGAAGCCAAACGAATGGTGTAGACCTACTGTACATCCGCCAGTTTTGTTACTTCTGTTTTGTGATCTGCCAATGCACAAAAGAACAAATAAGAAAGAAATTTTTACCACAAAAAATGATAGGCAAAATACTGAAATAAGGTTTTTAACCTTAGAAGCATATACAGATAGTGAAAAGTTGGAAAATTGACAAGTTTTAGATGTTAATTCTTCCTTTATATCTTAGAATTGATAAATTTTGAAGTTTCATCTTTGAGAGAGATAGTTTAGAATGAGGATTAAGACCAGTGGTCCTTGGAGTCAGGTGGACCTGGGTTTGAGTCTTTGCTGTCACTGTCTGAGATTTTGTTACTGTGTTTGCCTGTGCCTAATTTTCTTCACTTGTAAAATGGAGTAACAGCAATAGTGGAAACTGAACCCATAAAGCTGTTGTGAAGATTAAATGATGTAATCATATCATGTGACTAGAACAAAGTTAAAATTATTACTGACAACCCAATATTTGATATAATATTTTGCATATGTGATACATAAACGTGACCTTAAAAAAGTTTTTAAAATGACTGATAGTCAATAGTTAGCTGCATTCAAAATAAGTTTAAAAATCTAAACCACACTATTTAAGCTGTCATCAAATATAGGCTAGGCCGAGACTGTATTTCTTATTTGTTTTTGTGTTGTTTTGTTTTGATAATGGGGATAGCGTTCATGACCTTGCACTTGCCAGACAGGCGCTTGTGCCACTGAGCTTAACCCCCGGCCTATGTTCTTAAATTCTTATACCAAGCTTCTTGAGAAAATTTTTTCTTTCAAATTTTTGGGTTTCTTCTGCATCTATAAATTAGGTAAATCAAAATGAAGGCCTGTGAATATGGCTCCTGACAGATCATTTATGAGCCCCCCACTCATTCCCCTTGGAAGGAGATATTGAGAGAGAGTAAGAGGGAATGAGAAAGAAAAAAGGAAGCTCTTTTCTTGTAGCAGTTAGCTTCTAAAGCAAGAGTAAAGAAGTAGAAACTCGAAGATTAGGTTCTCTTGATCTTACAGCACACCTAACAAATGTTTTTTAAAAGTGTATTAGAAGTGTTCGAAACTAAAGTGTTTTTAAATTCTGAAAGTTAATAAGATTTTAATATAAATGCTGAACCTAAAAAAAGCACATAGATTTGTTTTAATAAGTATTTTTTAGAAGAGTAAAAGAATATTGTTAAAGAATATAAGGCAAACATTTTAGATGCATGAGTATCATTGCCACTAGCGACCTCTCTTACTAAAAATGTGTTGTTAAATAATAAGAGTTAAAAAATACAAATATCTATGTTCAATTATTTGTAGATTTTGGAAACTTCTCAACTTTAGAGAGTGAAAAGATTATTTATATTTAAGTATTGAATCATATGACCTATGTTTTATTTCTTCTCTTGATAAGTTAGAATATTACAGGATTTTCGTCTTTCCCACTAATTTCTAAATCTTTCTGGTTACTCTATGCTATAATAATTTTATGACTCATAAGAGGAATATTTGTGTGAAAGATTCTTTTAAAATGCTACCATAGATGACTACCATATATAGGCAACATAAATATAATATACACCCAGCAGCAATAGTCAGAATTCTCCAAAATAAGTTACCTTTTGATGTTAATAAAAATAGGTAAAGTTGCAAGACTTGCTATAGGTTAATTTTTTGTTGTTGTCTTTATCTCACTTACGTGTATAGTCTAGGCTGGCCTCAAACTCACATTCCTCCTGCTCTAGCTGCCTGAGTGCTGGAATTACAGGTCTGTGCCACTACACTTAGCAAAGTTAAAATTTTAATTAAAGGTGATTAAAATCTTAATTAAAGGTGATTATTTTGAGTAGCCTGAAGTCTAAATCCTATTTATTTTTGCTTCAATAAAACTTTAAAGAAAACTTATTTCACAACATTTATTAAAACTCTAAGCTATTTCATTAAGATAAAATCTAGGAGACTCAAATTGCACTGAAGAGTTACATGTTAGAAGATTCTCTTTGAGCATATATTTGGCCTTCTAGGAAATTCGTCCCAACTGTAGCATCACAAACAGGAATGATTTTTACCAGGCTTATAGTGTTATCCTGAGACATTAGTATTTTCCGCTTTTGAAAGTATTCATAACAATAAAATACTCTTCTACTAGGCACTGTGATGATGACTAGGATTGTAGAGTTGAGATAGGTTTTTTCTATGTAACAGTGAGTATCGCAGCAGATGTGTACTCAATGCTGAAAAAGTAGGAGGAACCACGTTGAGTCAGTGATGGAGGAGTGGGGTAGAAGAAGTCTTTAAGGAGGCAAATGTTTATTCTTTCCCTCAACCAGTATTAAATATTTACCATGTGTACCAAGGATTGTTCTAAATTGTGAGAATACAGATCATAAATAAAATAGCTTTCAGGTAGTTAAACATAGAAGAAAAGTAAAACCAGTTATGGGTTAGAGTGATTGGCTGGGTTAGAGACACAGTATTTTGAATGAATTGAAGGAAAGAGCCATGGGAGTATCCGAGGAAAGGGAAAGAATGTTCCATGTATGACCCAACTCATTCAGTGGTTCTCCCACTGGAATAAGCAGTGAAAGGTAGCAAGGATACTACATTGCATAGATCCTTGTAAGTTTTGAACAGAAAGGTAAAGAAGAGAAATTAATAAGGGGACATTTGTAGTAATCTAGGGAAGAGGATAACCAGGGTGGTAGCAGTACAGGTGGTGAGAAATGGATGGTGTAGGACCCTATGACTAGGACTTCAGTTCAGTGAAGGAAAGGGTCAGTAAAAGTAGCAGTTACTGAAGCCTAAAACTTCTGTGTAGCTTGTTGGTAGAACGGTAGGGGAGTGAAACTGAAAACATCCTCAGAATGCCTTTGTATGTTAAGCTAAGAATTTTCAACTTTATGCTGAGAAGTCGGTAATCATTTTTTAATTTTATTTAGAATCACTACTAGTGATTCTGAGAAATCACTAATAAGAACAGTATTAAAAACATGACTCTTCTCTAGGGGTCTTTACCTATGATTTTTCCTGTTTATGTTATCTGATCATATGACCTATGAAACCCAAGTATCTCATTTTCTTACAGTTAACCTGCCTTTTTATTACTATTAGACATGAATTTTAATAAGATAAGTAAGTTATTAGGATAAAATAGTGCTATTCCAGGATACAGTGGAAGTTGATTTTTAGGCATCTACAATGATCCCTTCTGCATGTAAAGCACTTTCTCCTTTAGTTCTCTCAGTTCATCCATTGAAACAGCTAGAGCCTGTCTCAAAAAGGAATAAAAGATGGACAGAAATACAGAATTTGTCCTATGACTTAGAACTGCATACTTTAGGTCAGCTTTCACAATGGTGGTGGTAGTAGGGATATGTTGTGGAAGCCAGAGGAAAACTCTACCAAAACTTGATTTATAAGTTTTTCTTACTTGAATAAGTACATTTACTGTCCTGTGTTTTGTTGGTTTATAGAGGCCACCAAACAATTAGTGACCATTTTTAAAGTTCTTCATATTTTTCTGTGATAGCTTCTTTGTGTCTACCTAAAAATTTTAGTAGTGTGGGCAAATTTTATTTGGAGTTGTTTAGGGCTTAGATGATTAAGAATAGAAATTTTAGATATTTATGTTTGTGGAAGCCTTCCGTATAAAGGTTTATAAACAAAACTGTGAAAGATTCAGGTGAAGATATTTTAATCCCTCCATATTTCAAAAGAAACAAGTCTGTACAGTATGCAGACCAAAGCAGTATTATAAACTAACATGGCAGTGGTTTCTGTAAATGTTTGCTATCTTTGTCCTGAGCAATAAAATCATGTACACCTTCTAGGGGCGAGAGTAGGAGGAAAGCAAACTCTATTGTTTTCTAGGGAAGAATGATAAATTATTCCCATAACCACATGGCTTCTAGTTGAACTCACTGCAGAAGACTTAACAGAAGACAGTATGTCATAAAAAGCCAAGAGATCAAAGCAAGTGTAATTGCAGTTCATAAGTGGAGAAGAACCATATTAATGCGACAGAATTGACATTAACCATATTAATGCGACAGAATTTCACAAAAAATATGGCATAAGGATAGAGTAGAATTTCAGTGGAGGAGATAGGCTAGGAGCAGACACATTGAGAATGTATGTGAAGGTGCAAGGTATGTGACACTGCTAGGTACTGAAAAGACAGGAATGAACAAGCCATGCTCCCGAGAGGACTGATGCTGAATAGGTTACTAAATCACTAATGTGATGGAATCATCTTACCAAAGAAAAGGCAACCTGGTGAAGCAGGAGAAAAAACTATATGGTGTCGGGAGGACTTTGGCGTTTAGACTGGGTAAGAATAAGAAGGTGTTAGCTGTGCAAAGACCTGTGGAAATGAAGGTCCTCCAAGGAAGAGGGATGGAGACAGCTGGGTACCTGAAAAGAGACTGAGCAGTGGAAGATGTGAAATGATCATGGAGGAGTGTGTAGAACCTGAGGTTCTGGATGCTTTCAGGACTTCTACATTGCCATGTAATGCATGACTGTAGAAGATAAAAACAGCTAAAGATTTGAGAATTTTGCCTTGGCACTTTTGTGAACTGAGTCAGAGGTAGTTCCCAGAGAAAGTGAGGCAGGATGATCTTGTGGACCATAGCAGGGTTTAATGTTGGAGTTGAGAACATATTAGTATAAGAACAGCTAAAATTTAGCCTTGTAAATAGGAGTTTACATTAGTTTTATTTGAGGGATAAATGGAAATGGCATTTTAGGTAAAATTCAAAATACAGGGGGCATGTTTTATGACATCTCAATACCCAGTTGGTGGAAAGGCATTATAGATAAGTTATCTATATAAATACAACAGAAGCCAGATGATTTTAAGAAGGTTCCAGAAGGAGAACAGTTTTTAAAACACAACTTTTGATTGCTATTTGTCATACTTGGATGTTCTGGAGAGCTCAACAGTCAGGGTTTAAAGACTAGCTCTGCTTATACTGAGTGATCTTGAGTAAGCTAACTTTTCTTAGCTTCCTACCCTGTAAAGTGGAGATAACACTTGTACCTGTATCGTGAGGTTGGTAAGTTAATATTTGCCTGGAAAGAACTTAGTATGGTGTCTTGCATGTTGTAAGAAGTTGGTGATTCTTAAATACAAGAGAATGGAATTTCAAAATGGAAATTGGTCAGTATTTTAGAATTAGGTTCTTTGAAAGGGACATTGAATCTGTTTTATAAGGAAACTTCTTGTTGATAGACTTGTACTTTGAAACACTCAACAGGGTGTGTTTCATAAGTGTTCAGTGTCCTGGGTGACTTTATTTCTGAATTGTGAGACTGGTAAGAGGGAGAGGTTGGTCATTTAATTTGATGTAGCTAATCAAGACTTTCTCGTTTGATTAGCCATTACAAATAGTTTTAGTCATTACTAATGCAAGAGAGTCCTTAGGCAAGAGCAGGAAGTTAATATTGCATCACTTTGAGTATTACAACAGAGTATTTTCTTTGTTTTAAAAGCACTTCAGGAGGTTACTATTTGGCTACAGTAGGTGGGTTATAATTCAAGTAGTCATAGTAAAGATTATATAAAAATTTCTGCAAGAATATTTATGAATTACTTTAATTGTAGCCTACCACTGTCTTTTGGCTTTCCTAATTTAGATTTCTTACCCTCTTTACATGTCATTGAAATGCTGTCCTCCTCTCTCTCCCTTCTTGATACAAGGCCTGTTTTATTCTCATCTTCCCACAAAGCTTTGGTGCGAGGATCAGGCAAGGGAGGCCATCCTTTTTAACTCACATCTTTTTGACATCTAAAGCCCTAGCTTTAGAGTATAAAAAAAGTGAAGTAGAATAGATGTTTGTTGCCTGTTTTAACTTGTCTACAGGTTATCCATCAATTTGGAGGAATTTTTATTACCCTTTGGTAACAGAAATCTCTTGTAAATATTACCCATTCAGCTCTTCTTTATGGGTTGAAATAATAAAATGTTTTCTAGTTGTGGGGCTTTTTTGTTTTTGTTTTGTTGGTTTTTAGGGACAAGTTCTCAATGTGTAGCCCAGGCTGGCCTTGAACTTGTTTCAGTTCTTCTACATTAATCTCCTGAGGGCTGGAATTATAGTCATGTGCCACCATGCCTGACTTCTAGTCAATTCTTAATCATAAAAACTAAGCCACCATACCTCATATATTACCTGTTCTGCCCCATTCACGTTGACTGCTTTCCTCATTGTCCATGTCTTGGGTCATTACATGTTTGGGTTTGCATTGTATTCAGGACTAAATGTAAAGGTCACCTCTCAAATGCTGCGGTTGTTGTGCGTTTTCTTCCTGCATTCATGCTGCTTTAATTTTTTCACTATTTATCATTAGTTTAGATCTTTCTGGCTAGAAAATAAGTTATATGAAATAGACATTTTTATTTATTTATTACTGTATCTCCAAGGCCTGAGAAAGTACTTGAATATATAGGAGCTAAATAAATATTTGTTGAATGAAAGAATTCGATATATCCCTGTGCCTTCAGTTTAGGTGATGTCAAGTAATAGAGAGATTTAGCTTACATGGAATAAACGGAATCCTTTTTTTGGTACCGGGGATCAAACTCACTGTCACGTGCTTGCCAGGCAGACGCTTATGCCGCTGAGCTAAATCCCCTGCCAGAATAAACAGAATCTTTTATTCCAAAAACATTAATAAAGAATTTTGAGTTTCATTTTGATTGCGTACATTTCAGCCAACATTTTCCAAGGAGTAGACAGCATGCTAGTCAATAAGGGGAAAAATGCATCACATATATGCTAGTGTTCAGGAATTGCCCACGTAATGAACTAACACAGTATTATAAATCTATAATACTGTGACTTAGGTATAAGAGGATATTCTGCCAACACAAAGAAAGGGATCTTCATTTGTTTAAGAAAATGAAATATTCTTGATTAAAAATGGCTCAAAGTTAAATGGCTGATAATAATTCCCCAAAGACATATCAGTTCTTCCTATCTCCAGATGCTTGCTTTCATTTCCATCTTGTCATTAGAGAACAGATGAGAATTTTTATTTCCTCCAGAATGCTAGCTTGGAATGTTCAAGTATTAAGAAAATCACTACCTTTTTGATGTCTTCTGATAGTCCATTTTTGTTATATTATTCTAGCAGACATGGCCATGTGCCTTTTTCACATATGCAAAGCTTGATAGATTGACCAATAAATTGCCCTTGGTGCCTAACAATGAATAAATACAGTTTTGTATAAATTGTTTTAGATCATTTTTTGTAAGTAAAATTAATTCATGTATATACTTCATTTTAGAGACGTTATAATTGTAGTCATCTGCCACCATGCTCGATCAGAATATAAATCGAGCTAAAGACATCCGAATTTGTCAGTGAGTCAAGAATCAAGTCAGTGAATCTCAGGACCACTTGATAAAAAGGGGTTTTTTTGGTGGGGGGGCCGGGGATGAGTAAAGCATAAATTTATATTTTATTTCCTTGACATTTAAGTTTGAAACTTCTTGTTTCTTTTCAGTTTTCTCTGTTTTGATTCAGCTATGAGGGATCCCTTTATGGTGCAAAGTTAACTTAAAACTATTTAAGTTGGTACTAATCTACTTCTTGTCTCTGATCAGCAGTTCCTTCAATGTAAAGAAGTCATCTCATTTTGGACTTATCTTTTTCCACTTAACATTCTATTTATATCCACAAAGTGTTAAAGACAAATGAATATATAAAGTGTCCTTTTCTGTATGACATATATTTTTGTCATACATTACATGCTTATAAAGTTTCTACTGTGATTGTTTGAGATGTATTTGATATGTACGTGTCATTCTTTAATTGGAGATACAGTGACAAAATAGGCATCAGTCACTGGACTATTGATTTGTGCTGGGCTTGTCTTATGTGTTCATTTCCAAAATTTGTACATTTGGATATTTGTTTCTGATTATTGACCATAATATATAAGAAACGGCATTTGTAAAAAATTTCCTGAATATAATTTTTTTTATTTAAAGAGAAAAAAAACATGTAAAGGGTAGAGATAATACAGAATTTCAGAAAAAAGATCAACAGTAAGAAATCACTAGTTGATAAATTACATATTGTCCTCTTAGAATTAGTTGTTCAAGTTACAAAATTAAAGCATACAAAGTAGATATTCAAACAGTGAGACTGTAAACAGCCATGCATACATGAGTCTCTACATGTATTTCTATCCGTTCTGTATTAGAGGGAAAAACAAAACCTAGCAAGACAAAACAAAACAAATTCCTGATTACTGTGATATTTCTTATTATCTTCAATAGAATGGTCTGTGTCACCAGGCATAATTGAATATTTATCAGTACATAACAATATTAGTAAAAATAAAACATTGTAGATTGTATAAAAATTCAAAGGCAGGTAATAAACTAGAGTGGATATTCTAGTGACTCTTGTCATCTTCAGTGCAGTTGCCTATACTCTCAGACTTGATACTGGATACTTGAGTAAAATATATCAGTGCAAAACAGGGATCCAACAAACAAAATTTGATTACGATCAGTCATGGTAAAACAGTGTAGGTTATACAGAGCTTTAGATTAAGTTAATAGGAAATTAAGGATGATTACCATGCTATAGCCTGTTATTTTCGGGATTACTGTCTGTGCCCTCAAATCTAGTACAGGTAGAATGACTGGAACAGAATATAATACATCTAAGCAGAGTGGTGTGAGTAATGTGGGTTTTAAATCCTGGTGCACTAGTAACAATATAGTGTATCAAGGATATCTGTGGTTAACAATATAGTGTATCAAGGCCATCTATGTTAGAGTTTCTAGCCATCCTTCTCTGCCTCCTTTCTGCTATGCTATTTTTTCTTCATTCAACTGCCTGCCCCATGCATTGAGGCCTTTCTGCCACTGTTCCTAAAATCCTGGGGTTTTTTTTTTTTCTCTCTCTCTCTAGAATGCCCTTCAGTATTCTCTGTAGGATAGGATTGCTGGTCACAAATTCCCCCAGTTCCTCTTTGTCATGGAAGCATCTTGTTTCTCCATTAATTTCTAGTGACAGCATTGCAGGGTACATCAGTCTGGGCTGGAGGTTATTTTCTTTCAGGGCTTGGAATACTTCGCTCCAAGCTCTACTTGATCTGATGGTCTGTGTTGAGAAGTCTGCCATGGACCTTTATAGGTAATCTATTTCTTTTCTCTGACAGCTTTTAATATTATGTTTTTATATTGAATTTTTGGTATATTGATTATTATCTGTCTGGGTGTAGCCCTGTTTTGATTGTAGGAGGCTGGAGTTCTATATGCCTCACATAACCAAATGCCATTTTCTTTTCCCATGCTTGGGAAGTTTTCCTTAATTATTTCCGTGAATAGCCTTTGTAATTTGCCTGTTTGTATTCCTGCTTCTTCGTTCACATTTCTTATTCTTAAATTATAGATTCTCTTGTCTTCTAGCCTTTGTATTGTTACTGCCTGTTTCCTTGTTATTTTTAAGAGATCTTTCCTTTCATGATCATACATTGCAAACTTGTCTTCAAGTTTTGATAGTCTATCCTTAGTTTCTTTTAAAGAGTTTTGCCAGCTTTCAATGGAGTTTTTAATTTCCTGGTAGACTCTTTGAACTTGCTTCATGTATTCTATATTTTCTTTATATTCTTTATTGAATGTTTCTCTCCTTTTTTTGTGTTCCTACCTTCTTTTGTCTGTCTTCCTGAGACATGCTTAGCATTGCTTTTATTACTCTACTCATATCTTGCTTTACCTGATTTAGTATTTCAATTTTGAGCTCATCTACAAGGTCCCAGAGATATCTCTTAATGTCTATTGAAGCCATGTCTGATGTTTCATGTTTGCCACCCTCAGTCTCCCTTGTTTTTCCTTCTCCTGGATCAGTGCTCTCAGGGTTCTGGGCTGGGGGCCTCTTCTTGCCTCTCTTTCCTGTCATGGTCCCAGCTTCCTCCACACAGGTGTACAGTGGAGGTCCCTTCCCTGTTGGCCACGGTTCCTCCGAAGCATGCTGACAAGGGACCTCCACCCTCTCGTGCCTGCTCTTCTCACTGAGGTGTAGCAGCGGCTGCTTATGCGGGCCCTCCCCACTGGGCCAGCCAAACTTCAAGGGCCTTCACCAGGTTAGTGCATGCTAGGCGCAGGGAATTGATTTGGGATCGCTCATTGGTTCCCGGCCAGGGGCGCAACCCAGTCCAAGCAAATCCCACGAATCTGCTCTGGGGAGGAAGCAACCAACTGAAGTCACTGTCGCTCCCAGTTCAGGCTTCTCCTGCCCGATTCCAACATGTCTCGCATTTGGTCCTGCCCTTCCCGTGGTGGGGATGTCTCATTCCCAGCACTGACTGTGGATTAATGAAGGTCCCTTCCCTGGCTCCGCTCTCTGTTGGGCTCACCAACCCCTGACTTTAGCGCGGCCGTGCCTCCTGTGAGTGGCAGCAAGAACAAGTTTGGGTGGCTCTGCCAGCTGGTGCGAATTTTTGAATTCAGGCCAGCACAAACTTGGCAGGTCACAGTGAAAACACCTTGTCCGGTAATTTTAGCTGTTCCAGTTGTAGCCCTGAGACTGCGTGTTTGACGAACTGTTTTATGTTTTAATTTCTTCCTGTGTCAACATTCTCCATCTCCCACTGTCTTTATCTCTCCAGGATGTTTTATTCTGGCATATGAGTTGTTTCTCCCAGGAGGCTTTGTGTTTTGTTGCTCACTGATTGGCCATCTTTAGCTCCTCCCTCTCGAATATAATTTTTGAGTCAACCATTTTTAGTGAAATTAATGCTTAATAATTAAAACTTGGGTATAAGAGATAAAGTTATGAGTCCACCTTGCAAGTATAATCTGTAGAAACACAGGCATAAATTTGGGAGATGTATTTATATCTTTATAAAGCAGCATATTGTATGGGTTAAAACAAAAACAGAAGCTCAATATGAGATTACGTAGGTTTGCATGCTGGCTTGAAACGTACTGTCTACCTTAGGCAAGTTACTAAACCTCCCTGAATCTTATGTTTATCAGTGTAATAGGGACAGGAATGTTGCATAGCAAATGGAGCCACTGTGGATTTTTATATGTCAGTGGAAATAATAGTGGTGGAGATGATACTGTTATTACTGCCCTATGGGTTGTGTGTTGTACTGTTACTTCAACTGCCTAAACAAATATGTATAAAAGGAACATTTGTGGAAAGTTGGTGGATAGAATGGAGTATTGAAGACTTTGAAAAATGAGACCAGCTGATAAAAACCATTTTCTTGATGGTGGAGATCAATGAAAATTTTTTATGTAAGGTAGTGACTGACATACAAAAAGTTTGTTAGAAAGTATTTTAGGGCTGGAGACATGGTTCTGAGATAGAGCATTTGTCTAGCAGGCACCAGCTCTGGGTTTGATCTCGAACATTGTGGGATTGAGGTAGGAGAATAGTATTTTTAAGAAGAAAAACCCTACTGGCTGTTATATAGAAGATACTGGAGTGAAGAGAAGTGAGAAGTCACTTACTAAGGAAGAAAGCTTTGTGGGGTTAGGTAAAAGAGTTGGTATCAATGGATAAATTCTTAGAGATGGATGGGGTGAGGGAGGTCAGTCAGAATATAAATAAGTATAATCTTCAGGATTAACCAAATGGAGAAGACTTGGTTTGTATCCAAGATACTAAATGGTTCTTACTAATACATAGCTAAGATATGAAGTGAGGTAATTTTAAAATGCTATAAAATCAGGGTTATCCTTCAAAGGTAGAATGCTTGCTCAACATGCTCAAGACCCTAAGTTTAATCACAGGCACTGCAAAACAAACTCCACATACTCAAGCAAGTTTGAAACCTATAATGCAGGTGTTTTATAATTGTTAGGTCTCCGTAAGGCATCCACTAACTGCTGTTGATTTGTTTTATTACTATGAATAGTCACATGGTACTTTAGGATCTTAGAATTTTTTAAGTTTGGTATTTTTGGATGCATCTTACAATTTTGCCCTTTTTACAATTAAGGGTACTTACAATAGCAGATCATTAGTATTCAGTTTTGATGTTCCGCTTCATTGTAGGAACGTCTAAATATTTTAATAATTCACTCTGGACTTTTTTTCTTTAGTATTACTTCCACAAACCAGTTGCCTGGCTTCTATAACCTTATGAAAGTAGGAAAATCTTAGAATTGACTGTATTTTTTAGTTATATCTCCCAGATGTTCTTTGCTCATTCTGTAGCTTCTAAATAGTTTTGCTTTTCCCTTTGTTTTTAAGAAATTTGCCTTCCAACAGCTTTAGCACTTACCGAACCCTCTTTCAAACTGCTAAAACTCCCATCCACAATCCTTTCTTCCTATTTATTACTTTCTGGTCTGTTTTTTAAAAAGCTTATTTTTAAACTGTAGTTTTCTGTATTATAGTTTTCTGTGTGTGTGTGTGTGTGTGTGTAAAAGTGTAATCCAATCACATTAAAATGTTGATGATGCTTTAGTTGTTCTGAAACATTTGCATGTATTCCTTTCTAAAGAACCTTGAAGTCCCTACTGATGTATAGTCACAAAACTGAACTGGGGAGAAGTCCCTGAACTGTGGCACTTATGTTACAGTAGTAATTATTTGGGTCATTACTTGAAAAAGTTTTTTTTTTTTTTTAAATATGATTTTTAGCCCCTGTGTCTTTGGGTATGCTAAATTACTTTATTATTTGGCGGTTTCTTTTTAGGGGAGAAGAATCAGGTACATGGATTTACCTTCTCTAAACATGGGCTTAAATCTGTTTTAATGAATAGTTTTATGTCAAGATGTATTTTCTTTTTAAATTAGCACCCGCTCCTACTTTTTTTAGGTACACCAAAATCAACCATGATATTTTTTGTTTTTTTTTTCTGTTTTTGTAGGTCCTCTCCCTGATGGATGGGAACAAGCCATGACTCAGGATGGAGAAATTTACTATATAAACCATAAGAACAAGACCACTTCTTGGCTAGACCCAAGACTTGACCCTCGTTTTGGTAAAGGTTCATCTCAAAACCTTTATTGACATTTTTAATTACTATTTTTTGTGTTTGAGTTTAGAAAACACATTTAAATAAAATTATACTGACTCATAGTACTAAAATATAACTGCCTACCCATTGTTTCCCAGTACTGTTTTTTTATCTTTCATTTTAAACTTGAGAAATTTAGATTTAAATCTTCTTTTTAGCCTGTATTGGGGTGTGGGGATGTCATAATAGCTGACTAACCAGAATCACTGTCCCTCTCACATTTTGGGGAAGCATAGCAACCTTGTTGAAAAATGATCTTTTAGCTGTAATAATAATAATCAGGCTGTCATGCAGCATTTAAAATGTGGAACACTGGGTTTTGTCAGTGACCTGATGTCTACTTGCGTTTAATTTTTGAGATTGCTGAGCCACCATGGAGTGCTTGGGAGTTGTGTTTCCCATTCTGAACTGGGGGGAGGGAGTCATCCTAGGAATAGTCTTAAGGAAAACATTTTACCTTTTCCCGTTGGCTTTTTTTTTTTTTTTTAAGGGTTCCTTCCTTTTTATTTAGGAAACAAAAAGTAACCCATAGTCCTCCCTAAATTACTTGTAAGTAAATCACCATTAGCATAGAACGCTTCCTGCCCAAATGTGTACATTTTCATAAAGAGCATATAAGTTATTTCAGTGTCTTTCTATTCATATTTTTTTTACTGTTTCTTCAGTTGGGTTTCTGAGGTATTTTTCCAAAGTCATGGAAAATCAATTTAAAAAGAAGCAAATAATTGTGGTTTTGAAGCTCTCATCTTGGACTAGATGCAACTAAATGAAAACAATGTGCAGATCACTGAGTAGGTCAGACTGAGGGGATGCGGAACCTTTGAAGCTGTACAGGGGTTGACCTAACAACAACTGTGGGGCCCTTACGGGAAAGAGGAATTAACTCTATGAATGCCATGAAAACATAGCCCTAGGGAAAAAGAAAAACTATTTGGAGCTAGCTGGGTAAAATAACTTCCCTGCCAGGAACATCACGAGCAATTCTGTGTCTTATGTATACCTTAAAAACAAAACAGAAAAACCCCAAGCAGTATTAAGGTTTACCTCAAAATGCCTGACTGGTCATTTTTATGAACTTATCAAACCCCCTATTATTCAAAGTAAAGTCAAAGGTGGGGTCAGGCAGAGACTGTTATTTTGACAGATATCCGGTTTGGCTTACATGCCAGCCTTTTGAGCTTCAAGACTTGTTTGGGTGCTAAAAAAACCA
Organism: Hydrochoerus hydrochaeris; assembly: GCA_004027455.1. Classification (NCBI taxonomy): domain Eukaryota; kingdom Metazoa; phylum Chordata; class Mammalia; order Rodentia; family Hydrochaeridae; genus Hydrochoerus; species Hydrochoerus hydrochaeris. The sequence continues at coordinate 79,371 of PVLA01002782.1, read as the reverse complement.
ATGTGTCATGTTAAAATTTGCAACTTTAGATTCTGTTTAATATTTGAATAAGCCTTTGTGGTTGAAATAAGAAACAAAGTAATAGAAAATGTAATAAATGTTGCCATTTATGCAGACTGGAACCATAACAGTCATGTATCCTTACATTGTATTTAATGAAATGAATTCTACTTGTCCATATTTTGAGATTTAAAGACCCCCCCCCCCATGCAAGGTTATGAAAGATAGTGATTACTAATTGTACAGGTAAAAAAAGGAAGCAAAGCTTTTTTAAAAATACTTTTTAAAAAAGTATTTTTTAAAACAATGAAATAAAAAGAAGTGTTGCTGTAACCTTACATAGGTCTGTTGATTGCTGCCTATAGCTTGGTCTTTTGTTTTGAGATATAAAGGTTTCTTTTTTAAAAATTTCCCCCTACCTCTAGCACATGTACACACAAAACACACGGTTAGATATGTCAAAAAAGTTTCATGAAATTCTGTTACTGCATTTAGTTTCCCTTTTTGGGCCCACTGTGTATGTGTGTTCCAGACCAGTTTGACAACACGCCAAAGCTTTTTATTTTGTGGCCCGACTTTTAATCTGTTCCAGACCTTTTCAGTCAGAGAGCTCAAGTGTAACTGAAGGGGAGGGGGGAGAAAAAAAAATGTGGGTTTCTCCGATCTAGAGTGACAGCAAATAGAGACAAGCTGTTAGCTGCTGGATTTGAAGTTTTCCTTGAAATATGAAGTTCTATATAGTGGATTATATTTATCTCTGCCAAAGAAATATAAACTTACCCCTTATTGCTGACCATTTGAGCCATGCAAACACAAATAAATGGTGAGGATTACTGTTTTCATAGATTTGGAGTTTCCTTTCTCATACTCTCCAAATGCATTAAAGTAATGACAGTTTTTAGCTACGTCAACATGTATCTCTTGGCCTCTTAGAATGAAGTATATGCATCTCTGTAGAAGTGTAACTTTTTTATCTCCTTGAAATGTCAACAACTTTTATATTTGTATTTTATCAGCTTCTTTAATTTGAATATTAACTTACCAGTCCTTTCACATTTCTCATGAAGTTAATAAGTTATCTATTTAATACTAAGAAATTAAAAACCAATTTTTGGGGATTGGTTCTTTTTTTTTTACCTGACTTTATTGTTCTTTAACATTTAAAAATTGTATGTCTGTATTTTAGAGTTTATTAGTAATTTATAAAAAATAATATCAAATGGCAGTGTAAATGCACTAATATTTGTTGAGCTTTTTGGGGAAAGGTTTTATATTGTTTGCCTTTTAGGGAATCATATTAAGAAAGTGTTTATTCAGGAACGTGAGTCTTTGAGTATGATGTGGACCTTTAAATTATTTCATATAAACATGTATAAGAGACTTATTTTTGTTCTTGGAAATTTTGTATCAGGATCTCATTTAAATATTAACTTTGCACTATAAAATTGTTTTATATAGTATAGTTGCATTAAATATATAATGTTTTAACGAAAACAAGGGAAATTATATTTCTTTTTTTTCAAAATTAAAAAAAGAATTGCTCTGAGGCAGGTGTAGTTGCATAGACCTGTAATCCCAACACTGAAGAGACAGGATGATCACCTCGAGTTGAGGCCAGCCTGGGTTTAATGGAAAGAAAACATAGAAACCAGAGATTTGAGGGGGAGCCAGGATTTATACCTGTGAGATTTTTTTTTTTGTACTGGGGATCAAACTCATGACCTCCTGTTTGCCAAGCAGGCACTTATGCCACTGAGCTAAACTCCAGCCCATACCTGTGAGTTTTAGTAGAAGTAATGAATAATACTGATATGGTAAAGAGAGAATATCCTTTAATTCCTAACTACAGTTTTGTGTATGGAAATGTCAAAAGCAATTAAAACTCAGATGTTGATTAATATCTATTGAGTTTAACTGCTGAGACATTCATTAACTTTTTCCTTTTGAAAGGCCCAATATTTTTGGTAACTGTTACAAGTAATGTTTTTCTTTTGATAAAAATGAAGTTGATGACAGGTAAAGATGTAGCTCAGTCTTAGAGCTCATGCCTGGCAAGCCTGAGGCCCTAGATTCAATCCTCCAGTACCTACAAAGAAAATGCGCCTAATGACCAGCTAAATAGTTAAGTATTAATGCATTAGTAGTAAGAAAAAACACCAAAGACTTTAGAAACTAAATCTGTTACTTTAGAAACTGTTAACTTTTAGTGTCTTGGGTAGAGAAAATCTAGTTATTTGAATTTTATCCTCTTACAAATCTCTTGACATCTGTGCATTAAAATCATTATTGTTTGTTTGTTTTCATATAATGCTTCCTGCTGCTGGGCACAATGGTACACATGTGTAAACCCAGCTAGTCAAGGCCAGTTTAGTCGATTTTGGGAGACCTGGCCTCAAAGTTTGAAGAGAGCCTGGAGATAATATAGGTCAGTGGTAGCATTCTTGCCTAACTGGCATGAGGCCCTGGGTTTAATTTCCAGTTAAAAAAATTTCCCCTATTCTGTCAATATTGGTTTATAGTCTATATTAACTGCTTGGATTAGAGCGGAAAAGGTGTTTTCACTGTGTTTTAGGGAAAAAACTGTTGCTGCTAAAACTTACTGATTTTTAAACCCACAAAATTTGGCTTGAAAAGCAATTTATGATTAATCTAATCTGCATTTCTGGTTGGAAGGGATGCTAGCATTCTGGGTATTGCAGGACACTTGCTAAATGCCTGGCTCACTAAATGCCATAGAGCCACCTAGTAATTATGATTCTCTAACCATCACCACATTAAAAAACAATAAAGCTGGGAGAAGTAAGGAATATTCCCGCTGAGTTCCTCTGAGGTCTAGGGACCTATCCAAGGTCTAACCTATCCAAGGTTCTATAGTTTAATGACAGGACCAAAATCAAGATTTCTTTGAGGCCTAGAATTTATAAGACCCTTAGATTACATGCAGTTTTAGAAACATGCCTAGCACACCAGTAGTGATGCATGGGAAATTCAGAGGGGAAAGCCAACATTGGTTAGTGCACCTGTATCCTATATTGTGACTTTTCTTGAGGGAAATACCCAATGACAATGAGTTTCTAATTACAGTAGAGAATTATGAGATCTCTGAAACAGATTTTAAAACTATCTGCTTGAATGCAGTTTATTCTATGCAGTTAGTTATTCTTCATCACTATCACCTTCTTAAGACACTACCTTTGAGTCACTTTTCTCTTGATTGGCTTCCTGCATTACAGGACCGTCTGTTCTATTCAAGAAAGTTCTAATGACTAGAAAGTTTATGTCCCTTTATTACCCAGAAATTTACTTTCCTTCATATGTGTGAATACAGCACCCATCCTTTGAATATTCTCTTCTAATTACAGTTTTTTAGTTTTTCCCATGTTGAATGTGAGAGTTCTGTCTTAACAATTCACTCACCTCTTCTGGATGCCTTTCATTTAATTAGTGCTTCTTTAAAACATGATGGCCCATGGGGTTTTATATGTACGTTATCTAGTGAGAAAACTAGTTAAGCCATTCCTCTGACCTGGCATTTTCTATGTTCTCCCAAAGACCAGTTTTCAAATCTGTAGTAAAGGCTAGCATTCTGTTTTCCACATGGTAGTTTTGTAATGTATTGTATTATGATACAGAAAAAAAGAATTCTTTCTTAATTAGGAAACAGGTGATCCTGGTTGTCCTGTTAACCCAAAGTAACCAACTGGTTCAGGAAGATAATTTTTCTTGACCTTAATTCAATTAGTGTTAATAAGACTAAATTAGACTAGGTAGTTTTAAGAAAATTTCCAATTTATAGCTGAATGCAGTATGCTACATTATGTATTCAGTAACTCCTTTGAATTCTTGCATAAGATTATTTCTCAGTAGGCTTATTAATTGCGTTGAGGTTTCAGAGGAAACTATTGAATTGTTTATTGTACTATTTAAAGTTTAGCTTTGGTCTTGTGGTTATAGTTGGAAATGACTTTTGAAGAGGAGATGAATCTCTCAGTCTTTAATCTAAAGATAAGCCCTATCACATGGTGAATATGGCCAGGCAAACAAATCTGGTTAGGCAGAGGGATGTGCTGAGTCCAATTGTTAAGCCATGTTCACACTGTCCGGAATCATTGGCATGTTCAACTTTACCTGAGAGATGGACCCTGCTTTCATTTTTAAAATTTAGAACACTCCAGAATTTGCCATTGATAGAAAAATCTGATGTAAGAAAATCTGAAGCTTAGTTTTCATACTGTGTGCTAAATAAGCAAAGCCTGGTTTAAGATATACAGTTACAGATTTTTACTAAGTTGCCCTCAATACAGTTTTTTAACTTAGTTTTTTAACTTGAGGGCAACTTAGAATTTCTTATGTGACTGTTTTGTTATATATGATTATTGAATGAATACAAAGTCAGTACATGAACTTTGTAGGGTTTTTTGTTGTTTGTTGGGGGTGTTTTGTTGTTGGTTTGGTTTGGTTTGATTTGGTTTGGTTTTGGAGTACTGGGGATCCATAGTTCTTTTGCTCTAAGCCATGTCCCTAGCATTCTACCTTTTCCCCTTTAATTTTTTATTTTTTGAGACAGAATCATGAAGTTCTTTGCTATATTTAAATTGGTGATCCTCCTACCTCTTCCTCCAGGAATGCTGGGATTGCAACTGTATATCACCATACCCAATTTAGTTTTACTTGTTTTTAAAATTTATTCTAAATTCAGTAGAACAGTGCAAAAATAGTTTATCAGTTATGGTAAACAGATTCTGTAGTGTTGAACAAGGGCAAGTAGATACATGGTATAATAATGAAAGCAAATTAATATGTATTTTCTATTGGATGGATAGTTCAGTGGTCCAAATAATTGATTATATATTGAAGAATGTTGTCTTTGCTGTATAATAAACTGTTCATATAGGATTTTTAAAGTTTGAAAGTTTAATGCCACTGTAGTCAGTGATAAATTAATGGCCTGTGTGTTATTGAAGCCCATAACATCAATGCACGTACATACACTCATAACTTTTATTTTTTATTTTTATTTTTTGTTTTGTCTTGTCTTTTTAAGACAGGGTCTCACTATATAATCCTGGCTGACCTTAAATTTACTTTATAACCCAAACTGACCTTGAACTCACAGCAGTCCTCCTGCATCAGCCTCCCAAACGCTGGGGTTACAGGCATGCACTACCACGTTTAGCCCCCCCATTTATTTATTTATTTATTTAGTACTGGCGGCAATCAAACTCAACGGACATGTGCTTGCAAGGCAGGCACTTATGCCGCTGAGCTAAATCCCCAGCCCCTCCTTCCTTTTTAAAAGATAATTTTAAGTTACATTTATTTTAATTTGATATGAACTACAAAGATCTTACAAAATATGCTAGGGAAGAGTAGTCATTTGTTACTTAAACCTTTTGTACAGAGACTCAGATAAAAAGAAAAATCGGAGAATTCATTCTAAAGGAAAAGTCAAATCTGTTAAAAGTAGAATAACAAAAGAAGAATGGTTCAGATTTTTAAATTTTGTTTTACATTTTTTTCTGCTGCTTTGGTTGCTGAGGTCCTTTCTGATCTTGCTTCAATTCAGATTCTCCTGTGTGTTTCTAATGGTACCATATGAACTTGAAATAGGAATTGTTTCAGAATTTATTTATTCATTCAACAAATGTTCAAATGTCAGAGACATGATGGACACAGTGTTAACGATGTGGAAAAGGTACACACCACTAAAGAAGTAAATAAATTATCATCATATGTGTTCCATACAGTGAAGGGTAATAAACAAGGTACAATAAGAGGAAACAGGGTTTCTGGGTGATCCAAGAATGCTTTATTGAAGGAGGAATATTGAAAAGGATGAGAAAAGGCCAAACTCTTAAGTCATGTGTATCTTTCAAATTATAAATTGTTCCAGTGAAAGTGTTTTTAGTAATAAATTATGTGAAATTAGAAATGAAACTGTAATTATTGGCTCTGTTTAGTCTGTAATCTAAATGAATTCATAGTGGCAGATACATTGTTCCTTTTCTTTAAAGCAACTTAACATTCCAAACCTGACTGTAAACCTTATTTCCATAGTAGGGAAAAATGTGATTGTGTTCTGGAAACAGTTAAAAGCTGTGAGAACACTTTTTCCTTCTTCTGTCTCACCTCATTTAGCAACCCTCATGTCCTTCTGCAAAGTGCTTAATGGAGTGATAAGGAGAAAATGTTCTGTTGGAATTTTTTTTAAAAGCTCTATCCACAATTGTTTGGAAAAAAATACCACTGTAATGAATTTTTGTACCGACCTTTTGATAGACGGGTCAAGGAAGAAGAAATTGGATTGACCTGACTATTGATATTTGTTCTCAGTATTTTTGACCAAAGATAGATAGATAGATAGATAGATAGATAGATAGATAGATAGATAGATAGATAGATAGATGGATGGTTTAACCCAGTGTTGGGGGCTTGGGAGAGAAAAAAGTACAAAGTTTGAGGAGACATTACTTTTTTCCTGGTGAGTGAACTGTTACCAGATATTGGTCATTAGGGAAATCAATTCAAAACCACAATGAGATACCAACTTTACTCACATTAGGATGGGAAAAAAATAAAAGATAGTGTTGACCAGAATGTGAAGAAATTGGAATCCTCATACATTGCTGGTGAAATTAAAAAATAATACAGTCATTTTGGAAATCAGCTTGATAGTTTTAGAGTTGACGGTAACATTCTCATATGACAGGCAGTTCCATTCCTGGGTGTATATGCAGAATCGAAAACATGTCCACACAGAAACCTGGACATGAATGTTCACAGCAGTATTATTCATAATAGCCAAAAATTGAAAATAATCCACATGTCTGTAAATTAATGGACTAATAAAACATGATTTCTGCAAAAATGGAATATTTTGCAATTTTAAAAAGGGTTCAACCTAGTGTGGTGGCACTCACCAGGCCAGCATGGACTGCATGCTGAGTCTAATGTCAGCCTGAACTATATACAGGGACCGTATCGCAAAACAAACAAACAAAACCTGCATCTGATTACAACACTGTACTGGAAGAAGCCCATCTCAAAGGGTCCATGTTGTTTGATTCTATTTACATGACATCTTCAGAATAGGCAAATCCATAGAAACAGAAAACATGAATGGTTGACAGGGACTGTGAGGACAGATACTAAAAAGTAAACTCCTAATAGGGTTTGATTTGGAATGATGAAAACATTTTGAAATTGTATAGTACTAAAAACTACTGAAATGTTCATTGTGTGGATGAATCATGTGAATCATCTCAAAAATTCTTAGGGATAGAATTATAATTTCAGTGCATAGCTTAAGTTAAAATATTAGGAAACAATGATAAGAAAGATGCATTCAGTCATTAAGGTGGAGCTATCTTTCACTACTTTTGTGAGACAGATTTTTGTGGTGAATCAAATAGTACTTTCAATGAGAAAGCTAGCATTGTAAAGTGCTAGGTCCGTAAGTATGTTGATTGATCAATTTTCTAGGTCAGTGTTGGTGAACCTGTGGTACATGTGCCACAGTGGCTGTTTATATCATTGAAAGGTTCTCTGCTGCTCTAGATCTTGGAGTGATGGAGCGTGTGTGTGTTTACTTTTTTAAGACCAACAGATGGACTGTTAATTTGTATTGTTAGAAAAGCATTGATTTTTTTATACAAGTATTGGATAAACTGAAGTGCTGTATATATTGAAACGCTGTCTCAAAAGTGAAGTAACACTGGATGGAGAGGGGAAACAAGGGCAGGATGAACAAAGTATATTATGTGCATTTTTTCAAATCTGCCACAATGAAACCTGTTGATTTGTATAACCTATACACACTAATAAAAAAATGTGAAACCAAGTGCTTTTGTTTTGAGAGAGTTGTTCAAAGAAAGTTTTTTAATTTTAAATTTATATTTAATAAGCTACTAGAATCTATTCCAAAGCTTTAAGACTAATAAATCTGTAATACTTTGTAATAGTCCCAGATTTTGTGGTAGCAAGTTATGTAAATGTAAAAATTACCTGAATTTTGAAAATCGTGAGTTTTAGAATGAAACTTGGGTGTGGAAACATGGAGATGACTGACTTTTCTCTTTGGGAAGATAGTCTTCTTTTTCAGCATTTGCTGAATGGTCTGCTACCATAAAGCTTGTCAGGACTAATTTCTTCAGTAAAACAGTTACTATTTCATGGTCCATTCAGACTCTGAATTTTTAAATGACATACTATAATTTTTAAAATTCTGACATTTTGCACAATTTTTTCTCTTAACCTTTCAGAAATTGTAATAAAACTGGAAACACTGGTGTCTAAATAGCTGATTACGGAGGGAACTGAGAAGTTGGTAATTCTATTCTTTCCTTTTCTAACTGCCCTGCCCGCTTCCCCCTGGAAACAAAGCCTGTTTTGTTTTTTGCCTACTTGTGAGGTCTGTGCTGCACCCCATGTGGGTGCACTGCTCTGTGCTTTGTTCAAATGCTTAAGATACTCAGGGGTGAGGAACAGGGTGCTTCTGGAGAAGAATAAATGCCAGCTTCAGTAGTCAAACAGTGTTGCTTGAACTGGTCATTTAAGGGAGCTCTCTATATGGAAACCTTGTAGCACTGCTTGTGTCCACAGGTAACAACATTTAGGTAAATACAACCCAAAGTGCTTCAGTAGTCAGGAGACCTTCTGTTGCATATTTTGGGCTTGTTTGTTCAATTTTGAGGACTGTTTTAACTTTCTTCTCTCTGTTGATAGCCTACTTTTACCCCTCAGTTACTAGGTTTTGAATAGTCATCAACTTAAATTTGTGAAAGATCTACCAAGAATGAGGGTAGTGATTTTAAGTGATACAGCAGCCTGTCTAGCCTCACACATGCACCCCCCCCCATAAAGACCTTAACAAACAATTCAGCTTGCCATCAGTAATAGCAGTTGTCATTAATCACTACTGCATATGGTATCTAATTCTAGGAAACTGGTGAGAAGCAAAGGACGTTTATTTCTGTTTTCACGCAATTTTATCATCTGATTTGTTTTCACCATGTGTGTTATTTTATAAATAACATATTAAATGTTACAGTAAAAGCCTACTGCAGAGAGCTCAAAAGCTTTTTTTAATGTTTCTTAATACATGAAATAGTTAACAGCTCTAGACAGTTATATTTTCTAATTTCAACACTTTTCAACTTAATAAGGTATTGTTTTCTAGGTTTTAAAAAAAATTTGCTTGGACTAGAAAACATTTTTTTCCTGGTATCTGATTGCCCCAGGCCTTAGTGTATAACATTTTCACTGTACTTGATGAATCTGAGATCACCCTCCCAATTTATTATTTACCTAACATACTACAGTATATAAAATTATCTCTATGTGAATATGTTGAGTGTTCTTTTGTAGTGCCAGGAACATACTTTCCAAAAAAAGAAAAGAAAGAACCCCTTAGCTCAGACTCTAGTGTCTACCTTTTTCCACCTAAATCTTACAAGACAGATAAAATTGCATATCTGTGAATCATAGGATTACCAAAACATTGAATGGAATGATAAAGTAGAGGAGGGGTGAAGAAGGTGGGGAAGAGGAGAGGATTATCAGTAGGAGTGATTATAGTAGTTTGACGGTTTAGAAAGAACCAGAGAAAGGAGACTTCACTTTCAGAATACTCCAGGTCTAGAATACTCCGTTTCTACACTAATTCTAGAAATGTTAGTAAATTAAAGATTAAACCAAGTCTGGTGGTTCATAACTGTAACCCAGCTACTAAGGAGGCTAAGACAGGCATATCACAATTCAAAGCCAGCCTAGCCAATCTTAGTCAAGGCCCTGTCTCAAAATAAGTTGAAAAGGGCTGGCTTATAATTTAGTACTGTCTACATTCAATCCCCAATATAAGAATTAAATGGATTATTTAATTGATATGCCCAAATCTAAGCAAGTTTTCTTTGACTGTACAGTTCATGCTTTTTATACTATGGTGTATCTGCCAATTGTTCATCTGTGTTGATGACAGGTCATTATATTAAAGTAAGATTGTTGTTGGTGTTTGTCACATCTTAGCTCTCAGAAGTTATTAGTTGTTTTCTCTATCCTTATAAAATACTAAGTTATAAACTACTAAGCTGTAAACTGTAAAAGTTTTAATTCTAATCAGTATGATTCATTTATTTTACTATGTAAAAAATTAAGACAAGATTGAGCAGTACACAGTATTTTGGTATTTCTTCTCTTTTTCCAAGCAAATATTAAAACAAGATAACCATAGCTGATATAACTGGGATCATAAGTTTAAAAACAAAATCTTCATAGGGCAGAAAATGAAACCACACACAGTAGTGAGGGTAGTACTGGATCTGCCAGGTTTGAGGACTATTCAGATTCAGCTCCTGAGGATATCAGGAACTAAAAGTGTTAAGAATAGAAAAGAGATAAACAGGCTCTCTGGTAGAAACCAGATGTAACAGTTGACCTGGCCCTAGTCTAGTTAGAAATACAAGAATCGATTACATGTCACGCATAAAGAAGTCACACATTTTGTGCTTGTCAGTACCATGCAGACCATATTCTTTTAACTACACTGCAGTTAACTTACAAGCCAGTAATTTAAAAGTCAGCTTAAAAAATATGGTTTGCTTTACCAGCCACTTAAAGTTGTGCTGATAGGAATATATACACTGTATAGTAACATATGTATAGAAGCAGTACTGTAGTACTAGTAGAAGAGTAGTTAGATTAACAATAGAAAATCCATAAATAAAATAACAAAATGTAGAAATTGTGTGTGATGATTATTAGGGCAATGTATATGGGTTGAACAGAGTTGGTACCATTGTATAAAGTTTCATGTTTAATCTGAAGACATCATTAATAAAAATATTCCTGGGACAAAGATATATATTTTTATACAAGTCTCTACCCTTTGCCACTAAAAGAAACCAGGACTTCTTAAAAAAAAAAAAAAAAAGGACTGACTGACTAAACTTTGAGGACGGAAGATACAAAATGAGCCTGGAACAGCTTTTCATGACTAAAAGCAAGCAAGGAGATCAACCATCTACTTCCACTATAGTCAAAGCAAAAGAACCCAAGTCAGAGGACTTTCACTGGCCAAATGGTGCTGAGTGTTGTTCAAAATAGCTCTGTTGGATTAAAACATCATAAACACTTAAAAAATCTGTAATGATTTTTTTAAATAAAATATGCTTACTGTCTGCTATTAGAGGATATGGTGGAACCAACTCATCCTATATACATCAAGAGAATGAATCAAACATTGATCTTAACCCCTACAAACTACCTAGGAAAAATGTTTACTGAGGAAAATTCCTTGTTACAGTTTGTGTCTAAATGTCCCCACAAAGCCTCATGCAGTCAGAGGTGGCTGAATCATAAGTGTGTGTCGGTTCATGGTGCAGTGCTAGGATTAAATGTGAGTGATTGCTAAATCAGTCCTCTGATTGGATTGGCACCACCCTAATCCCAGTAGACTGGTTACAAAATAAGGAACAGAAAGAGGCATGTCTTTCCCTCCCTTGCTGATGAACTCTTGCCTCTCTGCCATGTGCCATCGTGCCTTGGACCCAGCTGATACGAACTGAAACTTTTGTGAACTGTAAGCCAAATAAACCTTTTTCCCTTCAACTTTGGATGTTGAGTATTTTGTCTCAGCAACAAGAAAAGTAGGAATTTGGTACCAGAGTCATGGATCACTGCTGTGTTTGTACCTATGTGGTTCGGTAGCCTTTGGGGCTTGCTTGTGGCAAGATTTTGGAAAGATTAAGAAATTCCAGCTGAAAAAGTAGAGCTAGAACACCTTCATCTGTACTTGACGGGGGAGGTGCTGGTCAAAACTCAGAAGACCAGAATGCTGACAGAAGTGATAGCAGTAAAGACCACTGCGGAGAAGTTTCTGCTGGGAAGGACTTCATTGGCTGCTGGACTCCAGATGATGTCTGTTATGCCATGACCTTGCAAAATTTCTCTGCATTTTGCTTGTGTCCAGAGACTGCCTGAGACCGAGATTAAGGGTGATGGACTAACTAATCTGGCAAAAGAAATTTGAAGGCAATCTAATGTTGAGGTGGTGGCATGGCTGCTGTTGGGACTTTTAGCCAGGCTTATGTTGAGAGTTAAGAGCAAAGATCCCAGCAGAATGATTTTAAATGTTTTGGGTTTGGCCAGAAAAGTTTCACTGAAGCTGTGAACTATAAAGACAGAGCAGAGATCTTGATTGCTGTGAAGGGACAGGAGAATAGAGCAGATAGCCTGAGAACATCACAAGAAGTTGCAAGACTCCAGCCTATATAGCCTCAAAATTGCAGTGGTACAAGACTCCATGTGTGTGTCTGTGTCTTTTCTTGAGACAGTTTCACTATGTAGTTCAAATTAGCTTTGAATTCACTCAATATCCCAGGCTGACCTTGAACTTGGAATGATTCTTCTGCCTCAGCCTCCAAAGTACAGGGATTATAGTGCCACCATGGCCAGCAAAACTGCTCTGAGAAGAAAGCCCCAGAGCACTATGATCCAGAATGGTGGTGACCTAGGGAATTTATTCCTCAGAATTGGATTCATAGTGCTCAGTGATCTAGGTACCTGACTCCTACAGCCAAGAGAGAGGAAAGCCTGGCTGCTGTTTCAGCTGGCAGCAAAGCTTGGCAGCATCCGCATGACAGTGGTTTTATGTGCAGGTAGAATGGAGAAGTTGTTAGGTCAGAAAGGCTTCCATCCCGCTCTCACAAGAAGGCCTGAGATGGCAGAATGTGAAGCCAAAGGTGTGGTGGAAACCCTAGAAATATGGAGAAACCAGGAAGCTGGATCATCCAAGGAAAACTGCAAGGTGGGAGGAGAGCTGTCCCCAGGGAAAAGCCATGGGATCTACAACCACAGGCTCTGCCTTAGGGGCAGAGCTACCCAATCCCTCTGGAGTTCACAACTTGCTACAGATTTCCTTAGATGCTACACATGGAATTACAGGACCTAATGTTGATCCTATAATTTGGATTTGGGATATATTTTTTGGTCTCATTTTTTTGTATCCCCTCTATTTGTAACTTTTAGAATGGTAATGTTTACCTTGTGCCATTGAAAGTTGAAAGTGTTTAGCTTTTTCATTTGTTCTGGGCCTCTTAGCTAAACTAAGAGTTTGCCTTCACTCTCAGAGGAGCTGCAATGCTGAAACTGCTAGGACTTTGCCAGAACTTAGAGAGTAAATGTCTTTTGCTTAAAGGAAAAGGGATCCACATGAGTCTTTGGGAGGCCAGGGGCAGAATGTTATGGTCTGTGTCTAGATGTCCCCATAATGTCTCATGTAGTCAGAGGTGTGACTTTTTTAAAAGTGGCTGAATCTAGAGTGTGACTGATTCATGGTACAATGCTAAGATTAAAAGGTGCTAGGATTAAGAGTGGGTGATCACTAAATCAGCCCCGATTGTTTTGGCATTGCTCTAATCCAAGTAGACTAGTTACATAATATAAGGAACAGAAAGAAGCTTCTGTTTCCCTCCTTTTGCTACCTGCTAGCAACCTTGAACCAGTATCCCTCTGCCATGTTCCACCCTGTCTTGGAGCTAGCTGATTATGGACTGAAACCTCTATGAACTGTAAGCCAAATAAACCTTTCCCCCATTTAACTTTGAGAGTTGGGTATTTTGTCTCAGTACAAGAAAAGAAACTAAGACAATTCCTGTAGAACTAAATGTAAAACCTGTGAAGGGTTGATAGAATCACACCATTTGGAGCCCCTAATAAACAGTGGGTTGAGGAGGTAGGTCAGTAGCTGCTAAAAAATCCTTGGAAGAGCTGGAGATTTAACTCAGCAGTAAAAGCGCCTGCCTTATAAGCACACGGTCGTGAGTTCAATCCCCAGTACCAATTAAAAAAAAAAAAACCCTTGGAAAAGGCAACTTAAAATGAATACAATAGATTTACCACATCTGTACACAACTGATCCATCCTCAGTTCTTCAGAAGAAAGACTAGATACCTTGTGCGTCACTTAACAGTACTGTCAATGTAGCATTCTCGCCAGAAGATTTGTTCACCTGTCTATATAGCTAAATTGCTAAAAATTCATTGAGGTACACAGAAACATTTCGATTGGTATTATGAAGATGCAATCAGCAAATTCTGACATAAATATTCTATAGGAACAAATAAGTAGCAAAGGGGAAAAACAAGGGAGAATCTATATATGAAACAAAGGTGCTCAAATATTTGAAAATTGATCAGAAATTATTGGAGCTTTTATGAAACACATTAAGCCAGGTGTGCATGTTTGTAACAGCCCAACTCAAAAGCTTAACTCTTCAAAGTGGCCTGTATGTCCCGTCAACAGAAGAATGGATAAAGAAAATGTAGTATTTGTACATAAACATTCTGCTGTAAAGAAGGATAAATTTGGGTCGTTTGCAAGAAAGTTACCATACTGCTACATGAAATCAACTGACATACAAGCTTAAATATAGCATATTTTCATCAAAACCCCAAATATAAGTAAATTAGCAAAAGAAAAGATAGATAATAGAAAAAGAAGAGATGAGTCTTTTGCAAAAGGGAAGGGGACCAAGAAATAGAAGGAAGGGGAGGGAAATGGGATGACAAAGAGTTAAGATGTGTTATGTACATGTACCAACTTCTCATGATGAATGTCGTCAATGTGCTACAAACAACCACTTTTAAATTAACACATTAGGCCAGGTGTGGTAGTAAATGCCTGAACTCCCAGCATTTTGGGAGGCTGAGGTAGGAGAGAATCACAAGTTTAGAGCCCAATCTGGGCAATTTAGGGACTTAATGAGATGTCTCAAAATTTAAAAAATCAACAGGGCCAGGATGTAGCTCAGTGTGAAGGTCTTGGGTTCAGTCTTTAGTGCCATTGACACACATGATTACTAAGTTCCATCCTCAGTTTCTCTACCTTGGGGTGGGACCCAGGATTTTGCTCTTCTAAAGAGTTGCCAATTGCTACTAACTTACACCATTTTTTTTGGTACATGTGTGCAATACATTGTGATTATATTCTTTCTGGCGAGTTGGTACATGTATGTAAGACATCTTAAATTTTTTTTCACCTTCTTCCCTTCTCTCCCTCTCCCCTCCCTTCTCTTGATCCCCTTCCCTTTGCAAAATATCTGTCTGCCTATTTCCTGTTGCCTTTTATTTTGTTACTTTGTGTTTTAGATTTTTCATGTACAAGAAACCATGCAATATTTAGGCTTCTGTGTCATTCATTTCACTTCAGATTGTGTTCTCAAGGTGTATCCATTTTCCTGCAAATGACTCAAATTTGAACCTTCTTAATGGCAAAGTAGTACTCCATTGTATATAAATGCAATATTTTCTTTATCCATTCTTTTGTTGATAGGCATAGAGACCACTTCTTCCATGATTTACATATTACGAGTTGTACTACTGTAAATGTGAGTATACGTGTATTGCTGTAGTATGGTTTCTTTTTCTCGGAAAGATACCTAGAAACAGAATACCTGAGTTAAGTAGACTTTCTGTTTTTAGTTTTTTGAGGGAATCTCCATATTGATTTCCATAGTGGTTGGACTAGTTTTACATCCCCACTGACAATGTAAAAGGAACTTTTTCCCCAAAAAATGTAATGCCAAAACAGTCTGGGGAATTGATTTAGTAATCACCCACCCTTAATCCTAGCACCTTTTAATCTTAGCATTGTACCATGAATAGCCGCCTCTGAAAAAGTCCCACCTCATGATAACATATTGGTTATCATATTGCTTCATGATAACCTTTCTTGTATTTCTACAATGACTAGAGATGTTGAACATGTGTTTATTGACCATTTGTACACGTGTATCTATTCATTTCAGTTCCCATTTTTTGAATGGGTCTTTTATTTTGTTGGTGTGATATTTTTTGACTTCTTTTATATTATCCTCTGAGGAGACTTAGATCTTAAATCAAATAAATTTTAGGGGCCTTGTTAGGATTCTGTGTTAAACCAAAGTAAAAAATAATTCCATTAATGATAGAACTATAAACGGGGTGGACATTGGATATTAATGAATTGGCAAATATTGACAAGATACTGTGATTGTTTTTTAGGGATACATGCTGAAATTATGGGCAAAAGGCTATAGTATCTGAAAATAATTGGAAAGTAATTTGAAAGTAATTGGAGGAAAAAGTTGAGGATAAAAATAAAGCAAAATTGGCACTGTTGAATATCAATTTTGGAATAGGACACTCATGAATTACAGTATTTCAGAATATGTCATGTGTTGGTAAAGCAAGGTTTAAAGGTAAATTTATTGATTTAAAACCTCCCTGATGGGATTTAAACTAAGTCAGTTCAACGCAAAAGTCAGAAAAAGAAATTTAAAGAAAACCAGAGGGGGAAAAGCTAAGAAGAAAAAATAGGATGTGCTTGATAATTCCATCATTTTATCATAATAAGTATCTTGGGTTGAATTAAAACTAAGGCCTTCTGACAGGCTGATCTGTAATTTTTCTTTCTTAATGGTTCTCAGTGTTATGCTGACCTCATAGAAGAGTTGGGCAGTCTATTTGTCTTTGTTTGGTTTTGTTTTTGAGACAGTCTTGCTGTGCAGTTCAGACTGGCCTTGAACTTACTATGTATCCCAGGCTGACCTCAGACTCACTGTGATCCTCTTGCCTCAGCCTCCCAAGTGCTAGACTTACAGGCGTGCACCACTACTCTTGGCTGAGTTGGGCAATCTGAACATAAAGCACATATGTTCAATATTTTGGCTTGTCTGAGATCCACTGAGTGAAGAGAAATTGTGTAGGGCTGCATATAAAATACGTAATAGAGTTAATACCTGCTGGTAACAAAACATCCTTTATTTTTTATAAACATTTTTAGAAGAAGATAACAAATATAAAATCTAGTGTGGTTTTTGTTTACCTTGTTTTTGTGAACTAGTTCTGTAGAAGTGATTTTTAGTGAGTTTTCAAGTTGGTCTTCAGAAATTCTGTATATAATTTTATTCTTCATGTGTATCTTACTTGAAAGTAGTTGTTCACAAATTTGTATGTACTGCCAAAAAACATTAGCATGAATAAAGTATGATTGTGAAGTGAGGTAAATTTTTCTCTGGGAAGATAGGTCTTAACAAAAGTCTAGTAAAGAGACATGATAAAATTTTTCTTTGAATTGAACGTCTGATTGCCAGTTAATCCATTCCATTTGAAAATTTGCAGAGACTATTTTCGTCAACTAAAAATGGAGTTGGTGTTGCATATATACCAAGAATTGATGGTTTGGAGGGGGAAATCTTGAAACCTATTTTCAGATTCTTGTATTACAGTGGAAGACAAGGCTGTGTATTTTTTACTATTTACAAAATTGTATTTAGCCAGTGTACCAAAATACATAAAATATTTGCCATATTTTGAAATCATACTAACCTGTTTCATTTCTAGCATTGTTATGGTTTGAAACAAAACAGGTATGTTGATTTTTACCTTGAAGATGCATGCTTAACTTTTTTAAATGAGTCAAACCACAAAAAAGGTTAATCTGGGAGCTGTTCTTCATTTTAAAGTTCTGGCACAAATTTTTTCTTCTAACTGGATAAGTGGGTTGATTTTTTTATTTCACAAATTATAAAATCTTTTCAACATTTTAGCCCTATTTAACTGTCTTACTTCAGAAAAGTAAATACTGTGCACATAATTCCCAACCATACTTGTAAGGAACTGCTAAATTGGTTCCACTCCCTGAGCCTCGTGAAATTCACACCTTTGAGGACAGTTTTTAAAATCTTTTGTGCTTAAATTTTCTTGAGGTAGGATGGACTGATATTTCATCAAATATAAGTTCCCAGTAATATAAGTCCCTCTTTTTTTTAAACCAACCATCACAAGTAGCTATATTAGATATGGTGGCAAAAGTTAAATGCAAGCAATGATGCCAGTTTCAACTGTGGGAGGCAGAGTAGCACTGCCCTGTACCCTCCCTCCCCTGCACAGCATTCCATTGTTACCTATTTGGTCTTGCTTGAGCACCATGCATTCAAATTGTGAAAAATGGGCTGGGGATTTAGCTCAGCAGCGTAAGCACCTGTCTGGCAAGCATGAGATCATGAGTTCGATCCCCAGTACAAAAAAAAAAAAAAAAAAAATTGTGAAAAATACCACTTGAAATCACTTACTGATGTTAAAAAGTGTATTGTCTTGTAGAATCACATTAGAGCAGTTTGTATCAGACATGGTGCTAGGCACTGAGAATTTATAAATGAGTAAGGTATTGCCTCTGCTTCTAAGTGTCTAAGGTTACAAATCTGTAAATCATACTGAAATATCAGTGTGTATTGCTTTAAAATTTTAGGAGAAACGGTGACCAAAAATTTCAACTTAAAATAGTAAATATGTGTCTGATGTGAGATTGTTACATTGTATCAGTGGTTAGAAGTTCAGTAGTATAAAAATCCACTCCATTTCTCATATGAAGATAGTATATTATATGTTCAAATAAAAAGAGCTGACTGTCCAGACTGTATGTTGTGTGCAGTGGTGTCGAATAAGATAAATATCATATGCTTGTGGACTCATTTTAATTCATTTGTATTATAATTCATGTTGTATTAAGGTAGTACTAAGATGGAGTACTAAGGGTTGTTTTAATGAGTTTCCCTACCCTTGAATATTTTGCTCCAGTTGTTTTTGGAGATGAATTTATGTATGTAATTTGAAAAAAAAATAATGTACAGTTATAATTCGGTTCTCAGTTGCTTTGAGACTCTCTATTGGTACTTAATGTTTGACATGAAAATCTTATCCTGGTACAAGCTAGAACCCTTTGGTGTCAGTTGCCTCATGACTGTATATCCCTTCCTGTCAAAATGACTTGAATAGTCATGGTTTTTGGTTTTAGCACCTCCTAGAATCAGTAAGTACTGGGGTACCACTCTGTTTACATAATTCAAACCTCAAAAGTTAGACGGAACTTCTGTTTTGAACTCAGTCTTTCTGTCACTTGGTTTCCCACCTTCAAAGCTAACTGGTATTAGTTTTCTTGTTATCTATTCAATTCATCCTTGTTGTAGCTGTTCCTTTTATTACTGCTTTTCATCCTCTTAACAGTGATGACAAGAAGTTAATGTAACTGTCATACTGTTGATGGATTTTTTTAGGTTATATTTAGTCATATTATCAAAAACCTGCATTAAATATGCTTCTTAATAACTAATTCATCCTTCTTTTTAACTAGATTTTAAAGATGACTTTTTGTTTCATTTCAGCCATGAACCAGAGAATCAGTCAAAGTGCTCCAGTAAAACAGCCACCACCCTTGGCTCCCCAGAGCCCACAGGGAGGTGTTATGGGTGGTAGCAACTCCAACCAACAGCAGCAGATGCGTCTCCAACAACTGCAGATGGAGAAGGAAAGACTTCGGTTGAAACAGCAAGAGCTGCTTCGGCAGGTGAGGCCACAGGTTAGAAACCAGCCTTCTACTTTTGGGGGTTTATTTCCCATGTCAAGTTGGATAAATTTTATTTTAGTATTTATTAGTTAAGGAGGACTATTGGTTTTTCTAAAAGTAGAGTGACACACAAGCATTCTGTCTGGTTGATTGGCTATTATTGATCATATGGGCTATCACTTAGAAAATCCCGTATGTTAAAAAGCTGTTTTATTCATGGTCATAGTAGTTGAGCAAAAATTGAAGGAAGCAAGAATGTGTCCTCAAATGTATGTGAAATTGTATATTATTGTGTTTCTGACTATCTTGCTAGTGGGGATATTCTAAAGCATCACTTGGGGAAAAAAATCTTTAAATGAAATATTTGTTTATGGGAGGATATACCATACCAGTATGACTTTTCTTCAATAACAAATATGTTTTAGTATTGCTAAATCTTAATAATTCTCAAAATATGAGTTATGCCCAAATTTAAACAATCCCAGTATATCTTGAAATTACCTGCATAGTATGTGCAAGGCCCTGAGTTAAGACCCCAGCATGGAGCGGTAAGCAGGGTTATTTCCTTATGGATGCTTATTCTTACAGGGAAGGGTAGTATCTAACAGTCAGTAAAGAGCTTGAAACCCTTTATAATCATTGCCATCAGTTTTTAGAAAGTATTATTTATTGGTCTTTATGTTAAATAAAAATAGATGATCTCTTATCTAAAACTTTGATTTATCTTGTTTCAGAATATTTAAGATAATTTTCAGACATTAGGGATGTGATCTTATATACCTCTCAATTTTTATATAAAAACGTTTGAATAGATAATAGAAACAGTAGTAAAAGTATACCAAGGTATACTGGAAGGAAATAAGATGTCCTTTTCCCTATTTACCTCATTTTTCCTCCCAGAGATATTGTGGACAAACAAAAATAATTTGTATATATATTATTTACCCCATTGAATCTTAACATACTGAATGTAGACATTTAAAAATCAGTTGTGCCCGGCATAGTGGCAGAACCCTGTTATCCCAGCACTTAAGAGGCTGAGGCAGGAGGATCGTTGCAAGTTTGAGACCAGCCTGGGCTACAAAGTGAGCTCAGGGCCACACTGAACTGCATAGTGAGACCCTCTCAAAAAAGACCAAAAAAAAAAAACCCAAAACATAAAAATCAGTTGTACTCTACATTTTTGTTAATGAGAGCATAGAAAATTAAGTTTTTAAGACTTAAAAAAAAGACTTAAATTTTTAAGACTTTTTATAAGTGTCATTTGAATGTACACAAAGTCAGTAATGTCTTTTAACTCTGATTTGGAATACAAACATCTGGTACCTGAGGAATTAATATATTCATGGAATCTCAAACAGGCTTACCTTCAAATTGTTTGTGCACTGTCAGTGTAATTCTAGTGTGGGTGATGTCAGCAGTGAGCCCTGATGGAGAGTAGAGGTGTATACTAGCCTATGATGTCAGGATACATGAAAGAGATGATTCTTCATCTCAATAAAGAAGATGGAAATTGAAAGCATAGTAATATGGTTTATTGTGCATCTGATAGACTTTCTAACAAATACAGAGGAAAGGTATTTTTTACTTAGGTAAAACTTTTCAGAATAAGATAGCACCATCAATAATTTAGTTATGTGGCTACTAGAAAAAATAAAGCATTTAAAAATAT
Organism: Hydrochoerus hydrochaeris; assembly: GCA_004027455.1. Classification (NCBI taxonomy): domain Eukaryota; kingdom Metazoa; phylum Chordata; class Mammalia; order Rodentia; family Hydrochaeridae; genus Hydrochoerus; species Hydrochoerus hydrochaeris. The sequence continues at coordinate 58,319 of PVLA01002782.1, read as the reverse complement.
GTTTATACAGACTGTTTTCATTGTTTGCCTTTCATTTTGTTGTGACTAAGTTGATCTAAATAAGTGCAGATCTCAATTTCAAAACTACCCAAATCAAGAAACCTTAATAAGAAAAAGTTAATTAATTGGCAACATTGAGGTCTTGATGTTTTTAAGGTAATTTGAATTTGTCATATACTTTGGATCAGCCTGTTTAGTTGTTTGTTTGTTTTTGGTGGGCAAAATGCTGCTACTTGTAAACCTCTTCATTCTAAAGAATTTTTCTAAATCTTATTCTCATTCTTACTCTGGGTGATGGGTCCTGGACAGAATAGCTTCACTTTCTTTAAAGGTAACCTCTTTGTTTCTTCTTTATTGCCTATTGTGTTGTCTTTTTATATAGAAGTGGCAGGTCTGGTCTATACTCATACTAATCATCAAGTTTTAAGAATTTTTGTTTTTGTTTTAGCAGTCAGTGTAATTTCAGTACACCTTAAATTGTTTGGCTTCCTCTGAACTTCTTCCCTTGACAGTATTTCTTATCAGTGAGACATCAAAATGTTACTTATTTCATCTAATACTTAGAAGCAAAGAACCTACCTGACTGTTACCAAATTTTTAGTCCTATGCTGTCCTATCCTCACTGCTGAGGTTTCAGTTTTGTTATGTGGTGACTCCATTGGCTTTTGTCTTCCTCAGTCTGCTGCTTCTTGGGTAGCTTGGGAATTCTGTGCTATGGTGATATGTCTGGATACAATTTGTAACTCATCCTACATAGCCAAACCATGTGGCTTAAAGTAATTTTTACCCATCTTATTTTTTACTCTTAGGCAATGCGGAATATCAATCCCAGCACAGCAAATTCTCCAAAATGTCAGGTAGGCTCTTATGTGATGTTTTAGCATTGGGGAAAAAAAGTACATTAGGAAAGCAAGAAACTTGTATTCCAAGATCCTGTCCTCACTGAAGATTAGCCACAGTATAACTTTGAGTCATCTGTCTACCAAGACACTTAACATTACTTGTCCTATAGAATCTGCACTATCTCCTCCCTTTCCACTCCTCCCAGGGTTTTTAGTATTCAGTTTGATGGCGTGGAGGTCTTTTTACTCCATATTTGAAGTGTATCATGTCTCAACTGTACATCCTGTCAGTGTCAAAGTATGTCTAATTTTATGTGTATAGTTTAACATATTTTTAATGTTTTAAAGGAATTAATAAATTGAACAGTAGCAAAAGATAGTACAGATTATTTACTTGGGTAGGCTAATTTTGGAAGTCATTCTCAGAGTCATGAGACTATGAGGAAAAGAAGAATTGTTTCTAGTGGGCATTCCAGAGGAAGACTTATCAAAACTCAGAAGAGGGAAAGTTCCACTTGGATGGTGTTTCAGGTTTCTTGATGGGTATTTCTCTGATGAACACCAGAGAGCATGAGTTGTAAAGGCATGTAAAGGTTGTTATAGATGGAAAGATTGTAGCCATTTTTCCTTTCTAACACAGATTCTCCTGTATGACTCATAAGAATTGCATTATTAAGATTTTTTTAAAAAACTGTATCTGTAGAGTCCAAAAGATATAAAGAAATTGGGAGCAAAGATTTGAAGAAATTATTCTTTTCTTGGATAGCAGAAGTAATCATAAAACACTTCATATTCTGTGAAGCTCTTTCCACTGTAAACTAAGTAAGTGCCTTGCTGTATAATTGACCATAAAAGTGGAATTTTGGCAGAATTCTGCAAAATTCCACTTGTCCATTGATGCACCATGCTAATAAACTTCAATATAGTCTTCAAAGATCAGTTACCTTTGTAATAAACTTTCTTATCTGTCTTGTGATTACCTCTGTTTCATCAAAAAACCAAGGAAGTAACTCAAGTTATCTTCACTAAAGCAGAACATAGACATTGTAATGAGGGGCAGTAATACCCATTTGACTAAGAAGAGCAACACAATATTGGAGTTTGAAGACATTTATATCACAAAGGAGGCATTTATTAATGATAAATGAAGTAAAAACTAATATAAAAGCAGAAATTCCAGTGAAATTTGAATTCAAGGTCCTACAAGCCAGAGATAGAAGTTAAAATATCATCTTCTCCCCCATTCAGATCTTACACTTTAAATTGGCAGATAAATTAAATGCTTTTTAGATTATTTAGCATTTGAAAATAATTGCTATCATTAAAACTATCACTAGGAAGTCTTTTTTAAAATAATAAAACTATAGAAAAGATGAGCTTATTAGTAGAATGTGAGTTCAGCATGTTCAAGGCCTTGGGTTTATTCCCTAGCACCAGCACCTCCTGAAAAAATGAAGTTTATAAGTAATAAAATTTTAATATAGTAAATTTGCAGATTTGTTTGCTTAAATCTACATAGAGCAGAGCAAAAATGCTGAGCTACTTTTTATTGTTGTTGTTATTGTTTTGTTTTTCTTTACTTTGCAGTACCAAGGACTTGTGCATGTGCTTTATTACTGAGCTAAATCCCAATTCCCTCTTTATTAATTTTTGTAAAATTTTGAGACCATGTTTGCTAAGTTGCCTATTCTAGCCTAAAATTTATGATCCTCTCCCCTCAGCCTCACCTGGGATTATAGGTGTGCACCACCATGCCAAGTGAGAGATACATTTTTTAAAATTCATGTTGCATATGTTGGAGGTTAAAATACTGATTCATTACGTATGTTTTATTTTGCTTTGTTGTGCTGGGGATTGACCCCAGGGTTAGGCCATCCTTGGCAAGCCTTCTGCCACTGAACTATATTCTCAGCAAGTTTTAATTGTCAACATACTTAGTTGATACAGTTGTGAAAATGCTGTTCAAAGTATGAACTTCCACTGTAAGGTTAAATTTGAACTAGTTCGGGTTCATGGGATCTGGTGGTATTTAAAGGAGCTGTATGTGTTTTTCTCATCTTGTATGTTTTCTGTGATATCTTAAGGTAGATTTTGTAGAAGTGTGACATCTTTTCCCAGCCATCTTAAGAATCATGGCTGACATCCCTATAACAAAAAACAGAGTAACAAAAGAAAAGCATAATAAATTTAATCAAAATTTTGTGTGATCTGGGACCTTCAGAAATGAGAACTCAAACATCCCTGGAAATGAAATTCTTATGCTGAAGTTTAATGAAAAGTGGACAGCAACGTAGAATCTGATTGGACAAAACAGTATGACCTAATGTTAGATGGTAGGGAAACCCTTCTCACTGTAGCGTGTCTCTCCACCTGCTTCCCTTGCCCTGCATATAGAGTGGGACCCCTTCTTTTGCTATATAGAGCATCTCATTTTGAAATGAGTTAAGATCTAACAGACAAGATAAAGATAAGTCAGAGAGAATTTCTTTATAGCCACTTCTAGTATGGAAAATCAGGGTTTAGGTTAGAATTAATATTTCTAGGTTACATGGTTTTCTTTGTGGGTAAGGGGTTCTATTTGCTGTGACTCACCATGAAGAAAAGAAATTCTGTTTGCTCTGCTCTGCCTTTGTGGAGAAAGGGAAAGTAAGAAAAAGGTCAGGAGAGAATGGGAGACTTGGTTTCTAAAATCCTTCATGCTCTGCATGCCAAAGCAGCATGCTTTGGGATGTTGTTTTCTGAGTCCCAGCAGTGTCAGGAAAGCGTTGATTGATTGAGTGTTAGATTGATTGATTGATTCATTCATTCATTCATTTATTGAAAGCTTTAAATAGGATTTTCAAGAATAATCCTGAAAACACCTTCCAGTCTGAAAGAGAAAAATGATCAACATAACTGCGATTTCATGCATGTAAAGGCATAACTCAATATTTGAATACCAGGCAATGTTTTCCAAGTTTTTGTTTTTTGAACCTTTCCAATAGAAGTAAATACAGATGAGTTAATAAGCAGCAGCATTATCAAAGCTGTTATTTTATTTGTACACCTCATTACATGGTAGAATGTGGGAACATACCAAATTTCAAAATGATTTTGAATTACCAAGTTTTAAAACTGTTAAATACTTTGCTAAGATTAATTTGTTAAAGGATTGTGTAATTATTTATACAATGTCAGTATGAATGAGATTCCTGAACAATCCTGAGATACAACTTAACAAGTAAAACTGAAAAATAAAGAAAGCTTTAAACCTTGTGTGGTAGCACACACATACCATCCCAATATGCTGGGAAGCTGTGGGAAGAGGCTCACAACTTCTAGTGCAGTGTAAAACAAAATAAAATAAATAAAATTTAAAATTTTTTTAAAGGGTTAAGTGTGTTAGTTTAGTGCAGAGGGTTCAATCCCAGGACTAAAAGAAAGAGGAAAAAACCCAGACATTTAATGTATCTTCTTAGGTAAATGTGGAAATTCATTAATTTGTTACAGTGTGTTTATAGAATTCTGGGATTTGTCCTTGTAAAGGCTTAAGATTTTAATTTCATTTTAATTCATGATTTTTATGCATCAAAAGTAACTTCTGTTCTCAAAAGAGGCTTTGAAACTATAAACATCTTTGTGAGAGTAAACATTGTATGCTTAATTTCCTAGTCATATCTTTCTTATGCATCCAAACGCCTTTGTAAATTGGAGAAACCTTTGGAGTGGGTTTAGGAATACATTTCCAGCTTGTTTGTTGGAGAGAAACAGTTTGAAGATAGTCACTCTTGAGTGTGAATGCTTTTGCCTTCTTGTGTTGAAGAACAGTGTTTAATATTTAGCATTGTCTTCTACTGTACCAAAAGATCAGGTCTAAACTGTATAGCTTGGCTTGTGGTGTGTGTCAGTAGTTCTCTCTTACTGATTCTAGGTAAGCAATTCTCCCACTAAGTAAGAACCTTCACCATCTCCCTTGACTTACCAAATAAGGTCCTCCACTTTCTCTTGTAAGCCTAGATCAGAACTCCTTCCCAAGTACCCTCATCGAAAGTCTTGGAACTAATACAAAATAAAAATACTATATATATCTTAGCAACCAATGGAATTCAATTTTAGATGGTTTAAAGGTATGATACAAACTTGTTTTTGTTTCTATGCAAATTATTGTTTCACTCTTAATAGAAATTACTGCATCAGTATTTGACAGCTAGTGAATATTACATAGTTGCCATTCTTAGGGGCACTAAAAAGTATGTATCGTGGTCATTACTGGTTTAATGAAGACTGAACTCAGTATTAGTGTTGAGGATGTTAGGCTGCATCATTGTCCCTCAGAAGTGAAGAGATTCAGGTGTCAAATAGAGCAAAGTAATACTACTGTTCAGAGCTATGTGAAAACCAACTGCCAAACGTCATTTTCCTCTTGAGTTTAGTAAAGGCAAAGCATTGGAGTTTTTTTCTTTTTCTGTTTAAACTGTGTTTCATTTTAAAGATGCCAAAAAGCTATTTTCAAAATCCTTTATCACCTTTCAACATTTTCTCTCCTCTTTGAAGTCTTAATTTTAAATAAATCTAAATTCACTTGAGTATTTCCCCATGAATATATTTTATTTTTGATTGTTATATTGAAAATTTTATGTGTAAAAAGAGACAGGGAAGATTAAGCTTTGTTCCTTGCATATCCCAATAGGTTATTTTGTTTTATTAACTCAAATTGGCTTGTCCTCGTTATTTGACTGATGGTATAGTAACATTATTTCTTTGAGAGATAAATTACAAAAGTTCTAATTCCAGAAATTCTTAGTAACAGTGTTGACTTCGATAACAAAAACACCAAACTGCAATTCCTGTTTTGAATGTTAGTTACTTTTCAAGAGTTCATCTATTTGTCTTGAAATCTATACATGTATACTTTTTCCAATTTAAAAAAAAAATTCTTTTTGTCCTGAAGTGCGAGCTAATATGGTAAACCACGTAAGGACACTAGGAAGCAGGGCCCAGGTGTATAGCTCAGGGGTAAGAGTGCTTGCCTGGCATGCCTGAGGCTCTGAGTTCCTTCTCCAGCACCAAAAATTCAAACAAGCAAATAGAACTCTAAGCATTGGCCAAATGTTTACATAACTTTATAAATTACAAAATTCTCTGAGGCAGGAGGATCGTTGTGAGTTCGAGACCAGCCTGGGCTACAAAGTGAGCTCAAGGCCAGCCTGAACTTCATAACGTGACCCTGTCTCAAAAAGACAAAAAAAAAAAAATTTACAAAATACTACATGGGTCCAGCGGTTAGCTCAGCGGTGTTAAGTGCCTGCTTGGCAAATGCGAGGTTGTGAGTTCAATCCCTGGGACCAAAAAAAAAAAAAGAATGACCAGACCCAAAATACTATATGACTTTTGAAAAACGTGTTAATTTTTTGGTTGGCATATGTTTGTGGTGTATAGTGAATATATTCATTGTGAGGAGTTGTTGCATATACATATCACATTTAAATCCTTTTTATTTTGCCTCCCTTCCATTTTTCCCATCCTGAGATCCCCTTCCCATTTCCGTATAGCTGTCTGTTTTCTGTCGTCTTGAAAGAAAGAAAGCTGTCTTGGAAAATGTGGTGTGACAGGACCCTATCTTGAATAGCTGGAAGAAATCTCTATTCCCCTATTTTTAGTACTGACATAAATTTTAAGACAAACTATTCACAAGCTATATATTTCTGAAGTTATTCTCCATTTCTAAACTTGGATTTCCAGTTTTCTAAGATAATCTTCCTTACGTTGTTTATCACCTACTTCACTTGTATGCCATGTATTATCCTTCCATGAATGCATTCTCAAATAGCTTGGTATTTACTAAAAACAAAAATGTTTTTAAGAAAGTAGTTAAGGTTGATTTGACAGTCCCTTCCCCAAGTCATTAATTCTTGTTAATATTTTCATATGTAGTGAACATACTTTGTTACATTGCGTTCTCTCTGAAAGACTTTTAAATTATAGTTGCTATTTAAAGAAGTTTTAAATGCAGGAAAATTACATCTCTGTGTGTAGAAAAACAGACCAACGTTCTCCCCAGCCTTTTTTTTGGTACTGAGAATGAACTCATGACCTTGTGCTTTCCAGGCGTGTACTTATGCCTCTGAGCTAAATCCCAGCCCCTCTCTCCTCATTTTTATGTTTGTTTTTGTTTCTGGTTTTTTGAGGCAGGGTGTTACTATTAGTGCAGGCTGTCCTCAAACTCACAGTGATCCTCCTGTCTCAGCCTCCCACCAGTGCTGGGATTATAGGCATGTGCCATTATCCCCAGATTGTCCCTTTTTAATACATGTATGTCTTTGGAGTTCATTAGAGTATAAGAACAGTAGTAACCTCTCCTTCCCCCATAAATATCTATACATGTACACTCACATCCATGTATAGTGAGTCTGAAAATAATTGTGCTAATCACCATTACTTTTCAGAATCTTAAGGATTATTGGTATTAAGTCTCATAACTATTTCTAAGTCCATGTGTGCATTTTTGAAGTAAAAAAATTATTGATACTTTAGAAATTGTACAAATGGTAAAAAACAAAGCAAAACAAAATTCCACAATTGGCTAACTTGTTTTAATTTTTTCAGTGTTTTGCAGTACTGGATTGAACTGGGGCCTTTATGCTGAGCTACATCGTCTGTCTGTCTGTCTGTCTGTGTATCTATTTTTGAGATGCAGAGTCTCTCTGAAGTGCTCAGCTCAGTTGTCTGGGCTATGCTTGAATTTGTAATCTGCCTCAGCCTCTAGTGCTAGGATTACAAGTGTATGCCACCACACTCAGCTTGGGTAAATATTTTAAGAAGGCAGATTTTAAACATGGAGTGGCAATTTGGGAATGTATCCTACTTCATGTTTTACTTAGATTTTGAAGGAACAGTGGGAATGAAATGAGAAATAATTTCAAAAAGAATTCTCCTATAAACTCCTGCTTCCAGTGAACAGATAAATTGTCAGATTGCATTGTAAACTTTATAATTCCTTATATTCTTAGTCAAGTAATATAATGTGAAAGCGAGTTACTATATAAAGCTAAGAACTGTAGATATAAAATACTAAATGTTTGTTTTAGAGCAGTTTAGACCTTTTGCTAATCTTAACATAGTTTTATCAAAACATATTTTGCATGAATAGAAAACCTATTTTGTAGTTTTGTAGTTGAGGATAGCTCAACTAGTATAGCTGCCTGAAGCTTCAGGAGATAATTGGATTGTCTAAAAGAAAACTGATTTTAGTTGAAATGTTTCATGTTTAAATAGCTGAATAGTTATTTCATATAACTGAAATAACTCTTTAGAGTTATTTCAGTTATATGAAATAACTCTAAAGAGTTTTTGGATTATCTTATCCTAAGCACAGTGTCTAAAATTAGAATACTGATTTAAAAATACCAGTTTGTTAAACTTCTCTTTTCCCAAAGGTAGTTAGAATAGTTTGAAAGTCTTTCAAAAATGGGGAAATAATCAAGTTACAGGAAATTCAGCCAAAACTTAATCATGCTTCTGTTCTGTATTTCAAAGGTCAAATGGTTCTTCTAGAGTATTTGACTTTGTTTTTAAATGAAGTAAGTATTTTTAGGCTCATTTTCTTCTGTAGTACAAAAAAGTAGAAACTTTTCCCATTGAGTTTGTAAATCTTTGGTAATCTGTGACACATTTGGTAATCTGTAGCTTAGTAGTAGAGAGAACTTTGCTAGCATGTACAAAGCTCTAGATTTGATTCCCATCATCCCTTGCCAAGACTTGAAAAACCAGATGCAGTGGCACACACCTGCAGACCTAACTTTCCAAGGCTAAAGCAGGAGATTGAAAGTTCAAGGCCAGCCTTGGTAACATAAGGAGACCCTGTCTTTTAAAAAACCAAACCAAAAACAAAAAATATTAAGATAATATGTATATTAGCTTCAGACAAAATTGATGCTTATCATTTAGAAAAATAAAGTAAAGGGAACCGGTAATCAGAAGTTTGAAAACACTTAACACTTCTAGGTTTTTAAATTCTTACTGTATCCAAAAGAAATGAACACAGTTCTACACAAAAGTGAAGTTTAGAAATAACTAAAATATCTTTTCAGCAAGTAATTAATCAATTGTAGTATATTTTTAAGGTAGAAAGTTAGTGATAAAAAGGAATGAACTGTTACATGAATTAATATCAGAATAATTGCTAAATAAAAAGGAACAGGCTATGTGATTCCACTTATAGAAAACTTTATAATATAAAACACCAACTAATCTTTAATGACAAAAGAGCACGCAATTCTTTTTTAAGGATGGGAGAAGAGGGGGTAAAAAGCAGGAAAAAACATTTAGGAAATGATTATTGTAGTAGAATTTCAGAAGTGTACACATTTAAATCATTGTGTAATTTATGTGCAACTTTGTTACTGAAATCTTAGGAAAACTTCAGAAATTGATGAAGGTGTGTAAGCAGTGATGTTGTGTTTATTGTCATGAGATGTTTCAGATGTCAGCCAAACATTAATGAATGTGATATCTATAATATATGCTATATTTATCATCAGACTTGTTGCTAATACCTATCACACCAGTAAAGGAGCAATTTTTTTTTTAATCCTCTCAAGTCCAGTCTATATGAATCTTTGGTGGAGATTGATCTATCTTTCTTTCTTTCTTTCTTTCTTTCTTTCTTTCTTTCTTTCTTTCTTTCTGTATTTTTTAAAAATTTTACTTTAAAGAGAATAAAACCAAGGAAAATAAAACTAATCAAGATAAACCAGTTTAAGTGGTACAGGACTTCAGAACCTTATGAAATCAGCAACAATTACCATAATGCCTCTTGTCTTCAAAATAGCTTCAGATACCTTTGGACATAGTAAAAATTGAACAGAAACAGTAAAAACAAAACAATGCAATAAAGGACTTCAAAATAAGCTAATAGTAAATCCAAAATGACTACCATAATATGTCTTGCTGTCTTTTAAGTAGCTTCTCATGCCATCAGATTTAACATAATCAAACAAAACAAAAAAGAATAAAACCTAACTCAAGAAAAGGTTTCCAGTCGGGGATCACCTCCCTGTGAGGCTTAGGCCTCGCCGCAGTCTGTAAATGGTGCTGACTCACAGAGAGGCTTGGGTGTGGCTATCCTGTACATGGTGCTGGTTTCCAGGTGTAGATCACCTCCTTGTGAGGCCTAGTTCCCTCCCTACTGGTCAAGATGTTTCTATAGTCCTGCTGGAGCTTGAGTATCTCCTTAGTTTGCATGGAATGGTTGTCTTCTTATTCACACTCTTAAGTTGCTTTTCTTTTGTGAATTGGAATAGGTGGTTCTGCAGTATCTCCTGACATTATAAATTCAGTTGTTAAATCAAGCAAAAAGTAAAGATTAAAGCTGAGTGTGCTAGCACACACCTGTACCCTAACTACTTAGGAGTCTGAGATGAGAGCACTGTGTTTAAGGCCAGCCTAGACAACAAGGTGAGACTCTATCTCAAAAAAAAAAAAAAAAAGCTTTCAACAAGTATAGTACCAAAATTCAGGTAGCAAAAACATGGAGAGTCTAGTCTGCACAAAACTCTTAGTAAAATAATCTCAAAAAAGACTAAAAATGTAGAAGCATTATAAAAATTACAGCCAGTTCACTTATGTCAGTAATGATTTACAGGTTAGTAAATGTACTTGCTTTGTTTTAAAGTCACTTCTCATAACTTTGTAAGATGAGAATGGAAAGGCTCAAAAATAGGGTATAGAGAAAAAGAATAGCATCTCCACAAACACTAAGAAAGTAAATTGGCCTTAAACGTATTTTCTGAGACTAGAAAGACATTCCAAAGATGTGAATGAAGATACCTTTGAGGGGAGCAGAAGAGGTGGCAGGGACTGTCAGGGTTACAGACTGTGTATAAAGATCTCTGTCCCTAGTTTTACATGGGTAGGAAATGGGAACCGATTTGACTGGTTAGGAGCTCCACTGTGCCATCTTCAGATTATTTGACCATCATGACATGAAGAACTGAACAAGGACCATCATTCCAAAAGTCTGAGTTCTCCTCAGGGCCCCACCCAAAGCCAAAGACCATTAATTTGTAATGATTCCATTCTGGATAGTTGTATGCTCCCCTCCACCTCCAAATTTCTCAGCAATCTCAGTATCAAAATGAAGCCGGCACATTTTAGCATTGATTCAGGTTGCAGTTTGATGGAGTTGATATAGAATTATATGGTATGTACATCAGGAATCTGAAAGATGTTGTATGTGTCTCAGATGATCAATTACAAGTTCAGTTTTATAGAGAAGGAAAAAGAAAAGAGGGAAAAGAAATAACGAAGGAAAAAGAAAAGAAAGAAACCAGATGAGAGCTAATAGAATATAGTCTGGGAGCTTCTGAGTGTGGAGGATTAACTAGCAAAGAGTCATAAAGGATGTACAAAAAAAAAAGTTATGAAATTTCTGGGAGAGAATTTTTGAGCCTGTTGTAGGATGTGACTGAAGAAGTTAATAATTAAAATGTATTAATGAAGTAGTCAGCATCATAACTGTCTGAGAATATTCAGGGACTTCAGCTTTGGTTGATGATGAGTTTGTACCTGGTTGTTGACAGTTCCAAGAGGATAGATGCTGTTCATGATAGTGAAACATGATCAGGCTAAACATGATTTAAGATTGTACAGTTAGTGTGGTTTCAAGTAATAGGATCTTGGCAGCTGTATATATGGAGTGATGGAGATAGGTGTAAATGGAGACCTTTGGAGTCTAGAAGGTATACCGAACCATGTTAGGAGGCATGAGACATATACATATGTACAATGACAGGAGGCCCTGGTCCAAGTTCCATAATTCTCCCGTATGTAAGATGCAATAACTTAAGAAAAGCACTTGACTTTGTTAGGGAAGGGGGACTGTGGGATCATTCTCAGAATTTCAAGCTTTTAAATATATACAGGGAGAATGAAATATATACAAGGAGAATAACATTTTGGAGAAGAGGAATGTTATTGGTACCTTTATCAAAATACTGAATAAAAAATTTTGACATGTACTTCTTTATCAGTGTATAGATAACATTATCCAGAAGCGTGTCTTAACTAATGTTGCAATCACAGTGAGCATGTATGGTGTTTTAAGGTATTTGCACCATCTACATTGTGTTCTATTGATGAAAATTCAGGTACAGTGAATACTGTATTACCTACATTCAGATATGCAAATTTTAAGTTAAAATTTAATGAAATTAAAGTCTAGCTTTTTTCCCTTATCCAAATTCACAGACCTTTGAATTCTCTCATTCCAGTGAAGAAACCCTAGTTTTAAGAGGCGGTATATTCAGAAGAACATAAATCTGAATAAAAACTTGGCAGGTTTTGCATGAGAGACATTGAAGTCTTGGAATGGCAGGAAAGAGCTAGGTTATCTTCACCCTCTGATGCTGTGGTGAATGTGGTAGTGAGTTAGGTGGCGATGGTAAAACTGCAGCAGGGAGCAGACCTGGCTCAGGAAAGGGGAGTGTGCTGGGCCAATGTGCTTTGTTATTTTTTTTAAAAGGCTGATTTGATATCAAACCAAAAAGGTGGAGGCACCTTTTTTACTGATAGGCACAGTAAAAATTCTTACCAGAGTAGTGAGCAATAAACAGATGAAAAGTAAAGAGTAAGGACACAGTAGTAGCAAAGGTGTTAGGGTTTTCCAGAGTGAAATGAACCGTTGTGGAGGCCCTGGCTGACTGCACACTGTTCCCCAAAGTTTGGAGGCTTGCTGAGGCAAGCCATGGAAAATCATGAAAGTAGCAGCCCCATACATTTCTAGGTAGAAATCTGCTGAGCAATTGTTGTACCTCATTTTAAACATGATTATGGTGAAACTTTGAGTTCATATTTTTATTTCTGGCCCCCTTTTTTTTCCTCCTTTGTCCCTGCTAGATGATAAAACATATTCTGTCAATTTAAGATACAAAAACCTGAAGTCGAAGTGAGATACTTGATAACAAAGTGCAACATAGTGTTGGGGATGGAGGGAATAGTTGGTATCTTATAGTAAATTATCAAATTTTGGTTTTTTTCTGTTTATTTTTATTGCTAGTCCCAAACACACAAAACTATATGAGCACTGGTGAGTAAATACAGACTTTAAGAATTATTTTTTAAAGACCATACTTGCCAAGTTACTCCAAGAGAGGACTTAGGACTATCTGATAGAGTAAGGAAAATAGCAAAGTGAAACTAGCAAAATATGTAAATTTTTGGCTTAATAAACTAGACAGACTTCCAGTTAATATAATTTTCAGTTACTTGAAATCTATAGAAAAAGCCAGTTGTGATGGTGCATGCCTGTAATCCCAGCACTTGGGAGACTGAGGCAGGAAGGTCGTTGCAAGTTCGAGACCAGCCTAGGCTACAAAGCTAAAGGCCAGCCTGAATTGCATAGCAAGACCCTGTGTCAAAAAGACCAAAAAAAAAAAAAAAAAGAAGAAGAAGAAGAATTTGATCATTCTGATTGGGAGATATATTGACTTTAAAGTAAATCTTAAATACTTAAACCAAATGTTAATACTTAAACTTTGTATGTACTTAACTCTAATGTGCATTTTATTTTTTTAAGTCTGACAATAAATTTGTTACTTCATAGATTGATTCACTTTGTTTTTGTTGTTTATTTAAGGAATTAGCCCTCCGGAGCCAGTTGCCAACACTGGAGCAGGATAGTGGGACTCAAAATCCAGTGTCTTCTCCTGGCATGTCTCAGGAATTAAGAACAATGACGACCAATAGCTCAGATCCTTTTCTTAACAGGTGGGTGAGAGTACTACTGACCAATATCTATAAAAGTTCATAGCTTTGAGATTATTCTACTTAATAGTTTGTCTTAGGCTGTTTTGAACATTTGTATGGTTCAGAAACCATAGCTCTAAATGAATGAATCTCCATAAATACGACATGCATGTGTAAACATATTGTTTCACTATTGTGAGAAGCTGAAAGTAGTAGCAGCATGTGTATGTGTGTATTATAAAAAAAAGATAGTTATACTATGGGTTTGTCTGAATTCAGTGAAGAAAAAGGTTTGTGCTGGTATTGTTTGGACAACTGTAAGCAGATGGCTTGTGCTCTGGGTGAGTGATTTGGGGATGACAATGTGCAATGTATGTACCATTATTGTCCTGATTGATGTGTTTGGAGATTCTCCTCCTCCTGCTCCTCCTCCCCCTCCTTCTCTTTCTCTTTCTTTCTTTCTCTCTTTCCTTCCTTTTCTTCTCCTTCTTCCCCTTCCCCTTCTTCATCTTTTTGTGTTCTTTGTCATCATCATCGTCTTCTGCTTTTTCTTCTGCTTCTGCTTCTTCACCTTCGTCCCCTTCTTCCCTTCCCCTTCCTCTTCTTCTTCTTCTTCTCTTTCTCCTCCTCTTCCCTCTCCCTCTCTCCTTCCCCTTCTTCCCCTCCTTCGTCATCCTCATCCTCATCTTCATCTTCTTATTCTACCTCTTCTGCTTCTTTGCCTTCGTCCCCTCCTCCTTCTCTCCCTTCCCCTTCTGCGTCTGCATCGTTGTCTTTGTCATCTCCTCCTCCTCCTCCTCCTCCTCCCGTCTTCCCCTTCTCCTCCTCCTCCTTCTCCTTCTCCTCCTTCTTCTCCTCCTCCTCCTCTTCCTCCTCCTCCTCCTCCTCCCGTCTTCCCCTTCTCCTCCTTCTCCTTCTCCTTCTCCTTCTTCTCCTTCTTCTCCTCCTCCTCCTCTTCCTCCTCCTCCTCCTCCTCCTCCTCCTTCTCCTTCTCCTCCTTCTCCTTCTCTTTCTCCTTCTCCTTTCTTCTTTCTTCTTCTTCTAATAAAATAGATTTGGGGGGGGAACAGAATGTCTCCATAAATGACAAGTACAATAAAAGTTGAGAATTAAAAGCCACCTCCTATAAGAGAAAATGAGTTGTTCAGACTTGCAGAGTGGATACTTACTTGGTCACAACATATTTGCTTCTGCCTATACTGTTGACTAATAGTTACTTAAAATTAACCATGAAAGAACATGTGAATGCCTTTCAATGAAAGCAAATAAACTGTATCTTAAACCTTATTATTTCATTTTAGGATTATTGGCAGAAATTTTCCATGTAGCCATTCAGCGTGAGAGGCCTCACTATAAAGCCTCATGTTTTCTTACAGGCTGTATGTAGTTCAGGGAGATGAAATACGAAGTTGTGCCTTTTTCATGAATTCATCAAAATTATTGGCAGATTTGAAAATAATCATAGCTTAGGATGTTCTTAGTGTAAGTTATCACAGTTGGGTTTCATACAGACTAGTGTGTAAACTGCTTTGTTGACTATTGCAGTCTGAAATACAGTTTTTGTGGCTGATTAAAATTCACTCTTCTAGGTTATAAAATATCTGTGGAGTTTCAGTTTTTAAAATATGGAATACTTTGTGGTTTTCATTTTTTTCTCCACTTAACCAATTTTTAAGCAACATATTTTTTAAAACATACTTTGATTTAGAAAAGCTATTATGTCACCTTTTTATTCCCTTCCAATTGAACTAAAACTTAATGATTCTAAGAAAAGCAAAATATTTTATCCTGTTAATATTTAGAACAATGAAATGTGTGTCCCATTTGTCTCCCAATCTTGTACTGGTGGCCTAGTTGTGAATTTTTATTTTGAAAGTCTTCGCAAATATATTTTAAGTTTGTATTTAATCTTCTGACAGACATGTATACTCAGTATTTAAAAGTTTGGCCTACAATTGAGTATTTACACAAACTTGTAATTTTGAAGGTAACTGCAGCTTATGAGGAACAATCATGGGAGCAAAACTTTTTTTTTTTCTTTTACAAGGAAAATTTCAAATCAGGGTTAGCCCTTTTTAGTAAAGACCTGTGTTGATCCAATATAAAGTTAAACTGTTTCTTAAATAGGCTATATATCCTTTTACCAGTCATTTGTGCAAATTCTTAAAACTTTTGACAAGAGCTGAACTGTAATTTGAGACTTTTTCTGGTAAGATCACAGTGTAGCAGATAATCAATTTACTATTTTGAGGAGCAGCTTATGCAGTTTATCTCTGTAGTACTCCCAGTTTCTAAAGCACGCATGTAACTGTGGCATATTTTTTTTTGCTTAAAAAGTACTCTTGATAATTTATCCATGACTTACCAGTTGACTTACACTTACTCCTTAGGCTATGAGCATTTTTGTTCCCCTAACTTTGCAGGGAATTAACTCTTATCGTTGCAATGTTCCTTTACCTCCCTCTGTTCGGAGACCCTTCAAGGCCAGCTCAGATTCCCCTTCTATGAAACCTTTCCCCTTTACACATATAATTCATGCAGACCTGTGTATAATTTATTGATGTATTTGTTCACTTTCCTCACCAGAGCTGTGAGCTCTTTAGAAAGTAACATTTGTAGTTTGTTGTTGTTGACCTCTGTATCATCATGACCTAGTCTAGTGCCTGTGATCAAGTAGCAGATACTCCGTGAATGCTTGCTGAGTGAGTGGGCCCTGCAGGAGGGATCTGGAGGGAGTGATACCAAGGCAGGAACGTGCTCCTGTAAATGCTCCACAGGAATGCCCCATGCATCTCCTGTGGACCAAACTGCACTCTCTACATTCAGCTTCTCTATAATGGGCTTAGATGTCTAATGTGTGTTCTGTGAGCAGAGAGACAATGAGGTTAAGGCCCTGCTTCGAGCTCAGGGCATTTGAAAATAAAAGCAGACCACTTCCTGAGGCCTTTTCATGTATGACTATGTAATGTACACAGGATCTCAGACACAAGTTTGTTCTTTCTTGGATGTACATAAGCCTTTTGAATCTTGCCTAAATCTGCAGAAGCTTATGGTAAATTCATGTTATATATGCAGTGAAGGGGGTGGGAAGACGAGGCAAATGCACTGAACAGTTCACAGAGGAAAACGGGGACACTCAACTTTTAACCTGGAACAATTAAAGCTTGTTTTTCAAGTTTATGTTTGTTGTTGTCCTTAAACTTTTGTTACAAGTTTAACAGTTGCTTAAATATCTGTGATGTAGGGAAAGTTAAAGTTCACATTCAGAAACCATTAAGAAAAGTAATTGCCCAAGATTTTTGTAAAATTCGATTTTATAGTCAATGTCAGCTGATGTCTTTGTGCTACTAGAGATGAAAGTATTTTATTTGTGAAAGTACTGATCTCAGGATATTTATTTCCCCTGTATTTAAATCTGGGATTTTTTTTACATACCCTAAAGTAGAACTCTAGATTGGTTTATGTTTTTCCTCAAGTGGTGTGCTTTGTAGTGTCTTGTTTTGTTGATCTTTCCTACAAATGGAACTGTATGGCTGAGGATTCTGGGTTCTTACCCCCACAGCAACAAAAGCAAGGAAATCAAGCTGCAGGAGTTCTTATCTCAGTGGCAGTGACTCATCTGTTTTGGCCCAGTCTAAAAAAGAATTCTGGTTCTTTATTTTGGGTTGGTTTTTCTTTGGCTTAAGTTCTCTATATAAGAGCTAGGAACTGCAATAAGAATCTAGTACAGACCTGTCTCACTGCCTAACTGGAACTTAGGGTTCGACCTCTCTGCCAGTGCTACCATCTGGGTATTGAGACATTGGAATCAACAGGGTATATGTGGAGCTTGTTAAACCCCATACTGCTGCTCATTCTTACCTCACCCCCATCATCAGATGATACTCAGAGAGGGTACCTGTGCAGAAAACTTCTTGTCAACTGGAGAAACTCACTGGATTTGTCATTTTTCTGTCACTGCCACAGAATAAGAAACCTTGGAGAGATCTTGGCCCCTTAGAGCTGCCAGCTTCAATTAGGATTAACTTGTCTATTTTATTTCATAGTACAGGGCTGTGTATAGCCCTGAAGGAGAATACTTGTTTTAGGCAGTGCAGAGTAAGAATTTTACTAATCCTCTTTGCAAATCTTGATACTCAGTAGATAACTTATTTTGCCTTGAATTGATTGATACCTTTATTGTTCTTCATTTTTAATTTTAGTTTTTATCAGTACAAGTTTGCAGTACATAATGATTACATTCATCATGGGGAGTTGTTGCGTGTACATAGCACATCTTTTTATATCCCCTTCCCTCCCCACTCCAGCATTGGTCTTTAACTTTTGTTGTGGTTGTCGTTGTTCTAGTGGCACCTATCACTCTCGAGATGAAAGTACAGACAGTGGGCTAAGCATGAGCAGTTACAGTGTCCCTCGGACTCCAGATGACTTCCTAAACAGTGTTGATGAAATGGATACAGGTTAGTATTTTTAACTCTTCTTAGAAACCTGACGTTTAGTCACATATTACCACCAGCATGTTGTGAGCAAAGGTTAATCAGGAGAAAACCATTTAAAATTATGTAAACTTCAGTGCAAATTGAAACTTGTTTGTAGTGATTTGTAATTTAAGTCTTCCCGGTTTTTAAATATCATGGGTTGGGTATGTTAGCTCTATTTAGATAAAACTGGTAACATGACATTTTAACATGTGAATTGGCAAGATAATTGAGTTCTTTATTAGAAGGTCTCCTTTTTTCATTGTAGATTCATGTTCTTAACCTTAATTTGTGTTCTTAATTTCCATGTGAGTCATTGTCTGCCCTTCTCTTTTTTCCTATGAATTTTTGGTTGAATTAGGTGTTACAAGGCTCAGGAAACTGGGTGGGAAAGGCTTGGTGGTGATACACGCTGGGTTTGACAACTGTCTGCACAGGAATTGGCAGGTAGCTCTTTGGCTAGCTAGGTCTTTAGCTGACGACTTGTCTCCTGAAAATGGTTGGCAGGTCTTTTGTCTTTGTGCTTGTCCAGCTCATGACAGCTCATCTGTACCACCTTCCTCTGTTTACTGAGGACTTAAATCATCCTTAGGAGACACTTCAAATCCAGTTTATACAAGCCACTTATCTTTACTCCTCACATCTTTGTTTCTTCTCCAAACCCTTACTAATAAATTACTTTAGTTTTTCTGTACACATACTCTGTTGAAGTTGTGAGGAATGTTAATATAGTTGTATACAAAAAAGATTATGTAGCCAGTTTTGGAAATCTAGAAACAAGGCTAGATAGATTTATTCAAGGATTTCTGGGTAGCTTGTTTTGTTATTGTAAATGTGAAGCTCTATGATTAGAATATTTTATTTTAGTGTTCTCTGGAGTGTATGTAAGAGAAAAGTCTATACCATTTACAAAACAGGTAACGTTATTGTGGTAGTGTATACTTGCAAGTCAATAGTGTAGTGATACTGTTGCATGAGGTTCTTTTTTCCTCTGCTGCATATACTTTTTTGAGAAATTTTTATTTTTTTCACAGTTCACTTCAGTGCTTCACACTAATAAGCATTCAGACTGTACATTGAATATCTAAGCAGTGTTAAAGTGAATTTAACATCGTCATTTGATTATCTGTGCATTGTTTCTAAAACAGATTCTGAGCATCAGTACAGATAAGTCAGGGATGCTTTCTTTCTCTTTCCATGTCTGTATGCTCATATGATGCTGCTTTGATGTTAGATTTTCAAAAATTACCTTATCCTCTATCTGTCCCAACTAGGTGATACTATCAACCAAAGCACTCTGCCCTCACAGCAGAACCGTTTCCCAGACTACCTTGAAGCCATTCCCGGAACAAATGTGGACCTTGGAACACTGGAAGGAGATGGAATGAACATAGAAGGAGAGGAGCTGATGCCCAGTCTGCAAGAAGCTTTGAGTTCTGACATCCTTAATGACATGGAGTCTGTTTTGGCTGCCACCAAGCTCGATAAAGAAAGCTTTCTTACATGGTTATAGAGCCCTCAGGTAGACTGATTCTAAAT
The DNA here is from genome assembly GCA_004027455.1 of Hydrochoerus hydrochaeris. Taxonomy (NCBI): domain Eukaryota; kingdom Metazoa; phylum Chordata; class Mammalia; order Rodentia; family Hydrochaeridae; genus Hydrochoerus; species Hydrochoerus hydrochaeris. Next base: position 38,737 of record PVLA01002782.1, on the reverse strand, counting down.
CCGTGAAGGATCTAAGGAGATAAGACATGTATACCTGAAATTTCCAAATAAGCCCGTTAAATTTTTCTGGCTAATACAGAAAAAGATGAACAAACGTCCAGCAAGATTCTTTCATTATTTTGCTCTTCCTTGTCCATTGCTGCTGTTAATATATTGCTGACCTCTTTCACAGTTGGCCCTAAAGAATCAAAGAAACTTTTTTTGTTTCTTTTGCTACTATAACTACTGTTGGTTTTGGGGGCTGGGGAAATGAGCCTGTTTGGATGGTGGATGTCATTCCTTTTGCCCAATTAGATGTTCGCTGTTCATTGTAAACTATTCAGACTTGGAAGTCAGAATGCTTCATGTCACAATATTAAGTTTGTTCAAGTAGCTGTTTCTTCAGCTGCCTTTGGCCAGTGGCAGACATGCCTTCTGGTCTGACAAGCCGAAAATGTACCTGGTATTTACGTACTAATGCTAATTTGAAGAGATAGCTTAAACCAAGGCTGAGGACTGTTTTTATTTCAGTGGGTTTTTCTTTTGTTTTGTTTTTGTTTCTCTTAGTGCTATCATTAGTCACATAGTGACCTTGATTTTATTTTAGGAGCTTATAAGGCATGAGTCAGTTTCCATAGAAATATATTAATTATTGCCACATACTTTAGTATAGGTTTGGGTGGATGTTTTTGTGGGTGTTTTATTTTTTGTTTGGTTTCTTTTGGCTTCTTTTTTTTTTTTTTTCCCAGAACCTAGGCAAATTTACTATATTAGTGAGTCTGTTTATAGTTGTAGCTTGAGGAGGTTATTGTAGTTTGGTAAAACCTATATTTCCTGGTTTTTGCCATCTTATTTAAATCTTGATTACCTGTTTTTTCTATATATTCACACACACTTATAATGTTTATAATAGTGTGATAGCAGAATGTATCCTTTTTTTAGGCTTCCCTACTTTCCAATTTATTTTTTAAGGGGTAGCTTTGAAAGTATCCATTTAGAATACATGGCTATTATTTTATATTTCACAAATAGTTTAATTCTGGTTGGGGAAATCTACAGATGTTTGAGGTAGTTTAGTATTCTAGAAAGGGTGTTACTATGGATAGTGCCTAGAGGAGTACTCAGCACTCTCTGGACACATGATAAATATTATCTGTTGAATTAAAAAGGAGCAAACAAGAAATGATTTAATCTCCCCCTTAGACTCATTTAAACATTGATAGAAATACTGAGTAGTTTCATAATGTACATGGCAGAAGTAAGCTTTAAAGTGGTTCACCTTCTATTAGCTCTGGAAGTTTACCTTAGTTTTGGAAGTAAATTCTAGGCTGTAGTTCTCATTTGTAATGAACACAATAAATACTAGTAGGTTGAGGTGAGATTTTTGTAAGACTTGCTCCTACTTTTGTATGCTAAAAATTGACCCTAAGTAGCATGTAGAGTACTGTAAGGTCATGAGTTAGCTGGTAAAGCAATCAGATTCATAAATGTATATTGGTAGCTGAATTTAGCAAAGATAGAGATAATCATGATTATACCTTTATTTTTACAGGAAGAGATATAACTAGAGTATGTTTCTACAGAAGTAATAATGGCTTCCAAAGAGTATTTTTTAAAAGGAACAAAATGAGTATGAATTAACTCTTCAATATAAGCTATGAAGTAGTAGTTGGTTGTGAATTATAGTGGCACCAGCTAGCCCCTCTATGATTTAAAGGTCTTTCAGTGCTTCTAAAGTAAGCCCTTATTTTCAAGGGTTTATAACAGACAAATTCTCTTTTCCTGGCTAAAGCTGCTATAAAAAGCCTCAGCTTGGGAAGATAGGGTTTTGGGGGGTTTGGGATTTGGGTGGGTGTTTTGTTTTGTTTTGTTTTGTTTTTCCAGTTATAAATCTAATTATTTTGACTTCAGTTTGGAGGAGTGCAAAAGTGGAAGAAGTTTTATTTTAAATACTTACAGTGCTCAAAAATAATGCAATCACTGTATTGTATATAATGATTCCTAAGTTCATCATTCATCATAATTGACTCTACAGAATTTATTTTAAAAACAGCAAAAAGATTTGATCTTGAATTAAGCCTAGGGGGATATGGCCACTGTGCAGATGCACTGAATTTTAGAACAATAATGAAATTCTGCGTAGAATACAAAATCGAGCATATGGATGATGCAGAATGTTGTGGTGGTTGTTAATGTGCAGAAGGTCAAAGCTACTTAGGAGTGCCTACAGTTTGCCAGTAAGATACAAATTAAGATCGCATCTTATGTATTCAGCAGAGTAGCTTTAGCTTAACAGGAGGGTGGGAAGGTGGGTGTGGGTTGTGCAGAGTTAATGGGACCTTGATAGAAAACTATAAACTTCTTTCTCTTTAGTAAAGACTTGTCTTGCATTTGCTGTCATTTATGGCAGTTGTTCCTAAAATTTCAATCACTTAAACACACCCATAAAACAAAGAATATATATAGTCTTCATTTCCCATGGACTTATTGCTCAATTATACCTCAGTGTTGTAGCAGCACTCTGTTCCTGACACAGTGCTTTGATCTTATAATATGCTTTGTACTGACCTGAAGGAGATCTAAAAGTCCTTTCTCCTTTTGAGTTTGAATCACAGCCTTAATGTGGTCTTTCTTGCTTTATGTCCTTTTTCCTAATGTAAAAGTGTTTTAATGCTTCTTGGTTGTATTGGGTAGCATGGGGATAAGATTTTAACTGGTTATTCTTGAATTGCTTTTACAATAAACCAATTTTATGATCTTTAAATTTATCAGCTTTTTACATTTGTGTTCTTTCCAGTTAGAGCTTCTTAAATCTAGTTATAATTAATGGAGCACATTGATTTGAAGTTTCAGATCTTCCAAAGCACTATTTGTTATAATAACTATTTTCTAAATATATTGCCTTAAAAAAATGACTATAATAGAAATAATATCACTGTTTTAAGATCACATGTTAAATAGATGCATTCTCTATGGAGCGTGACACTGAAAAATAACTAATTTTGTAAGTCAATTCATATCAGTGTTGAAACTTAATGCAAAAACAAAAGGCAGTATCCAGTGATTAACAATTTCATAGCTTTCATACATGAGAAATGAATATTCAGATGAATTTTATCTTTGCAAGCATGTTTTTGTAAGAATTGTGGGTGTGCCTATCTTAACAATTATTTCCTGTATCTTGAAAAAGTATTCTCCACAATTTAAATGTTTTATATTAAGAGATTTCTTTAATGCACACTTGTCAAATACATATATATATATATATATATATACACACACACACATACATACATACATATATATATATATATATAGTACCACTGTTGCCTTTGTTTTGTTTTAGATGTAAGAGCATGCTCGTCATGTTAGGTACTTAACATAAACTGTTACATTATTTTTTTCTTATGTAATATCTTTTTGTTTGTTTATGTGGTTCAAATATATTCTTTCCTTAAATTCTTCCTTGTTGTTCTTAGCAGTTGATAACATTTAAAATTTTTTTGTCTTACCAGTCTCTCAATAGAATAAGAACTAGAAGTGAAATGATAGAACCAATTGGTAGGCAGATGTAGAGAAGTTAAAGTTAGTTTTACTTCCTAAAGTTAGGCATGGCATTTGAAACAAAATATAGGTGCAGTGTGAACTTTATAGGTGTACTCCTCAGGTATATCATGCTCATCAGTAGCAGTGTCTAAGCAGAATTATACCCACTTCAGCCTTAAGTGACTTTACTACATGTGACAGTACAGAGGAAACAGATTTGCATGACATTGTTTTTTGGGTTACCTTTGGTTTTATTTCTCTAAAATATTCTCTCATGGTTTTCAAAATAGAATGCTTATATTAGTGAAAAGTATTACATAATGTTTTGTTAATAAGATGTATAAATTTAAGTGGAAATGCTAAACTTTGAATAAGAAATAGATTTGATTATCTTTGAAAATAACTATGTGTGTCTTCAATTATTGATACACATTAATTTTGTTGAGGCAAATCTAAAATTTTGTTTTAGTGTATATAATTTCTTTACATTGGTAGAATACTGATTTTGAGGGATTGAAACTGTTTCCCTTATTTAGTACAAAATATAGTGATCATAGATACCACCTCAAAACCATACCTTGTGACTTTGAATACAGTAGGGTGACAGGGCATGTGTTTCATGTGCTTGAAACCCTAGATTCAATCCCTAGCAGCAAAGGAAAAACTGTACCTTCTGTGTGTAGCATTGTGCCTCTTAATCTGGGGAGTCTTTCCTGGGAACAGTACACCCTGGCTATGTTGATGGCAACAGTAACTAGTAATAAAAGGAAGCCTAGCTGATTACTAGAGGGGTGATTAGTAGGGTGGTGGGTTATGTTTAATTCTGCCTGGTTTCCTTTTCTTAACAGCTGAGGTTGCGAAAGAAGAGACGCCCTAAGGACCCTGTGGCATTTTTGTTTCTTCTCTAATATCAACCAGAACCTCTCTGGTCCTGGCAACTGTCATTTGTAGTGTAAACTGGGCTTTATTGGGGTAAGCTCAAGTACTGACTGCAATCCTTTGGCTGCCAGGTACTACACACACTAATGCTGAAGGCTGTGGCAGGGTTCCTACCATGGGTGTCATCCCTGTCCCACTTTAAACTGCTGACGTTTGATTTCTATTTTAGTTATGAGAAACTTCCAGTAAGCCAGTACATTTAAAAATGTACTGAATTAAAAGTCAAATGAGAGAGTCAGGCCCAGTGGCACATGCCTATAGTCAAAGCTACTCCAAAAGGCTGGGGGAGGCTGTGATTAGGGCTGGTAGAATGCATATGAGACTCCTGGTCGGATCCCTAATGTTGCCACAGACACCCACACAAACATACTACTGTACTGCAAAAATGGGTAAATTCCTAACTAAATATAACCCTGAACTGGAAGACTTAGTACCACCACAAGCAGACAGTTACAAAATCAGTTACTAATAAAACAAGATGATCCCGAAAAGATGTTGTTTTACTCTGCCATATTTTAATAAATTCCCAAACTAAATGACCTTATTTCCAAGCTACTATGACACTTTTGGAAGCCACAACAACATCCAGACAATTCTATCATCCGTGCATACTGGAAGTAGTGTTTGGAGAACTCTAAGCAAAGGAATTGCTTACATAAAATTAACTAAACAGCAGTTCTGGTGCATAAAGCTATTATTTAAAAATGTGAAACTAGCTAGATATGGTGGCGTATGCCTGTAATCCCAGCTACTTGAGGGGCTAAAGCAAAAGGGTCTGTTATTCAGAGGTGGCCCAGACAACTTAACAAGACTGTCTCAAAATTGCAAATAAAAATGAAAAGCACCAGGGATGTAGCTCACAGGTAGGATTTGTGCCTAGCATGTATGAGGCTCTGGGTTCATTCCCCAGCACCAAAAAAGAAAAAGGGGAAGAAGAAAAAAAAAAAAAAAAACTAGCAGTAGTGCACAAGTGTAGGCCCAGCTAGCTAGTGGGGGAGACTGAGGCAAGATGGTCCCTTGAGCCCAGGAGTTTCTGGCCAGCCTGGGCAACATAACCAGATTTCATCTCAAAAGAAAAGAAAAAAAAGTGGAACTATTAATCTAGTGTTGATTCTAAAAGTAAACTTTTAAAATTAATTGATTTCTCAAGCTTGTGATACTCCATTCTTCATATGTCCTCATCCTTAGAATTTTCATCATACAATTCTGAACTTTATGGAATCTCTGTAAAATCTCCTGTGGTATAAGCACCTGCCTGCCTACAAGATTATTAGTTCAATCCCCGGTACCAAAAAGTAAATAAAAATCTCTTTGGATTAAATTTTCATTGTGAGTATTATTAGAGGCCACATCTCAGTTTCTTTTAAGGTATTTGCTCAATTTCAATGATGGCCTATGTGCCAGCTACGAAATTAATTTTCTCAAAGATGAGGATCCTGTGGTAGAATCTGAGGAAGAACACTGCCACATTTCAGTGCTATTTGCACGAGCAGAGGCCACCAGGAAACCTGCCTAGACATCCCTCCTCCTTCAGCCTTAGAATTTAAGCAACTCGTGTTTAAACGTATCTTTCTACTGGCGGGAGGGGTAAGCGCGTCAGCAGAAGTCCAGCATTAGACAGACTGTATAAGAGCAAATCTAATGATGTTCAGATGATCACAACTCGGTGGTGACTATGAATTAGAATCTTTGTCTCGTTAGAGATGCAGACAGTCATGTTCCAGAGCAGCCAAATCACTGAGCCATCTGGAGTCCCAACATGAGTCCTACACGAGTGTTAGCTTTTGGAGAGAGTCCATTTGTTGAACACCAGGAAGTCTCAAGCCCAGCAGAATCCCAATGAGACTGCCTGTAGGAGAATCTGGACTAGGGATGTAGCTGTTCTTTTATAATCCAAATCATCATTTATGCTAGACCAAAGGGATTGCTGTGGGGTTTCCAGAAGATCAGCATGAGCCCACATGCTGTCCACTCAAGACAGCGCATGTTTCAGTAGGGCATGTGTGTTAACATTCCATGTACCAGGACCCAAAAAGCAATCAGGAATAGCATTTTTATTCTCAAAGTGGACTTTAAGCTAAAACTGATCAGAAGAGACAAAAAAGATAACTACACATTAGCTATGGGAACACTTCAACATGAAGAAATAACAATGGCAAATATATATAAACAATATCAGTGCATCCAACTTCATAAAACAAACACTAATAGACATAAAGGATCGAGTAAACACCAGCACAATTCAAGTGGGGAAAATTTCAAAACTAGATCAACTGCTGGACTAGTGAGTTCAAGGCCAACCTGGACTACAGAGAAAGACCTTGTCTCAGAAAACAAAAAATCAACTAAGCAAAAAATTAACAAAGAACTATCACAGCTGAACATCTTTGAACAAATGGACTTAATAGACTTCTAAGAGTATGTCAGAGCAGAAAGAAGCAACAAATCAGTGTTTCCAAGATTTGGAATTCAGACCCTGGAAAATAACAATTTGGGGAAGAAAGGAAAGAAGGAGGTGGATCCCCATGACCCAGGAAATTTGTGACGGGAAACTTGAGCCCACACATAAAGAGACAGATCTGAACACAGAAGAAGGAAGGATCACTGTACACTCTCCCTGGTTCCTGGGAGAGAGGAGAATCAAATCCACAGAGACACAGTGAGAGCAGGTAACTCCAAGGCCTCCAGGGAGAAGTTCACCAGTGGAATGGAGAAGTGGATGCTGGATGCTGCAAAAGATGGTGAGTGACTCCAGTCAAAGCAATGAATTCCATGCCTCCTGGAGAAGGTACTTGGCCCAGTGCCATCATAGAAAGGAGTCAGCTGAACCTGGGACTCAGAGCAGCTGTAGGTTGGCTTCATCTCAGGGCTCCCAGTGTTGAAATACCTCAGTGACTAGATGAGGGACAAACACAAGCAATACCCAGGGTCGGGGAGACAGGCTTACGAGAGATACCAAGAGTACTGTATGCTGAAAAACTCAGGCACCAATCCCACACCCACAGGCCAGGATCAGCCTGCACTGTGGAGTAGAATGCACCAGAATGAGCACTCGCCTTAATCCTATTGCAGGTCTGCTGGAATCAACCTGCACAGATCTGAGCTCTGTCTGCCTCCTTTGTGTACCAGTGATAACAGTCATGCCCTGAATTAGACACTACCACGAAACTGTCAACCCCAGAAAATAACCACAGGTTTGAAATCACAGAGGAATTTTCTTTTCTTTTTTTTCACTTTGCTTCTGGTTTTGTTGTTGTTTTCTTTTTTCCTTGATTTTTTGTATTTGTTTTCTCATTAGTGTGAATATTGTATTTAGGGATTTTGTTTTGTTTTGTTATATTTTGTAGTATTCTTGTTTTTGTTTTTTTCCTCCAATCTTAATCAGCAGTTTCCTGAAGCTCGGGTAATCTTTCTTTGCCCTTCAGCCTTGCTTCTAATCACTTTCTCTTCTTTTATTTCTATGTTTTTTCTCTTATCCTTTTTATATTTTCTCTCCTGAGGGTAAAATATATTGAGTGGCTATTTACTGCATGCTTTTCTGATTTGTTTTAAATTTTGTTATATAGCTATAAATTGTGTTCCTATGGTTAAAGGTGGCAAATTAACAGATGTCACAGTTTCTCATTTTCTAGACTGTGTTTAATGTTATCATTATTACTGATTATACTACTTTAGCCATGGTGACATAGTTGCAATCAGTTTTGTTTCTTGTATGTCAGTGCCAACACTATATGGATATTATAAGCCATACCATAGTCCAGACACCGAAGAACTAGGCCAAACAGGAAGCAACCTCTCATCCCTAATAAATTAAAGAGACAGGATCTTTGTGAGACTCAAAAGCTAGGTACATGTAAAATATATCCCAGAAAAGTGATCATTTCCTAAAGAACTCTTAACACTAATAATAAAGCTACCTATTACAAATAATTTATAAGCATCAATGCAGAAAACAGAAAATGAGAAGGAATGGAAGCAAGATTCAACCCCAGACCTCCAGCTTACCCAAGGCAAATCCAGTGGGGAATTGAGATGGAAAACCCAAAAGCCACCCAGCTCAACTTTCCAAAATGGTAGCAGTGAAAGTAACAAAGCAGATGAATGAGTCCCTAGGGGGGAAAAAAGCCAGAAACAGTTACACAGATAACTAAAGAGACGATGACTATAATGAAGGATGTGAATAATGAAGTTACTGAATGTAGTGAACATAGGAAAAAAAAAAAGGGTTTAAGAGAGTAATGGAAACCATAAATGCCCAACATAGGAAAGAAAGATTCCATAAAACAGATTCAGACAGACATTCAGAAAATTAAAAATTCTATTGAGAGTATACATAGCAGAGTCAACCAATGTGAAGATAGAATCTCAGGTCTAGAAGACAAGATTATGCTCAGCAATCATCTACTGACAGACTTCTTTAAAAATAACAAAGGACCATGAAAAATCATTTGAAAAGCTGCTAGATAATGCAAAGAATAATAACATAAGATTAATTAGAATCGAAGAATCAAAAGATAGCAAAAAGGGCATAAAAAAATCTGTTAACAAAAAAATCTATTAATTCAATCTATTAACAAAAGTAATAACAGAAAACTTCCAAAGCATGGAAAAAGAATTTGACATAAAGATACATAAGTGAGGCATATATAATTTCAGTTAGCCACAATCAGAATAAAAAAACCAAGGCATATAATAATCAAAATTTCAGAAATTCAAGAACAGAATATTAAAAGTTGTGAGATAAAAGGAACAAATAGCCTATAAAGGAAAATCCATCAGAATCGAGCAGACTTCTTAACACAAACCTTAAAGTCAAGGAGAGCTTGCAGTGAAGTATTTCAAGCCCTAAAAGAAAATAACATCTAACCTAGATTGTTATAATTATCTTTCAAAATTGAAAAAGAAATAAGATACTTTCACAATAAAGAACACTTGAAGAAATTCGTGAGCACTTAACCAGCACTCCAAAATGTTCAGAAGGATATTTTAGGAAGATTTAAGGAAGACTGTAATTCCGTGAATCTACCAGGAAAGGCAAACAGTTAAACGGGAAATAAAGAGAACCAACAACAGGAAAATAATATGACATGGATTAGTCAATGCATATCAGTTACAGTCACCAATGAAAGTGATCTCGATTCACCAATCAAAAGAAATAGACTGGAAGAATGGATCAAGAAGCAAGTTTCAACAATATGCTATATATAGGGACACATTTAACTGAAAAAGAAATTAAGAGACTGAAAGTCAAAGGATGGAAAACACTAGTCCATCCAACAGGAACTCAGAAAAAAGCAAGGGTAGCTATTTTATCTGCAGATAAAGTAAATTTCAAGCCAAGACTGATCAAAAGAGATAAAAGTCAAGGTCACTACACACTACATACTTGGTAAGGGAACAAACCAAGAAGAGATAACAATCCATATATATACCCAACTATATAAAAGAAACACTAATGAGTATGAAAAATCAGATAAGCACTAATACAATTGTAATGGGGTACCTCAGTACCCCACTGTTATAGACAGATCAAATACACAAAAAACCAACAAATAGAATTAAACCAAACTTTTGAACACATGGACTTAGTAGATATCTATAGAGTGTTTCACCCTACAATAACAGAATACAGATTCTTCTAGCAGCACATGGGACTTTCTCTATAATAGACTACATACAAGCTCATAGAACATGCTTAAGTAAATGCAAAGTAATTGAAATTATCCCATGCACCTTATCATAGTGAAATGAAAGTGGAAATCAGTGGCAAAAAAACCACAAAAACTGCATAAACACATGGAAATTAAATAACACCCTCAGCCAGGGATTTAGCTCAGTGGCATATGCACCTGCCTGGCAAGTTTGAGGTTGCAAGTTTGATCCCCAGTACCAAATTTAAAAAAATAAATAACAGCCTCCTAGCCAGGTGTGTGGCGCACTCCTGTAACCCCAGCACTTGGAAGGCTGAGGTAGGAGAATCGTTTGCAAGTTTGAGACCACCCTGGGCTACAAAGTGAGTCCATGGCCAGCCTGAACAGCATAGTGAGACCCTGTCTCAAAAAAACAAAAACAAAACAACAAAAAATTCCAAAAAATAACACTCTCCTGAACAACCAGTGAATTACAGAAGATATTAAAGAAATTATAGTTTCTCCAGTTAAATGACAATGTCAATAAAATACACTGGAACTTATGGGAAGCAATAAAAACAGTCCCATAAGGGTAAATTATAGTGGTGAACTCCCACATCAGAAAAACAGAGCAGGCTCAAATAACTTAATGTTGAGGTGCAAGATTCTAGAAAAAGGAGAGCAAGTTAAACCCACAGAGCATATAAGGGTGTAAATTATAAAGAACAGAACAGAAATTAATGCAATTAAGACTAAGAAAATAACACAAATACTCAATGAATCAGAGAGTTAGTTTTCTGAAAAATTAAATAAGATAGACAAACCCTTAGCCAACCTTATCAAAAAAGGAAGAAAAAGACACAAATCCATGCAACTGGAAATAAAAAGGGCAAAACCACAAAAGATTCTTCAGAAATTCAGATTATCAATATCTACACTGAGAACCTGTACTCTTCTGATAGAAAACTCAGATGAAATGGTCAATGTTCTAGATACATATGAACTACCAAAGCTGAATCAAGAAGATACAAAAATTCTAAATAACCTAATATCAGTCAATGAAATTGGAGATATCATTAAAAACTACCAGCAAAAAAAAAAACCCAGGTCCTGATGGATTCATTGCTGAATTCTATAAGAACTTTAGAGAAGATATAATGTCACTACTTCTCAAACACTTTAATGAAATTGAAATGGAAGCAATACTCCCAAACTCATTCCTACAAGCAAGCATTTCTCTGATACCAAAACCAGAAAAGGATCCAATCCAAAAAAGAGAGCCACAAGTAATATCCTCAATGTACATAAATTCAGAAATCCTTAATAAGATATTGGAAATAGAATACAGCAAATTGTCAAAAAGATTATACACCATGACCAAGTATCCCTTGAATCCAGGGATTCAAGGATGGCTCAATATACACAAATCAATATGTGTAATACACCATGGTAACAGAGCCAAGAACAAAACCCATGATCATCTCAATAGACAAAGCATTCAGAAAAGTCTAACACCCATTTATGACAAAAATCATAAAGAAAGTCTTAATCTGATAAAATCCATCTATGACAAGCCATGAGCCAACACCATACTAAATGGTCAAAAACTGAAAACTTTTCCTCTAAAATCAGAAACAATACTATCCACTATCACCACTCCTGTTCAGTATAATTCTGGAAGCATTAGCCAGAGTAGTAATACAAGAAGAAGAAATAAAAATAATAGGGGTAGGAAAAGAAGTTAAAGTATTGTTATTTGTTAATGACATGATACTCTATAGAGAAGACACCAAAAACTCCACCAAAAAACTCCTAGATTTAATAACCAAATTCCAAGTATATGTATCTTGGGGCAAGATACATATACTCCAAAATAAAAACTTGGCTACACAAATAACAGATTCACTGAGAGAGAAATTAGAGAAACAAAACCTTTCACAAGAGCATCACAAAAATTTAGATATTTAGAGATTAATGATGGAAGTAAAAGAGCTGTACATTGAAAGCTACAGTACTCTGCAAAAGGAGACCAAAGGGGATATCAGAAAATGGAAACATTTCTCCTGTTCTTGGATTGGCAGAACCACAATAGTGAAAATGGCCATACTTCTAAAACTGTTATACAGATTTAGTGCAATTCCAATCAAAATACGCATAGCATACCTCAGAGAACTCAAGAAAACAGTCCTAAAATTCATATGGAACCATAAAAGATCTAGAATAGCAAAAGCAATTCTGGGCAACAAGGAAAAGGCAGGATATATCACAATCTTTGATTTAAAGTTATACTACAAAGGTATCATGATAAAAAAAAACAGCATGGTAATGGGGGCGGGGGAAACACCTGAGGATCAGTGGGACAGGAAAGAAAATGCTAAAACAACTCCAAGCATATTCAGTTACCTTATCTTTGACAAAAGGACCAAAAACCTTCACTGGAAAAAAGATAGCCTCTTTAATAAATAGTGCTGAGAAAGCTGACTTTCCACATGCAAAAAATTGAACCTAGTCTCATATTTCTCATCATGCACTAAACTAAAATCAAAACAGAGCGAAGATCTACATATTAAAACAGGAGCATTTAATCTGTTGAAATGTAGAATAAGTAAGACTCTAGAAAACATAGGTATAGGCAAAGACAAAGCCCTCATTGCATAGGAAATATTACAAATATTCTACAACCAGGGTCACAAGTTAAAAAGTTTCAGCACAGGAAAAGAAACCACCAAGAGAGTGAAGAGAATGGCAAAAAAATTTACCAGCTACTCCTCAGACATAGCACAAAAATCTAGAATATCTAATGAACTTAAAAAAAAATTCAGATCCTCCCAAATTTAAAAACCCAATCCAAAAATGGGCATCTGAAATGGATATCCATTTCTCAGATGAAGAAGTACAAACAGCAACTAAATATATGAAAAACTGCTCAACATCACTGGTCATTCAAGAAATGCAAGTTAAAAACAACGCTGATATTCCATTTCACTCCAGAAAGACTGGCTATCAAAAAGAAATCAACCAATAACAAATGTGACAAGGCTGTGGGAAAAAAGAGTGCTTTTCCCTTGCTGGTGGGAGCATATACTAGAGGACAGTATGGGAAGTCTATTTGGTCCAGCTATTCCCCTTCTAAGTATCTTCCTGAAAGAGTTAAAAGCATCATACCACAGTGCTATAAGCATACCCATGTTTATAACAGCACAATTTATAACACCTAAATCTTAGGAACATCCCACATGCCCATCAAAAGATAAGCAGTAAAGAAAATGTGGTATTTATATATATTGGAGTAGTATTCTGTCATACATAAGGATAAATTTGAATCATTTGTAGGAAAGGAGTGAACCTCAAGATTATGCTCTTAAGTGAAATAAATTTGACACAAAAGTTTAATTATTTCATTGCTTCTCTTGTATAAGAAATCCAAAGTTTAAATGAGGAGCACGATGGAGAATAGATATTGGGAAGTAGTAAGAACATGTTCAAATGGGGAGGGAAACCAAGTGTGGTGGCTCTCACCTATAATCCCAGCACTTGAGCAGTTGAGGCAATTGGATCACTGTGAGTTTGAGGCCAGCATGGGCTACAAAGTGAGTCCCAGGCTAGCCTGAACTTCATAGTGAAACCCTATCTCAAAAAGACAAAACAAAACACAAAAACAAATGGAGAGAGGAACAATCAAAGGGAAGGGAAGGAAGAGAAAAGGAAAAAAAGAGAATGGAAAGAAAAAAGCATTTGTAAATGAGGAAGGGTGGGGAATGGGGAAAAAAAGAATTGAGATACGTTATATACAGATTCCCTATGATGAATATGATCAATATGCATGTCAAATATGTACTAACAAAAAGAATAAAGTTTTAGAAAATGGACTTAGTGTCTCCAATAATCCACTCTACAGTATACAACAGAATAAACATTCTTCTCAGCAGTACATGGGACTTTTTCTAAAACAGACCAAATACTAGTCCATAAAGCCTGTTCAAAAAAATATAAAAGAGTTAAAATTATGCCACACATACTATCAGATGATAGTACACTGAAGCAAGAAATCAACCACAAAGAAACTACAGAAATTTTACAAACACCTGGATATTAAATGATACATGTCTGAACACTCAATGGGTCATAGAAGTCATCATTCAATTCCTAGATCCTAACAATAATGCCAGTGCAACATACCGGCACTTATGAGATACAATGAAAGCAGCTCTAAGAGGTAAGTTTATGGCGGTGAGTGCTTACATTAAAAAGAGTGAACTCGGGATTCCAGCGCCATGCACAGGCTACTGCCAGCTTGGGGAGAGCTAGACCCAAGCCTCCCTCTGTGAGTCAGCACCATTTGTGGACTGCGGAGCTAGAGAACCATAACCTACAGGCAGGAGATCCCCCTCCCACAGAAACCATATCATTTTCATTGTTTTTTTTTCTTTCGTTCTTTCTGTTGGTGTTTATTTTCTTTTGTTTTATGTTAACTCTGATGGCATGAGCAGCTATTTGAAAGATAGCAAGACATGTTATGAAAGCCATTATGTATCTACTACTGGCTTGTTTTGAGGTTCTTTATTGCATTCATTGTTTTGTCTTTATTGTTTCTATTCTATTCTGTTCTGTTCAATTTTTAATATGTCTGAAGTGGTATCTGCACCTATTTTGAAGATAACACAGGCACTGTGGTAACTACTGTTGACTTCAAAAGGTTTAGAAGTCCTGTATCATTTATTCTAGTTTATTTGATTGATTTTATTGTTTTATTTTCCTTGGGTTTTTTCCTCTTTAAAATTTAAATAAATAAATAAAGAGTGAACTCAAGCAAGTGTCCTAATGGTGTGCCTCAAGATCTTACAAAAACAAAAATAGCTCAAATGCAAACCTAGTAAAAGGAAATAATAAGAACAGAGTGGAAATTAATAAAATTGAGACTTAAAAAACAATAAAAAGAATCAATCAAAAAGCTAGTTCTTAGAATAAAGAAAATA
Source organism: Hydrochoerus hydrochaeris (assembly GCA_004027455.1). Classification (NCBI taxonomy): domain Eukaryota; kingdom Metazoa; phylum Chordata; class Mammalia; order Rodentia; family Hydrochaeridae; genus Hydrochoerus; species Hydrochoerus hydrochaeris. The sequence goes on along the minus strand of PVLA01002782.1, from coordinate 23,667 downwards.
GATACACTTTAGCCAAACTTTACAAAGGAAAAGAAGACAGACCCACCTCAGTGCAGTTAGTAATGAAAGCAATGAAATCACAATGTCCACTGCCTAAACCCGAATCATTAGTAACTATTGTAAAAATTGTAATGTTGAAGAAGTGGACAGATTCTATAACATGAATTAGAATTAATATACTAAACTGAACCAAGAAGATATAAAAATCCTAAGCAATCCAGTAACAGACAATGAAATATGAACAGTAATAAAAACCCCAAGACCTGGTGGATTCTCAGGGAGGACATACTCCTCAAACTCTTTAATGAAACTGGAAGGGAATGAGTGTTGCCAAAAACATTCCTGAAAGCTAACTAGCATTGCCTTGATTTAAAAAATCAGACAAAGACCCATTAAATACTTAGGAATTAACCTAAGCAAGAAGTGAAAGACCTCTACAGTGAAAAATACTGTACTCTGGAAAACAGATATTGAGGAGGACGCCAGAAAATGGAAAACGATCCCCTGTTCCTGGGTGAGCAGAATCAAGATTGCCAAAACGGCCCTTCTTTCAAAATTGGTGTGCAGATTTAGTGCAAACCCAACCAAAAAACCAACAGCATTCCTCACAGAACTAGAGAAAGCACTCCTACACTTTATATGGAACCAGAAGAGACCCAGAAAACCAGAAGTAATCCTGGACAACAAAGCAAGCCAGAGGAATCACAGTCTCAAATATCAAGGTATAGTATGAATCTACAGTGACTAAAACAGCATGGTACTGGCAGAGAAATGGGTATGTGAATCAATGGAACTGACTATAGGGTGCAGAAACAACCCAGGCACATTTAGTTATGTGATCTTAGACAAAAGGACTCAAAAGTATACATGGGGGAAAGATAACCTCTTTAGCAATAATGCTAGGAAAACTGGCTATCCACATGGAGAAGATCGAATGTAGACCCATATTTCTCTACATTAAAATAAAAATGTTCAAAGACTTAAATATTAAAACAAAAACACTTAATCTGCTTGAGAATAAAATAGGTAAAGTTCTTAAAACATAGGCATAGACAAAGACTTTCTGAACAGGATTCCAGCTGCACAAGAAACAACTCTGAGAATCAACAAATAAGATTATATCAAATTAAACAGCTTCTATACAGCAATAGAAACAACTAACAAAGTGAAAATACAACCTACAGAATGGGAAAAAATCTTTTGCCAGCTACACTTTGGGCAGAGGGCTAATATTTAAAATATAAAAAGAAGTAAAAAAAAAAAATCACATGCACCCCCAAAAAATAAAAGATCCAATAAAAAATTGGCAATTTAAATAGACACTTCTCAAACAAGTAAGTATGAATGGCCAATATATATATATGAGAACTGTTTAACATCTCTGATTATTGGAGAAATCCTAATTAAAACAACACAAAGAGTCCATGTTACTCCAGAAAGAATGACTATCATCAAGAAGTCAGTAAGTACAAATGCTGATGAATCTGTGAGCAAAAAGGAATTTTTCTACATTGTGGGTGGGGATGTAAACTAGTACAAGCACTATGGAAATCAGTGAAGAGATTCCTCTAAAATCTAAAAATAGAAATTTTATTCAACCCAAGTACTTCCCCTCTAGATATCTTCCTGAAACACTTGAAGATTTAATATTACAAAGATTCATGGATACACATGATCACATGCACACATGAATGCACATGGGCTTATGGTTTACAGCAGCAAAACTCACAATAGCTAAATCTTGGAAGCAGCCTAGACATCTGTTAACAGATGAATGATTAAAGAAAATGCAGTATTTATATACAATGGAATGTTGCTCTGCTAAAAAGCATGATAAATTTGAGTCATTTGTAGGAAAATGGATACCCTTTGAGACCATAAAGTCCAGTGAAATAAATCAGACACACAAGCTTAAATATCATATATTTTCTCTTATAGGAGAAACTCAAAGTATAAATAAATTAAAGAGCATAATAAAAGATAGATAATAGGACATAGGAAGATCAATCTTACAAATGGAGAGAAGCCTAAGAGATAGGAGGAGGGAGGTAGGCAGGGACAAGGGACTTAAAAAGGATTAACGTGTTATATACCTGTATTAACTCCCATATGAATGTAATCATCATGTGTATACTGCAAATATGTACTAATAAAAATTAAAATTAAACAATAAAATAATCCCAGGGCCTGCTCAAAGATTCTCATTTAAAATAACCATACTAAAAATACTGCTGGCAATTTTGTTGTCTCATGCCTAGGAGGAACTGACCTCATTTCTCCAGTTTGCTTTTATCCCTTTTAAAAAGTTGACTAACATGCTGCGTGTTTGATCAGCATTTTACACCTTGTTTACAACAAAGAGTGGAACTACCTATTGGTGTTAGTATCTGTCCATCTGCTTCTGAGGAGTGACCAGGCTGAGGAACTTCTCTTTTTTAAACCTGTTGGGGAAAAAAACAGATTAGGTAAAAAGTCAGGTAGTATGTGTGTGTGTGTGTCTCTGTGTGTGTGTGTGTGTTTATATATTTAGGAAGAAACTTTCCTCAGCCCAAGCCATACATACCCTCCAGAACAAGTAACCAAGAAGAAAGAGACTTGTTTAGAGCGATACCCTCTTTTTCTTTGGCTATAGTGAAGTGTTTTTCCTTTGGTCCAAGTAGAAACCAATGGCAACTGGTTTCTAAAACTTAACCCCAATGGCTAGGCTGGTTGTGTAGCTCAGTGGTAGAAGACTTGCCTGATTTTCATGGGCTCTGGGCTCCATTCCTGGCTCTGTAAATAAAACAAAAGAGCCCACATGCTTGCTGAAATGCTCAGGGAAGATTCTGAGCATCCCAATCCTGGCGACAATTCCTGGTGCTGCATCAGTGGCAGAGTACTGACACCCACCCACAGGATGGACAGGGAGGAGACCCACACTGTCATGACAGGAAGCCCACCCACCAGGTTACAGAAAGAGACGAGGAAGTTCAGAGGTTTTAAAACTAGTGAGTTAGCTGGAAGTAGTGATGCACACCTATAATTCCAGCACTCAAGAGGCTGCTGAGGCAGGAGGATCCATGAGTTCAAGGCCAGCCTGGGCTACATAGTGAGTTCAGGGCCAGCCTGAATTATATAGTGAGACCCTGTCTCAAAAAACAACAAACGAAAAAGGCAAAAACAAAAAAAATCTAAGAGAACCAAAAATCTCTTGCAGAGAAAAATGAGGCCCAGAGTATCAAAGTGACTCCCTCAGAGTTGCACAATTCTACGCAGCTCAATCAAGAACAGAAGCTTAGACTTCAGTTTCTCAGAATCTCACCTGTAGCTACACCGATAATTATCGCAGAAGGTCAAGATTGCTCTCTAAAAGCTCTTCGCAGGGTGTGTAGATTTCTCAGTGTCATCCTTCTTGCTTTATTGACTCTCTTGCTTCAATACTTTATGGAAATATTTTCATTATTTGTGTATTTATTTTTAAAAACTGGTTTATGAGGCTTGTTTGTAGCGGCAGTAGATGCGGATAGGTAAGGACCATGTCCCCAAGGGCCTTGTACACCTCAGGACAGAGCGCAGAGCTCCTGAAGGCTCCGAGTCAGGCAGGGGTCACAGCCACATACGTGACTGAGGCGGACCCCGAAGGGTTGCAGTGTGCAGGCTGGCTTGAAGAGGGAGGTGGTGAGTCTGGAGGCAGATTAAGTAAAAAACCATAAATATGAAGAGGGCGAATAAAGATCTAAGTGGGTCAGTGGTAGCAGAGATGGCGAGAAGGGCCTGGGCACCTAGAAATCATTAGTAGGTGAAATCCACAAATCTGAAGATCGATTGGGTGGAAAGTAAAGGAGACATTGTGTAGGGTGTTTGCAGGTTTTCAGTGAGTAGTGGTGACATGTGAGGGAAACAGCTTTGGGGACATGTTAAGTTCTGATTTATACCGAGGGTGGTCTTTTCAGAACACAAGTGTGATTGTGTTGCTTTCCTGCCTTAAACACTGCAGTGGCTTCTCATTGCTTTTGAGGCTTGGCCCAAAAGCCTACATATTGCAGGACATTGTAAAGTTTGTCTCTGCTGACATCTTCCTTTCCTCCTTTCTCAGCATGCTGGCTTCTCTCTTCCTAGAAGTGCAAATCTCTTCCTGCCTGGGGATTTCCCCACTCTGCTTGGAAGACTCCCTCAGCCCCTCGCCTGGTGGTGCCCACACCTGCTTCAGGCCTCAGCTTCAGGGCAGGCTTCACTGAGTGCCCACTGGCATGTGCTCCTATTGTCCCCTGATTATTATTATTATTATCATTTTCTTTAATGTAAAGAACCAAGGGTCTTGCTATATTCCCCAGGCTGTGCTTGAGCTCCTGGGCCCAATGACCCTCTTGTCTCAGGCTCCCCTGTAGTTACTTTTTATAACTAGTAAGTAGGTAACTGATGGGTAGTTACTTGTTCAGCGTCTGTCTTTCTCTGTAAGTCCAGACTCCACTGTGTTTACTGCCATGTTTCCTGTTCCCGGCAGAAGACCACACACAAACTGGGGTAGACTGAAGGGCCAGTGAGGAGGCAAGAAAGGGAAGCAGGAGAAAGTGACATCAAAGACACTGGCATGCAGGATGGTGAATCGACAGCTTCAGTGAAGACAAAGAGATTCAGTAACACACAGTCTGAAAACTGTGTGTGTGTTGTGCAGTCAGAAAATCACTGGAAGCTTTTGTTAGAAGTAATGTCACGTGGGTGGGAGGTAGATTGCAGTGGGCTGAATTCTGTAGTGAATGGAAAGTGAGAAATCTGAGGACTAAACTCAACCACTGATGCGGCTCTGTCAGGAGACAAGGAAGGAAAGAAAATTATCCTCACTGTCTTTACCCTGACTCGGCTGTTATATCCCTTCTAACTTTTACTTTTGTGCTAAATGTCACGGAATCCTTCCTTCACCGCTGACTCCTACCATGCAGTGGGAAGATGAGCACCAGTGGAATGCTTGCTGGGTCCAGCTAAGACCTCAAAGAGCCTTTCCTCATTTCTAAAGAAAGGGAGATTTTTAAATATACATTTTAATTTTTTTTTTTTTTTTTTTTGAGACAGGGTCTCGCTATGCAGTTGAGGCTGGGCTTGAATTCACTATGTAGCCCAGGCTGGCCTCAAACTCATGGTGATCCTCCTGTCTCAGCCTCCCGAGTGCTGGGATTACAGGCATGCACCACCACACCTGGATAAAATATACATTTTTATATGAATACAAACATTTTATAAATATAGACACCATTTTTATTCATATTAGCACTAACTACATAAACTCTTGCCTAGTAGGTCTTTTTTCTGGTGTTTCTTGGGACTGAACCCGGGACAGGCCTTGGCACATGCTAGGTAAGCAGTCTACCATTGAGCTGTATCCCTGGGATTCTTTTTTTCCTTCTTCTTCTTCTTTTTTTTTCTTTTTAGTTTCCATGATTTAGCTTTTACTTTTGGCATAAATGGACATTTTTCCAGTCTGTGCCTTCATAGGTTCCAATCAAAGCATCTTTTAAAAAACTTATATTTTGTTATTGCTTATTAATTTTATAAACTGTTCAGTTTCAAGGTAGTATTTTCATACAAGCATATAAAATATTTTGAGCATGTCCATTTCCCTTTTATCCTCCCCTACTGCTTTGCTTTTGTCTTATATTTTAGGTCTCCCTCTACCTTCGTGTTGTCTTGCTTAGAGTCCATGTGTTGAAAAGCATGCAGTACTTGTCTTTTAGTCTAGCCCTGTGACTCTAGTTCCATTCATTTTCCTGCAGATGACATACTTTTGTTCTTTTTATGGCTGAATAATACTCCAAGGTATATACACCACATTTCCTTTATCCGTTCATGTGTTGACAGACATCTAGGCTAGTTCTATACCTTGGATATGGTAAATTGTAGTAGGATAAACATAGGTTCTCTGCAGTGTGCTGACTATTGTTCCTTCACATAGACATAAAAGATCATTTTGTGAAGAACCTCTGTGCTGCTTTCCATAGTGACTATACTAATGCACATTTCCCTACTCCTGCATCCACACCTGATGCTGTTTGCTGTCTTCATGGTTCATGACTGGCTTTCTGACCTGGGTGAGATGAAATCTCAGTGTGTTTTCATTTGCATTTCCCTGCTGGCTAAAGCTGTTGAACATTTTCTCATATACTTACTGGCCATTTATACTTCTTTTGAGAAGTATCTGTTCACTTCATTTGTCCATTTATTGTTTGGGTTATTTGCATTTTTGTGTTAAGTTTTTTGAATGCCTCATGTATTCTGGATATTATTCCCATGTCAGAAGAGAAGCTCTCCAGTTTTCTCCCATTCTGTAGGCTGTCTTTTTACTCCATTGTTTCTTTTACTGTCCAGAAGCTTTTTAATTTGAGATAATCCCATTTGTCAAAGCTTGCTATTGTTCCCTGTGCTACTGGAGTCCTATTCAGGTAGTCCTTGCCTGTTCTTATGACTTGAAATATTCCCTCTATGTTTTCTTCTAGAAGTTTCAGAGTTGCATGTTTTATATTTATGTCTTTGATCCATTTTGAAATGGTTTTTGTAAAGGATGGAAATAGGAATTTAATTTCAGCCTTCTACATATGGATATCCAATTTTCTTAGATTCATTTGTTAAACAATCTATCTTTTACATGTGTGAGTTTTATTTATTTCACTTAAGAGTATGGTATCAAGTTGCCTCCATTTACCAAATTTGCCTCAAATTTATCCTTCATTATGGCAGAGTAGTACTCCATTATATAGAAAAACCACATCTTTTTTTTCAAATAAATCTTATTCAAACATAAAAGAAAGAAAACAAAGAAGAAAAAAACTACAACAAAAATTTAAAGTACCTCATCCCAAATCATTCACCCAGAGTACAAGACATCTGCCTTCAATTATCTGAGCAATACCAGTATAAATCTTTCTCTTTAATGAACTCAGAGAAATCAATAGTATAACTATCTTAACTATTTTTATGCACATATACATGCACATATACATGTTTTTTCTTTCATTCTGTCACACTAATGAAACACTATGATGTTTACATATGTGTGTCTTATTTAGTTCACTAACGAGTATGTTCTCAAGGTGAAGCCATTTACCTATAAAAGTGTCCAGTTTATCAATGTACTCCATTATATAAAATAACACATTTTTTTATCTATTCCTCTCTTGATGGACATTTAGGTTGTTTCCAAGATCTGGCTATTATAAACTGTGCTGCTATAAACATGATCACATACATCACTGAAGTATGATGTTTTTAATTCTTTTGGGAAGATATCCAGGAGGGGAATAGCTGGGTTGAATGGGACCTGCAACCCTAATTTTTGGAGGAATCTCCACACTGATTTCCACAGTGGTTGCACCAGTCTGCATTCCCACTAACAGTGGAGGAAGGTTCCTTTCCGCCCCCCCCCCCAGTTCCTCCAGCATTTATTATTGGTTGATTTCTTGATACTAGCCATTCTCTCTGGAAAATCACATCTTTATCTACTCCTTGGTTGATGGGCATTTATCTATTTATCTATCAAGATTTATCTATTACAAATTGTGCTGCTCTAAACATGGGTGTGCTTATATTGCTGTTGTATGATGTTTTTAATTCCTCTGAGTAGATACCCGGAAGGAGAAAAGGTGAGTCAAATGGAATATCTAATCCTAGTTTTTTGAGGAATCTCCACACTGGTTTGCACAATGGTTATACCAGTCTATACTTCCACCAACAGTAGAGAAGAGTTCCTTTTTCCCTACAGCCCCTCTGGCATTTGTTGTTGGTTGATTTCTTCATGATAGCCATTCTTTCTGAATGGAGATGGAATCTCAGTGTTGTTTTAATTTACATCAGTGATGTTGAACATTTTTTCATGTATTTATTTGCCATTTTTATTTCTTCGTCTGAGAAGTATGTATTCATCTCAGATGCCCATTTTTGGATTGTGTTGGTGAGAAACTGAAAAAAGTAAATAAGGACCAAACTGTACAATAGATATTGTGAAATGGGAATAAATTCCTCAAAAGGAAATGAAAAAGAGGGTGGAGGAAGGGGGAAAGGAAGGAAGGAAAAAGGAAAAAAAAGAAAAACAAAAAGAGGGTAGATGGAAACAAAGTTTTGTAAACAGGGAGAGGAAGATAAGTTGGAGAGAAGAGTGGGGACTGGGGAAAAGGAATAAAAATACTTCAGGCATGGGTACACATTCCCTGCAATGAATATGATCGTTATCTACCTCTACAGTATGTCAATAAGCTTAATTTAAATAGAAGAGAAGCTATCTTTTTTCTAATGCATATTTTTGGTCTCTTTATCATGAATAGGTTGCTTTAGTTGCACAAGTTTTTTCCTTGTGTCTTGTATTCTATTTCATTGGCCTATATGTCTGCCTTTAAGCCAATACCATGCAGTTTTTATTATGGCTTATTGTAGTCAGGGGTTATAAGGAGGACAGTTACATACAAAACACAGAATTTATAATCCTATTTTATGATGTTAGAGTTAAATACAAGAAAGTGCAGGAAATCTGTCCATAATACTAAAGACCTAGAAAATTCACCTGAAGACCTGGGTCCCACAGCAATGTCCCATATGAGTTTGAATACCTAGAGCCCACAAAAATGCCTCCTATGAGTCCAACTGGAGGTCTAGAGCCCATGACAAGGACTCATGCCAGTGTTTTATGGATCTACTCTGGAAGGCCCAAAGGTCAGCATGGAAGCCAGAAAGCCTATGCCAGTGGGGTAAAGGACCTATGTCAGTGGGTTGAGGATTCTATATGGGAGCCAAGAAGCAATGCTTAAAATAAGGATCAGGGTTCCCCTGAAAAGCATCACAGCCATCCTTGTGACAATGAGGTCCCAAGCTCCTCTGACAATGCAAACAGTTAAGTACATGTCAAGAAGCCAGCGTGACAAGCTTATCCTGCAGACTGAACAGCACACATCTTCCCCTCTGTAGCCAGGAAGCTATGCTCACTGTGAAGACCAGAGCTCCCCCAAAGTGAACCACAGCCACTCTCACTAACAAGGTCCTGAGCTCCCCTGATGATAATGGCCAAATCCATATCAGAGAAACCAGCATAAGCTCCTGCAAGAGAACCAATGGCTCCAAACAATGACACTTAGGAGAACCCACAGTGCCTCACTCTTCTTCTCCATGTCTCCTTTTGTGCTGGCAGCTTTCCTCAGGTGGGCCATCTACACTCAGCGCCATGCTGATTTAATTCAATTTGTGTTAAGTTGACCACCAGTTTTTAATCCATAACATAGCTTTATAGTATAATTTAAAATTGCATTTTGTGATACTCCAGCATTTCTCTTTTTGCTTAGTATTACTTTGGCTATTCTGGGTCTTTTGTGCTTCCACATAATTTTAAAATTGTTTTTCCTAGTTCTTTGAAGAATTTCACTGATATTTTTGTGGGGATTGAATTGAATCTATATATTTCTTTTTGTAATTTGGTCCTTTAAATAATATATTCTGCTAATCCATAAACAAAGAAGGGCTTTCCATCTTCTAGTGACTTCTTCAATTTCTTTCTTAAGTATTCTATAAGTTTCATTGTAGAGTTCTTTCATCTCCTTGGTTAGGCTGATTCCAAATTATTTTTTAAGATATTGTGTGTGGAATTATTTTCCTGATTTCCTTATTAGCTATTTATTATTGGCATATAAAAAAGCTGTTGATTTGTTATCTTTTTGTCAACTCACCTTTTATTGAAATTTTTTCTTATACTTCATAATTAGCTGGGTGTTTCACAGCAGAGCTGTTGACATCATGAGCATGATGACCGCTGACATTGTGGCTCATTGACTGGACAGTCCCTAGGATCTCTTTAATGGTTCCAGAAAGTTCTCTGGCTAAAGATCAGTGCTACCTCTGTCAGCCAATGTTGACAATCTCATCAAATGTGATATTTTCACGATTTTGATTGTTTTCTATTTCTTTTTTCTCTTGGTGGCTCCTTGAGGGCTTTGATGATTGGGGCAGGGGCAGAAGGCATGACCTCCATCTGGGCCTGTCTGCTCTGGTCAGTTTCACTATAATCTCAGATCATTCCACTCACCAGTTTCCTTGACAATGTTGTCACCACACTTTTGGAGGAAGACCCAGGAGCTGATCTTGGAGGTCAGCAAATGTGGCACCAGTCTTACCACCAGTGTATCTCAGGTACATGACTTAAATCTCACTGGGGTCAAATTTGGGCCACGTGGTGGAGGCAACTTGTGTGGGCCCAGATTTGGGACAAATGGAGAAAGTTGCAGCTTGGCCTTCTCTAAGCTAAAAGTCAAAAGCTTATGTTGATTTTACATCCTGCCCCAGATCTCCCTTTTTATAACTTCATTTTGAAACAGGTCTCACTAAGTTGCTCAGCCTGATCTCAAAATTTCAATCCTTCTGTCTCAGTCTCTCAAGTTGCTAGAACTACAAGTATGTGCCACCATGCCTGGCTGGTCATTTTGTTTTAGTTTAAGCAACATCAACAATGATGCCTCATTTTGTCCTGTATCCAGCTACTTAGGAAGGAAAATGAAATAATAATGACAGTTTGTGGCTTTCAAAGGAACCCAGTAAACAACCCCTTTCTTTTCCAATTGAGTTTTGAGAAAAAATGACAAATAAGACAAGGGAGTTATACGAAATCCAAACTATTTCCCTTATTTCTTCTAATGGCTGAGTTTGAGAGTATAACTTCAAGAGACAGAAATGAACTGGCCTTGCCACTGACCCTGGAACTAAGCTGACTTGGAGTACAATTTCCCGTGAAAAGATGAGAGTATTCTCTCAGTGTGAGACACAGCATTGTAGGGTTCTGATGAACAGCACCAAGAAAGCCCCTGAGCCCAAAATGCCCAGTTTACTCTTCCCTGATTGACAGTCAGGACTGGGGATCATTCTTCCTAACTTTCTCCAGATTTCCGTGTCTAACACTTTAGGTTTTGTCATTCACAGAAGTGAGGCTGCTAGGGGAGCTCCAGTCCCCCTTCATCTTTCACTGAAATACTCATCCTGAACAACTATTCCTTTCCTGAGTATTGTCCTGGAATCAGGAGTGGCGTAAATGTTGCCCCTAAGAGCACTGAAAAAGGCCCAAGTTCACTGTCTTCCCAAGGCTGAAAATGTACTCTTTTGTTCCTAATCCAGCCAGCCATGTTGTCCAACATAGAATATTAGAAATTAAGACAATGACATTAAAATCTGAAATGATTCTCAGATAATGCTATATATAGATACAAACACTCAAAACATTGAAAAAGTCTAAATGGCGAGAGATATAAAAATGATAATTTCCTGGTCCATAAATAAACAACCAATTGTTCAAACATATCTTGTGTGCCTTTAGTTCCCTCAGATTGATAATCTCAGCTGGGAAATATTTTCCCCATCAGATCATCATCTGATTCAGAACTAGGTGCAAGTGATGATTATACTTCATGTCTTGTATATGCCTCACAATTCCAGACCCTTCCCTAAAGCTCACAGGGACCCTCAGGGCAATGTCCATGAACCTGCCTATAATGACCAGACACACTCTAAAACTAAATTAGCAGATTGAAATTTACCTCCTTCATTTCCCATCCAGAAATAATTAGTATCTAGTACGTAGAAATTTATCTACTTAATGTTAGAGTGGTCATCTAGATCTTCTGCTCTTGAATCTAAATATTCTGTACCTTTTAAGTACACTGTCTCAATAATTTTAATTAAAGAGTAGTAACTGAATTGCAATGATTCCTTAATTTTAGAAAATCATCCAATTAATTCCCTGGCTCTTGATTCTCTCTGAGATAATTATTCTAAATTGCTCTGATGCCCTGTTTTCTCCTTTATGTTTCTTTAGGTCTCAATTATTATTTCTGATCTATTAACTCAGATATTTCTACCTTTTCTGATGCCTTCCTAGAAGGAGTGTAGGTTTAAGAATATAAATATTTTCCATTCAGAGACATCTGCCCTGGACTCCAGGTTTTATTTTTGCATTTTGTGTCCGTCTTGTCCACCCCCTTCTGTGGGCTGGGGGAGGAACAGGCACGTGGCAGGGACAGAAATGGTGGGAATGTGATTTATGTAACTGGCTTGTGCCTGCTCATGTCTGGTCTTGCATACAATGCTTCCTCATAATGATGGAATTTTACGAGACATGGCTCGTTTGCTTATAATTCTCTGGTAGGGGATTTGTTTGCTGCCTGTGTCCAATAGTAAAACAAGGTCTATTTCTCAAAAGTATGAAAACAGCACATTTTGCTAGGAATCTTCACTGATTTGCCTACTGAGATTCATCATAGGCTCCTGATGGGTCACAGACATACCCTGAGTACCATCCGATCTACTAGCTCGTAAGAACTAAGTGACAGAGTTGTCCTGCACTCTGGCCTAAACCAACCAGAGACCCTTCTGATGCTCTGAGCTATATAAAAGTTGATAACTTTTCAGATCACACAGCATGATGGACTGCTGTTTTCTGTCCCAAAATATTCATTCTCTTTTGTGCATCATATTTAAAATCCAAATTTAAAATTAAAATAGAGGGAAAAAAGAAGAGGAAGAGAGAGGAAGGAGACCAAGATGGCAAAGCAGTAAGCAGCAGAGATAACAGCTTCTCTGAGAGTCGCCATCCAAACACTGGAATCGTGAGGAAGACAGAAGGAAAGAAGTGGGTTCACTGGACCTAGGAAGAATCTGAAATGCAAATTGAAGCCAACAGAGAGAGTGAAGAGAGAAACTCCAATGAAGAAGGAAGCAGCTAGTGGCGCCTTCTTCCTGAGACAGGGCTCACTACACAGTGTAACCTGCAAAAAGCAGGTTACAATGCTTCTAGACTAAAGGTCTGTCCCCAGGACCCTTCTGTCAGACGTCCTCTCATCAAATTGGGAGCCACTGATTCAAAGATGCAGAAACCATACTGACTCTGTTCTGGTACAAGTGGCCACAGTGGTAGGTCCTCCCTGCACTTGTCAGAGACTGATGTTGGCATGCATGTGGCAATGTGAGTTTTAGCATAGTTCTAGTACCCTTGCAGCCTCTGAAGAGTCTGTGATTGTCTTATTTTTCTCTCGCTGCTGAGACAAAATATCTGACACCCAAAGTTAAAAGGGGAAAGGTTTATTTAGTTCACTGAGATTCTACCTCATCCCAGAAACAATGGCTATTATCAAAAAATCAAGCAATAACAAATGCTGGAGGGGCTATGGGGAAAAACTCTTCTCTACTGTTGGTGGGAGTGTAGACTGGTGCAACTACTGTACCAGTCACTGTACCACTGTATCAAGTCATTGTGCCACAGCAAGGTATATGTACCCATGTTCAAAGTGGCACAATTTTTTTTTATTATTTTGAAGGTAATAAAATACAACAGAATAAGACAGAATAAAGCCCATCGAGACAGTGCAGTGAAATTGGTACAGAACTTCAGAGCAGGTTACCAGGATAACAGCAATAGGTACCATAGTATACCTCATTATTTTCACAGTAGTTGTCCTTTCAATTAGATATAGCAAAGTCACACCAAATGCAGAACATCATAAAACCTATCAAAATAGAATATTGAATAGAGAAATACAATTAATCAAAACAAAGAAAAACAGTGATAACAATATTTGCCTTCAAAGAGATGGTAGAAGGAAATCCCCCATATTTGCTATATTGTATGTGGTCATTCTCCCAAGAGATACTCAGACCTCTGGTTCCCATTTGCTAATGGGGAGGGGGAGGGATGTTTGACTCTCAGCCCGTGCACCAGTAGGCTCACAGCTGCCTATCAAGGAGGTGAGAGGGTTGCTTGGTTGCCCAGTGCCCTAAGTTCCAACATGGAGTGGATCTCTGGCATTGCTGGCTGGCTGGTTCTCTCTCCAGGTTGCCCGCTGCTTGCTCAAACCACAGCTGCTCTTCAGGGAAGTGAGCGAATTCTTTTATTGCCCAGTGCCCTCTACAATTTGTAATAGCTAGATCTAAATGCCCACTGACAGAAATGGGTTGAGTGTGTGTGAGTGTGTATGTGTTCTTATCTCCCAGCCTGCATGTTGACTGCCTCGTGGGAGGGGCTAATTGGCTTCTTGTTTCTCCTCCTGGCCCCTGCATGGCTGCCACTGGCTCATACTGTAAATTTTTTTATAGTTATGATTATTAGTTATTTTAACCTTTATTTAAGAGACAATATTTTGAACTGCTCCAGACCTCCTGACCCTTAGAAACGTTGTGTGGTGTCAGACCCTTGTGATTTTGTGGGATTTACTTTCTCTTCTGGGATGCAGGTAAGTGTCTTAACTTTAAAAGTCATCTTGGTTATCTCTCATTTCTTGCTCAGCAGGTCCTATCAGTTATAAATCTATAAATCACTCAAGTCAATCCTTTACTCACTAATCCCAAGTGTTTTCTGTTTTGTTTTTTAGTGTTATTCAGAACATGACCTTTCTGGGCAGCCTTATAATTAATTTGTAGGGAATCCATAATCAACCAGGCACTGCCAGGTCCTGTAGGAAAGATGATGCTGTCTATATTTGTAATAATACCCATCTTGTTTCTAGCTAACCTCTATAACCCATGGTTTATGAAGTTTATCCTCTTAGAAATCAGAATATGCATCTTGATTGGGGTATTTCTTGATTTCCACTCTAGCAATACCCCAAGACGTGAGGACTCCTCCTCCCAGTGTTCTCACAGTCTTGGTGAGCAGCCTTTTCTAGTCTTTAAGGGCACAAATGAGTGAGCAGCTCATCTATTAAACATCCATCCAACATTCCTATTTCCCCAAGCCTTTGAGTTATTTCCTTTGCATTACACGAAGGAATTTCTAGCATCTCAATTTCAATTAGCATAGATAAGCTAGGGCAGATCACAAAAGCTGACCCATGTTTGTGGACCGGTGGGAAAGAGAACTCATATTTAGCCAAGACTTCTCTCACTTGGTTTTGCAATTACTTCAAAATATTCACAGATAATTAAGGATATAGGTTGTTGTGAGTAAAGAAATATCTCAGGGGCCCATTGTTAATCACAGAGTTCTACATCAAGTCTGATGGTCTCAACAGTCTGTAGAGTGATGAATTCACCAAGTCGATAGAGTCCAGAAATGTGACTGTCTTCAGCACCAAATTAAGCACCCATATCATCCCTCCAGTGCATACCTATTTCTTAAAAAGGCATTTCTTACCCCACTGCAGACGCATGATCTGATTCCTGCTGCTTTTGTAGCTTTCCACATCATCAGGGTATGCGAGGCTCTGCTATAGCAAGTCTGGCAACCAGGTTCCCAACAACAGGCCAGCTTTGGATAAAAATGGAGCACATGATTAGAATTCCTGTCAGCTGTTTGTTTGAGCCCAGTGTTTCCAGAATGGTACTGTCACTCCTGTTGATAATTTCACCTTAGTCAAAAATTTTAACCTTTCCTACTTTCCTAACACCCACTGATGACTACTTTTAGGGGTATGTTGTTGCTGCTGCTGTTACTTTTGTTTGTGGCCCCGGGGATTGAACCCAACACCTTCACGCTAAGCTACAATCCTCAGTCTTCTTTTTTATTTTGAGACAGGATCTCTCTGAATTTTAGTTTTTTGAGGCGAGACTTGAACTTGCCCAGTGCTGGGAAGGCAAACATGTGCCACTTGCCCAGGTAGGTGCTTATTTTTTCTGTTTATCTTCTTTTCTGTTTTCTGTTATAAACTGGTGAAACCATTGCCTCTCGGTCTCATGCTGTAACTGCCCCCTCAGAGCACACTGGCAGATACATTCCCAATGTGGCCTGAGGAACAGTGGAGGGAAGGGCAAATGAAGAACAAACTTCCCCTTGTGAGCTGTTGAAGCAAAATAAACCATAGGAAGGCAGCTTCAACTAGTAAAGAATGCTCAGAATATGTTAGAGATTCCAGATATAATCTAGTCAATTGTCTGGGAAACTTTCAGCCCGGGTTCTAATTTTCATGCTTATAGCTAGGGATGCTGTGAATTCAACTAATATTATAATTTGGCAACCAATAAGGCCTAACTTTGAGTTTAGTTTCATCTACCTTAGCCCACATACTACAAGTGGTAAGTCCTCCTTTGTGCCATCACAGAAGGTCTTTTGTTTTTCTCTGGTCATTGGCCAACAATTTAGGACTCCAAGCCAGTCATTCTATTTGCTTAACTGTGTAGTCCTTCAGATCTTCAACCCGTTTGTTTTCACATTGTTCTGTGCTAGTCTTCACTTATATCTCTACTGGTTGAACGTTTAACAAATATTCTCTTGGTTAACAGTTTTGTCATTCTATAGCATAGGTTATTCTTTTTTTAAGCACATGTTTGGCATACATGTTTGCATTTCTTGTGTGGAACTGGTGCAGGTACATAACACATCTTAACTGCTTTTTTCATTTCCCTCCCCTTCTTTCCCTTCCTTCCATCTTTTGATCCCATTCCCATTGAAGAAAGATCTCCCTACTTCCTGTCATTTATCTTTTATTTTGTTCTTTATTTGGGTTTCTTATATAAGAGAAACCATGTGATATTTAAGCTCATGTGTCTGATTTATTTAATGTAACATTATGGTCTCAAGATGCATGCTTTCCTAAAAATGATCCCTTCTTTATAGAATAGTCTTCCATTGTGTGTAAATGCCGTATTTTCTTTATCCACTCATCATCTGTTGATGGACATTTATGCTCTTTCCAAGATTTAACTATTATGAATTGTGCTGCCATAAACATAGACATCCATGTATTATTGTAATATGATATCATTAGCTCTTTTGGGAAGATACCTAGAAAGGGAATAATTGGGCCAAATGTTCTACTTTTAGTTTTTTGAGGACTCTCCAAACTGATTTCTCCAGTGGTTATATTAGGTTACATTCCCATGAACAATGCAGAAGGGTTCTTTTTTACCCACAGCCTTTCCTGTCACCAAGAGGAGTTCAAATAACTAATCTCACTTTCTGATTGCTTCTCTAGATGCTGTTGCCTGTAGTTTTTATAGTCATTGATTTAAGCCACTTTGAACTGAAAATATACATGTGTACACACATGTACACATTGACCATGTACATGTGCATCTCTCTATATGTAGTAAGTCCCAGACTTACAAATGTGTTTGTTCTTGGAGAATGTTTGTAAGTTGGATTCATTTGTAAGTCTGGCAAAATGAGTCTTATACACCTTGGACACAAATATACAATATAAAGCATAAAGAAACAAATATATTCCCAAAATACTATAAATAAACTATTTTGACTTTTACAGTTACCTTAAGATGATAAAGCAGACACATGAGCTACTTCCATGATTTGTTTCCATCTGTGAATGCTCATAATGCAAGGCTTGGCTGTACCTGTGAAAGTTCATAACTCAAATGTTCCTAAGTCAGGGACTATATATATATATATATATATATATATATATATATATATATTCAAGTAGGTCACTGTTATGGTTTGTGTCTAGATGTCTCCCCAAAGCCTCATGCACTCTTAGGCTTTTTCAGAGGTGGGAAAATCTAGAGTTTGTGATCGATTGAAGATTCAAGGCTGGGAATAAGGGTATGAGTGTTGCACCCACCCTGGTGGGGGGTCAGTTTCAGGTAATATAAAGTACAGAAAGAGGCTTGTTTCTCCTCTCCCTTGCTTGCTTGCCTCCACAGTCATGAACTGTTGCCCTACTATTATGTGTCACTATGCTTTAGAGCTAGCCAGTTATAGACTGAAACCTCTACAAACTGTGAGCTAAATAAACCTTTCTTCCTTTAGCTTTGGGTGTCAGATATTTTGTCTCAGCAGTGAGAGAAAAGTAAGACATCACAGACTCTTCAGAGGCTACAGAGGCACTGGAACTATACTAAAACATTGCCACATGCATGCCAACACCAGTCTCTGACAAGTGCAGGGAATGCCTGTTCCTGCTGCCTCTGGGCGTGGGTGCAGGGAGGACCTACCACTGTGGCTACTTGTACCAGAACAGAGTCAATATGGTTTCTGCTTCTTTGAATCAGTGGCTCCCAATTTGATGAGAGATGCATCTGGACAGAAGGGTCCTAGGGACAGACCTTTGGTCTAGAAGCAATGTAACCTGCAAAATCAACTGTCTCTGCATTTCCCAGATTTTTAATGGATATGTGGGTTTCTTCAAATGTAGGAAGTGGTGGCTGGATAGTGGAAGCCAATAAAGAGTGACAGATGTCCACTTTGGGTCACAAGATTAATTGACATTCACAAAAATAATATTTTAGCCAGATGTGGTGATACTGCCTGTAATCCTAGCTCTTTGGGAGCATGAGGCAGGAGGATTCTAGTTCAAGACCACCCTGAGTAACTCAACAAAACTGCTGCAAAATAAAACGAAAAGATTCGGAGATGTAGCTCAGTGGTAGAGCGCTAGTCTGGGAGCCACTGGGTTCAACTCTTATACCACAAAAACAAACAACAAGAAGACAAAATTTTCTCAAACTCTTCTAATTAAAAAAGAAAATTCAAATTCTCAATTTAATTTACTGGACTTGAGTGTATCTGTGCTTCTTTTCTTTATTTGTGTAGATTAGAAGAACACACAAAGACTTAAAAATAAAATAGGGCTGAGATACAGCTTGTTGGTAAAGCGCTGATCTAACAGCGTGTGTCAGGCCCTGAGTTTGGTCCCCAGGTATCTCAAAAAGAACAAACAAAAGCAATAAAAATTAAATGGTTACATTTTGCTTTGTCTCTTTCAAGTATTAGATTTAACACATCAATTCTGAAATCTTGTCTTATATGTTAAAAAGTTTCAAAGATAGTAACAGTATTTTAAAGGTTATTTATTTAGTTAGTTAGTTTGGTGCTAGGGGTTGAACTCAGGGCTTCCTGAATGCTAAGTACATGCTGTACCACTGAGCCATACCCTTTGCCCCAAGAAGTCTTTATTTTTAATACTTGTTGGTCAAATATACTAAAATTTCCTGGGTTCATTTTGTTTGGTTTTAAACAGAAAAAATAATCGTCTCATCTCCGCGGAGGAAATTCCGCTCAGTGAATGGCAGCCATAGCCACACAGCAAGCCCTGAAGTGACAGCCCATTTCTAACACAGAGGCTCCAGCCATTACACTAATTCTGGCAAAATGAGAGACTGCATGCCAGATCAAAGCCCATTTAGAGAAAGAAAATAATCCCAAACCGCTCCTTTGATGTCACGAAAGGCCATTAATGTACATTACATCTGTCTAATTTAAAACTTCTGCCCTGTGCTGGTATGAGTTAATTGCACACTTCTCAAGACCCAGCATTAAATTACCGTGGGCTTGGATGGGAAACAGGATTGTGCCGTAGTAAATGACAGGGTTTAGAGTCAAGTCCACAGTCACGCCTTCCAGTACTTTCCACCAAGCCTGCGTGTTCCTCCTAAGTAACACTTTCAGTGGATGAGGGGATGGTAAATCTGTCCTAAAGGTGGGTCTCCTGCCCTGGTCTGCTTCTTCCTGGACTCGGTCTTCTGATTCCCTACAGCGTTGATGGTGAAGCTGCAGCCTGCCTGCTGCAGTGGGCATGAGAGCCAAGTCACCCCTGCAGCTGAGCTGCGAATATTTGGGGTTAATCGCAGTGCTGGCAGTCTGGAATAATTAAGTGGATTTGGGGTTGCAGTTTGGGCACTCGGTCTCTAAAAGATTCCCCATCACTGCCCTAGAACATAATGAAAAATCTGTGTCTTTCTCTTCTCTCTCAGCCAGCTATGGTCATTTCCTTCCTGTCTTAGTCATACTGGCTGAAGTGGGGGTGTTACTAGGTTAACAGTATCTCTTACTGTATCCACC
Organism: Hydrochoerus hydrochaeris; assembly: GCA_004027455.1. Taxonomy (NCBI): domain Eukaryota; kingdom Metazoa; phylum Chordata; class Mammalia; order Rodentia; family Hydrochaeridae; genus Hydrochoerus; species Hydrochoerus hydrochaeris. The sequence continues at coordinate 3,950 of PVLA01002782.1, read as the reverse complement.
ATTTAGACTACCATCTCTATTCTTTCCAAGATGTTAGAAAGTTTCATTTTACAAATTTTATCCAAGTATGCAGAAACTGGAAGAATCTAAGTAATGGGAAAAATTAAACACAGGCTTGTATATTACATGAGATGGCATTGTCAACTATGTTTACCTTTTGCTGGTGTGGGAAATTCAGCAGTGGCATATCAAATTTTAACAGAACACAGCTCCTGCCTTCACCATCTTCTGTCTGTTGTGAAGTAGGAAGCCCAGGTGGACATTGGTAGAAAGAAACCGAAGGAATAAACACAAAGAGTGACATAAGCAGACCAGAGTCAGACACAGAAGCAGAATGTGAGAGGCTCCTGTGGACGCTGGGAATTAGCGTGCTCACGAAAGGGACTGGCAACCTGAGAAAACCAGCACCGTCTAAACCATGGGCCTCTTGCACAATACCTAGGTACTTAAGGACCGTTACCACACAGAAAAGAAAAAGAGAGTTCATAGCAACTTGGTACTTTCACCCTCAAGGGTACCCTAAAATAGGAAGCAACCCTTGTCATTGCTGTTTGTTAATATATTTAAAGGTTTTTAAGTTGATGTGTCATAATTGTCTACATTTATGAGTTCTGTGTAATATTTCAATATGTGCATGCAACGCATAATGTCCGTATCAGGGTAAATATCCATTACATCAAATGATCATTTCTTCATGCTAGGGATATTTGAACTCTTCTCACTAGCTATTTGGGAATCTACAATGGTTGTCAACCATAGTAACCCTTCTGTGCTACAAAACATTAGAGTTATTCTGTGAATCCCTGAGTTTGACCCTCAGAACTGAAACAAAAAAGAAAAGAAGAAAGTTGTTCCTCCTATTGCTAGCCACCTCCTCAACATCTCCCGTCCTTCCCAGCCTTGTCACCTCTATTTTATTCTCTATTTCCATGAGATCCAGGGCCTTATCTATGAGTGCTTCACCTTGGGTAGTAGCCCCAATCCGGGAGAGTCTATGAGAACATGAGGTATTTGTCCTTCTGTGACATTTCATCTAATGTGTCAGGAGGCAACCTTCACAAGGAAATAGAAATGTTAATTGGGGTTACATAGAACCTAGCAGATCTGGGAGTAGGAAACAGAGTGGAGGAAAGGGAAGAGAATGGGGAAGGAATAGAATAATAATAAAAAAAAGTTAGCTAACTTTTTACAAGGTCATTTAATGAGCTTTGACTGATGTAAGTATGATAGGGAATATTAAAACTTCTCTCAGTTCATCCTTAAGAAAACCTAAGTGCATACAGATGTGGCAAGTGGTTGGTAAAATGGTGCTACCAGTATTGTAGCAAAAAGCTTTTTTTTCTTCAAAGTTTCCAGTTTTATCTTAAAAATTCATGGAGATGGGCCAAGAATATAACTCAGCAGCACAAGTACCTGCCTGGCAAGCACAAGGTCCTGAGTTGAATTGTCAATACAAAAAAAAAAAAAAAAAATTCTTGGAAATGTCTCTGCTTTTCCTATTTATTCAAATGTGGTTTTTAATTAAAAAATGTTTCAGGCTAATTGGGAATTAAAACTGATTTCCCAAGAAACTTTATCCTACATTATGGCCCATGATTTTGTAAAATTGATAAGCCTATTGACACTGGAATCTGTGATAGATCTAATACTCACTTAAGAAACAGATGAAGAGCCATCAGCTCATTTCCAAATGTTGTATTTGAAAATATTGTGACTTTCAGCTAAGTGTACTCAACCATTTAACCAAAGATTTTAATAATCCGTAGGGGTGTATAATTTTAAACTTTTGCCTGTTGTGTTCTCAGAAGAGCAAATGAAGCTTTGCATTATTCCTTTCTGCAGGGGATATTTAATTCAGTCAGAGGCATTGGTTATTCTAAAAATCTAGAGTTAGTGTTAAGTGACACCATGTGTTTTCTCTTACTAAATCAGGTCAATAAGGATGGGGGATCTAGCTCAGCAGCACAGTACCTGCCTGGCAAGCGTGAAGTCATGAGTTCCATTCCTGGTGCCAAAAAAATAAATAAGATCAATAAATCTAGTTCTTCTATGTTTCAGAAAACTGAGATATTTTAGTCTGTACATGTGGAAAAAACATTGTCAATCAATTTAAAAAAAAACACAGAGAGAGTGTAGGGAGTGGGAACCCTAAGGCTGCGTGCGCGGAGCATGACTGTCCATCACACTTTGGAACTCGGGGGTATTTGAGGTGTTAGAGTAAAGGGACAAGCCTACTTTTCTTATGGCCTAACATCAAAAAGTCTTGAGAAATGCCAAGCAGCACTGCTAAATGAACAAATAAGAGAAGGTAGCACTCACCTGAGTATTTAAATAAAATTGGAGAATCACTTATAAGTGAGTATCAGAGTTGAGGTTAAGCATGAATTCCTTCCTTTGCAAACAAAAATGTTTATATTGCTTTGACCATTAAAATTAGCCTCCCATACTCTGGTTTCTCTTCAGAGCATATAAATCTTTTGCGTTCTACTAAAATTAGCCCTGAATCCTGAACTACTCAAAATCACTTCTGCATAGGGATATGAGGAAGGTTTGTTCAAGATAAACATCTCTTAACTAAATATAAACAACTCGACAGCTCCAGTTTTCAGAGTAAATTTTATTTATATATGTGTGGGTACAAAATAAGAGGGAAGAGATAAAAGATAGAAAATGCGGTTATTTCTCTCAAAATCCAGCTGAAGAGCACACGAAGCAAACGCTGCCTGCTGGTTTCCCAAGCTGAGATTTTGTCTCCATTGCCATTTGGTAGCAGAATTCCCTAGGCCAGGAAGCCATGATTCACAAGCTCAGGTTTGGGAAGCTGTAGCAATCTGGTCATCCCATAGCCCGCCCCCGACCCCCCCCCCCCCCCCCCCCCCCCCCCCCCCCCCCCCCCCGCGTCCATGTGTGAGGTAGGGAAGGAGACAATGTCTTCCCACCTGAGCTGAAGATCTAGTAGGGGAGACAGACAGATAGGTAAGCTAAGAAGTGGTGAGTGCTCTACCCAAGGTGAGTGAGCGGAGCAGAGCAGAGCAGGCACAGAACCGAGGCCTGGGGTTGGGCTGTCCTGGGCAGACCTCCAGCCCCACAGTGGGCTGGCTGCACACCAGGAGGGCATCTGCCGACTGGACAGTGGTCAGCGTCAGCCTCGGCGATGCACAAAGAGAGGTGAAGGAGTGTGGCCTCCATCAGGGGAGGAAAACACTCCCAGGGGAAGCATCAGATTCCTGAAGCGTGTCCAGCCCTAGTGGAAAAGATGTAGTTCGGGCTGCAATTCAAGTAAACTTCTGAGGAGCCTCCAAAGCCCGCATTTGGCAATTCAATCAAGCTCTTCAGGAGCCTCCTATTTCACTGCGACTTCTGAGGCAAAGTCACTGTTTACGGTACGGCGGAGCTGGAGCAGTCCAGGGAAAAAAGAAACAAAAAAATCCGACCAAGTCCGCGCCTCAGCCCCCGCGGTCTCTGCGCGCCCGCGTCTCCTCGCTGTTGCTCACTGGCGTCGCGCACGAAGCCACTTTTTAGGGCCTGTACGTGACCTGGGTGTGACACTCCGGGTTGAGAACGCCCGCCGCAGCTCTCAGAGGCTTTGCAAACCGTGCCGGGAGCGGGGACAAACCACGCCGCCCCGCGGAGGCCGAGGGCGCAGGGCGCAGGGCGCGGGCGGACGGGCCGTGGCAGCGGGAGGCGGAGCCCGGGGACGAGCGCGGAGGGCGCCGCCTGCTGGGGCAGCTGCAGCTCCGCGGGCGGGCCGAGGCCGGGTCGGGCTCCCAGGCTGAGCCGGCCAGCACGGATCACCTACCCAGCTCCGTGCACCTACCCCGAGCTGCTGGCCGATCACCTACCCAGCTCCGTGCACCTACCCCGAGCTGCTGGCCGGTCACCTACCCAGCTCCGTGCACCTACCCCGAGCTGCTGGCGGGTCACCTACCCAGCTCCGTGCACCTACCCCG
>PVLA01002781.1:0-248477 GCA_004027455.1 Hydrochoerus hydrochaeris | reverse complement strand
GTAATCTATTTCTTTTCTCTGACCACTTTTAATATTCAGTTCTTGTGATGAATTTCTGGGATCCTGATTATTATATGTCTGGGTGTAGATTTGTTTTGGTTGTAGCTGGCTGGAGTTCTATATGCCTCATTTATCTGAACTTCACTTCCATTACCTATGTTTGGGAAGTTTTCCTTAATTATTTCTGTGAATAGACTTTTTATTTCATTTGTATTTGTTGCTGCCTCTTCATTCACATATTTTATTCTTAGATTATAAATCCTCTTGTCATCTTCTAGCCTTTGTATCATTGCTTCCTGGTTCCTTGTTATTTTTAAGAGATCCTTCCTTTCGTGATCATACTTTGCAAATCTATCTTCAAGTTTTGAAAGTTTGTCTTTAGTTTCTGTTAAAAGGTTTTGCCAGGTTTCAATGGAGTTTTTAATTTCCTGATATTCTCTTTGGATCTGTTTCATATATTCTAGATTTTGTTTATATTCTTTATCAAAGGCTTCTCTCCTTTCTCTGGGTTCCTCTATTCTTTCATTTGTGTCTACTTGAGGATTACCCAGGACTTCTTTTATTAATCTTCTTATATCTTGCTTCACCTGAGTTAGAATTTCAGATTTAAATTCGATGATGAGGTAACAGATGTATTTCTTTATTTCCGATGAGGCTGTCTCTGACATCATAGGTTTGTTGCTCTCAACCTCCTCTGAATTTACCTCTCTCTGTTGAACTCACCTTCCCTGGTTCCGCAGTTGGGGACCTTTTGCTCTTTTTCTGTCTTATCATGTTTTCAGCCCCCTTCAGACAGCTGGGTGGTGGAAGTCTCTGGGCATTTGGTATTACTTACAGTTTTTTCTGCAGCGCACTTGCTAGGGAAGTAGCACCCCCCAGCCCGCTGAGGATCTGCTAGTTGCATGCTGAGAGCTGGCTCCTTGCCCTATTCCAGTCAACCAGTTTATGCTTCAACAAATTTGTGTGTTCCCTGGGGATGCCACTGGCCCAGAAAAGCCTCGTTCCTGGCTACTGGGTTTCAACCAGGGGTGTGGCCCTGCCCGAGCAGATCCCACCAATCTGCTTTGGACTAGGAGTCATCAGCGGATGCTGCCTCGGGTTTTGATTCAAGCTGGCCCTGCCCAACTTCAAAATGTCACCCAGCCAGTCCTCCTGGTTTGGGGAATCCAGTTCTTGTCACTCACCAAAGTTTGTGCAGCTTGACTGGCTGTTTCCACTCCCTGTCTCAGCACCTCCTCCAGCCGAGGGTCTGGAGCTCACCAACCCCTGCTGCCGGCAGAGCCGTGATCTCAGATTGATTGTGAGTCACCTGACTCTAAGACGTGCCAGTACAGCGATTGGGGCTTGCCCAGCTCTAGCCCTCTGTCCATGCTTCTTTTTTTTCTTTCTTTTTTTTTCTTTTCATTTTCCTCAGTTTCTTCCTGGGTCGTGAGAATTCCTCCCCTTTTGTCTGGCTTTCTCCATGTTGCCAGATTCCAGCGTTTGAGTTGTTTTTACTATTTTTTTTTCCTCAGAGAGGCTCTCTTATGGTGCTGCCACTCAGTCGGCCATCTTGCAATCAGCTAAATACTTTAAAAAATAAAAAACAAAGTTTTGAAATTTTGGGGAAATTTTATTTTTTAATGTCTTCTATCTATAGAAATTTATTTTTCAGTATTAAAGTTGGTTTCTAAAATAGCCCCAAGATAATTGCATAAAATAGTGATTCATTCTTGTTGTGAATTGTTATTTATAAAATAAAATGTAATATGCTTCTTCCTTTACCATTTTTCAGCATTAAATACAGGAAAATTTTACTATTATTTTTCTGCTTAGATGGAGAATAACATTTCAGTATTCAATACAAGAAAACACTGCCATCAATCTCTATAAAAGTAACATGTACCCCAGTTAGTTTACCTCTCTGGAATACATTTTGGGTTTTATCTTTATTTTTCTATTCCAGGCTCCTTACAATCTCTTTTTCCATGAACAAGTGAGAGGAATCTACTTAAAACTTCAATCAAATCATATCATCCTTAATGAACTTACTTACATTATTTTTCATCATACTTAGGATAAAAATTCAATGATACCTTTCACAATTGCTTATTTATATATGTCTTGCTTCCCACTCCCATAGAAGTAAAAGCAACTCTCCTGATCTTTCCAGAATATTCTTGGGAAAGGGTGGTTTTTCAATAAATATTTGTTAAATAAGTAAGAGCTAAATTAATGAGAATGTTATGAATTTATGAAAAGAATTTTAATAGTGTTATTTATGTAGAATTAAAGTCCATACAGTATCAATTTGAGATTCATAGTAAGAAGCTCATGTCTCTTTTATTAATTTCAGATTAGGTGCACTAGAATTAGGTCATAGCTTTGGTATTTGACATATTTTCCTTTGCCAGATAGCATAGGTTTACTTTTTTCCTTATAGTTATCCTAAAAGCATGAATAAAACCCCAAACTATTTCTTGACTTAACAAACTGACACACATACACCCTTGTCAGACTGGCCCACAACAAAGTCTAACTATAACCCAGTGAAGTGTGCTACTCAGTTGTTCCTCTGTCTCTGTATAGTATCATGATAGATTAGGTATTTGATCAAATAAATGGAAGTCAGAACCTGGTTCCTGTTTAGTGAGGTCAAATACAAATCTGGAGTTTTTGAATTGGTGATTATATTCAGTTTCTCAATGAGGGTAGTTTTAATAGTTTACACAGAGCTGAAAGACTCATAATGATCCTCACAAGTGTTATCAAAAAGAGTTATAAGAGATACAACATGGTAAAGCCCCAGATAGACTCCAGGAAGCATTAAATGCTTGGGTTTGATTTTACCATCACAACTCTTGTGAGTGTTATAAACAGACTTGGGAAAGAATTGATGTTAGATTAAACACCCTTCAGATCTTTATCTTCTGATAAACTCATTTCCTCATGAGATCTTTCAAGTTTTATACCAGTTTGCCTGTTATTCTTTTTATTCATTGGAATGATATGCTCATGAGTACATTTAGACTTACAATGTCCCACACGTGTGTGTGTGTGTGTGTGTGTGTGTGAATGTGGGTGTCAAATGTAAGGTTTATGGGATTATGTTTGTATGAGAAAATATTCTTTCTCCTTCTTTAGTATTTATTTTAAAAATTATGTTTTTTAAATTCCATCTTATAAGGGTTACAATTTTTCCAATAATTATGTGGTTGTCAAAAGACTGGAGAGATCTAGCCAATAAAAAAATATCATTTTTATTTTAGTAAAGAAATGTGTTATTTAAATTATTCAATAAACCCTAAGTTTGCAAATTTGAAAACTTTTCTACCACTGTTAATAGCTTGGTTGGTACCTTTGTAAATTTTTTTGGTACATAAATGTACATGCACACATACTTTAAAACATAAATGCAGTATTTATATAGATTCAATTTCCTACTTAATTTTCTCACTTATAGTTCATAGGATTATTTTATAATATTCATTCAAAAAGTTAAATGCAGAAGAGTGTGGAGATATGTCTATACACCAGAGACCCAAAGAATCTAGCCAAGGGCCTGGATCCCATGGCAATGTCCTCCATGATCCAGCTGGAGGCCTAGAGCCTCGGACAATGTCTCATACAAGTCTGTATCAAAGATCTGCACTGGGACGATCCAAAGGTCAGTGGTGGAAATTAGAAAGTCTGTACCAGTGGGATGAAGGGTCAGTGCCAGCAGACTGACGGTTCTGTACTGGAGCCAGGAAACACACTCAAGGTAAGGATCAGGGCTTCCCCGAAGAGAATTGCAACTATTTTCAGCAACAGCGAAGAGCTGAGCTCATCTGATGATAACAGCTTAGTTTATAACAAGAAAACCAGCACAGCAAGCTTCTCTGGGAGAATCAATAGCCCCATCTTCCCCTCCAGTTCTCCTTTTATGCTATTGGCAACAATCCTCAGGTGGGCCTTCCACACCCAGAACCATACTGACTTGGCTCAGCTGGGTGTTACAAGTTGACCAAGTTAATCTACCACAGCCTGTACATTTGAATTGGGTATATTCATTTTAATAGCTCTCTAATATCATGTTATAAAGGTAATTATTCACTTTCACATTTATTAGGCATTTAAATTATTTCTGTTATTTTAAAAGTTACAAATAAGATTTTAGACAACAGTATTGACACATTTGCAAAAGTATACAGATATATTCAAATAATGAATTCCCAAGTTAAATTATTTGACAAGTTCATGGAGGACTATGAAATACAGAAAATGAGATGTATGTTGAAATTCATTGTAAAAATAAATTTCATTCTGAAGCCCCAAGTGTCTTTCCCTCATCATTTGTTATCTTTTATGGCAAAATCTTAGATTCATTCATTTCAGAACTCTGCTTCCACAGTTATATCTGGCTTTAAATATGTTAATGTTCTTTTTTTTTCTAGAAAAAATAAATGTTTCTATTGACCCATCAGTTTGTAAATTAAAAGTCATGTGATTATTGCTCTTTGATATAGCTTAAGCATCATCTCCATGTCTTCCTTCCATGTTCCTGGCAAGTGGAAGCTGATCACTAAATATTTATAATTTAATTTAAAGATAAGGCAAAGTTGGAAAATTTCCACATGTTGCACATAAATATTTTGTTTGCAGTCAAACTGGATTCTAGATGGCTAGGCTTTTCCTAGGAAGGAATGTAAAGCAAATTTGAGGGGTGTAAAAATTTTAATATATACCTAAAAATTTACTCAACGGTAGCACCCATGCCTTTCATATACATTATTGCCGATAACACTTTCTGTTTAGCTGCTTTGCCTCCAGCCTGAGTTTCTAGCCAGCAAGGATTCACACTGAAGCCGTCAATCCCACCATGTCTTCTGGTCATCTGCACTATGAGCTTTTTGTCTTGCCTGTGAGAGCAATACCTGTTGAGTTACATAAGGGTGGACCAGCGAGGGCTTGTGAACTTTGATTGCTATGGTGATTCTGCTTCTTACATTACTGCTTAGTGCTTATGACTGTGGTTATCTCAGCCATAACATTGGGAGCCAGAACTCCTTTTCACATCATTTATCGCAGATGTTGCTGTCAATAATAGACAGGTAAAAACATGGTTTCTGCACCATTACTTTTCTTCTTAATGAGGGTAAAACCCAAACATATAAAAAAATGAACAACTTCCTTATCTTCCAGAGTTATGCAGAAGTTACTAACTCTTGTGTTTGCCTTCCTTCCACCTCTTCTCATCTAGGGACTTACATTTGTGTTAAAATGATTTTCAATTGCTTTAACTTAGTCTGAATCAGTCAATCACGCTTGTTGTGGTAATACATTTAAACTTTTATAGAGCGTCACAGCATTTTTCAAAAAAACAATATAGGCTATTTACTGCTTCAGATCTTTAATCAACTATGAAACAATCATATCTTGAGGCTATTACAGAAATTTGTTTCAAAATACATATGATCATTTCAATATAATTTTAACCATTTCATGAAATTTTGCAATTGAAATGTTCAAATGATAATAATTTCTCCAACCCTTACCTGTCTCATTGAGCAATACAAAGTATACTAGTTATTTGGTGTTATAAAATTTTACAGTCCTAAATTTTGAGTTCTTTGTACCTTGACAGTTATATCTAACAGGTAAAATGCAAAATAGGTTTATGTGCAGATACAAAATAATGTAACAATCAAGCATAAAATCATACCAGATGCCGAAATCATTGGTTTCTTTGCTCTGATAAACCAGAAGTTAATATTACCCTTTAAGCTAATTATGTCTCTTAATATCTGTCTAAAAGCTTTTCACAAACCTGGAGTCTTATCAGTCCTTAAGAAACAGGTTGTGTATTTATGGAGTTGAAGGTCTCAGGCAATGAGGCAAACTGCTTTTGGAAAATATGTAGTGGGCAAAAAAAAAAAATCCATTAACAATGTTATCATTAAGCTTCCAACAGACTTTAGTTTATAGAATAGAATCATAGATATATTTAAACAATTCTGAGCTTCTTCAGACTCATAACATGTGTAGATGTTCAGTTTTCATGTTCTCAAACATCTTAAGAAGGAGGGAAAAATATGAAACTGTTTGACCTTCCTTCCCTAGGATTTGGGACAGCTGTCCATTAGCCCACATTCCTTAAATGTCTCTGATGTCTCAAACACTATCCCAAAGGTTTGGGATTCATTACTGAGTAAAATAGACAAGACTCCATTTTCATAAAATGTTAACTGTGTTTGCTTTTCTTTACATAAAATAAGTAAATTATATCGGTTGTTGGAAGGTGATAAGAACTATGGAAAGAAAAGGAAAGTCGAGCATTGTAAAGAGGAGCACTTATGTTCTGGTGGGGGAAGGGGTAGTGGCTGAAAGGAACATTTGCTTTGGGAATGTGATCAGGATAAGGCTTGTTAAGATCACATTTGAGCCAGGACAAGAAGGAAATGAAAGAGGTAGCACGCAGACACCAGGGCTGAGCATTCTCTCTGCTAGTACAATTACGCAGGCTGTGAAGTGGAAATTTTCTGTCATGCTCAAGGAATTACAAAGAGATTAATGTAGGCTGAAGCAGAAAGAATGAGAGGAGTATTTTCTAAAATTATGTTCAGATGGGGAACAAGTTCAGATCCATAGGCCATGATAAGGACTTTCGCTGTGAGGTACATTGGGAGCCACTGCAGGGTTTTAAGCAAGGGAGTGACTGAGCATGTTTCTTAAGGTGCTGATCTAAGACTAGACAGTAGTGGTGTGGAGTGGCAGCAGTGAAGAGCATATAAGGGCAGGGAAACAGCTGTGGTGGCTTGGACTGAAGCAGTTGCCATGTAAAGAATGGGAAGGAACTGAATTCTGAATGTGTTTGAAAGCAGCATTGAAAATATCTGAATTTTTTGATAGACGAGGTAAGGGAGGGGCAGGAGATAGAGATGATTACAAGGTTTTTATCTGAGCACTTAGAGGGTTAGAGACACTAAATAAGATCGTGAAATGGGCAGGAGTCATATCCATGGGTAAATCACAAAACAAATCACAAAGCTTATGATATTTCTAATATAGAACCTAGTTCCTATTATTATCTTTTTCCAGCATACGAATTATTCACATTATTTCACTGTTTAAATAAGAGGCATCTAGCTGTTTTCCAATCCAGTGGCTTTTCAAATGATGTCACTGAAAGTAGAAATGGGAAGAGATATGTGTAATAAATTCTTGAGAGACAAGCTAAGCCACTCCGAGCACACTGTGATTGAGCTATGCAACATGCGATCAACCTTCATGGTACCAACTGGACATTTCTGAGACTTCCTGAAGCTTACTTAGCTGAGATGATTTTATTATACACTAGACCTTATAAATCTGACTATGTGTTAGACCTCAGACTATGATTCAGCTACTATGTTTTGTGGGGCTGAGATTTTATTTGAACTAAATGCTCTTGATAGGAAATTAACTGTTTCTCCCTCCATGAATTAGAGCCACATTTTCATCTTTTTGTTTGGATGTTTGGAATAAATTCACATTTTGTACACTTTAAATTGAACAGTTACTTAATGAAGGCAGGTATTGGTAGCAATTTTTTTCATTTCCAAGATACTTGGGTTAAATCAAGGGCACTTACATTTTGAATATTTTCTTTAATTGTTGTTCATTGAAATATTAAGTTAGAAAATTATTTTAGTGTCTAATAAACAGTATCTTGTGATTTTATGATATGCAGTCTGTTTGACTGCATGGCTTTCTGAAACATGCTGATATGTTTAACTTGGCTAATATAGAAACTTTACTGTTTTTTAAAGGTAGTAGTATTTTTTTTTACCAACTGTGCTTTGTTAAACTTGACTTAAACACTAAATTTTTGGTTCCTACAGTGCTTTGACATATGGTTTGGTTATCCTTTGAAAACAAATTAGTTAAAAGAAATGTGGTTGCTGCTGAGGGTATTAATTATATTTCAAAGTAAATTCAGACCCAGATTCTATTTCCAAATTGTCTTTTTTCATGGGAAGTGATTATTGAAGGTTGGTACACATGTAAAATATTACAGTTTAGCAGATTTCTTATGAAAACTGACAGTAAAATAAAATTATTTTTCCTTTTCATGTTTTATGAAAACTTACAATCAGTATAAAAGTTTACTCAGATATAACATAAACTTATTTGTACTAGCTTTTCATACTTTTTAAATTGAAGTAAAATTAACACATAGACATACAGTATTTCAGTGAACTTTGATGTTCTTAAAAGCCCAGACACTATCAACTAACCATGGATAAGCGTTGTCCAATAAAGCTTTCTAAGATGATGATAATGTTTTTATCTATATTATCCCATATAGTAGCCACTTGCTACATGTGTTTTTCAGCATTTGAAGTGGCTGGTTTGCTGAGGAACTGAATTTTAAATTTTATATAATTTTAAATAATTTAAATTTAAATTCATGTGAACAAATGCCTCTCATGGTAATAGTAGTACAGTGCAGCCCTAGGTAGTAACTCTCAGCTGAAGATAGAGAGAATTAAACCTTGATACTTGAAGGCATACCCTGTTTCTGCTGGGCATGCAGAATGGTACCAGCTATGTATTATTATTATGAGGATTAAAAACATTATTCAAATCATTTTCTGTTAGGGTTAATCCTTTCACAGCAAACAATTGGGAATGACAGCTTATTATAGCTCATTTTCTCTTACTATAACAAAATGCCTGAGACTGAGTAATTTAGAAGCAATAAAGATTTATTTAGTTCTTTGTTCTGGATGTGGGCAGTCAGTGAGTATGGTGCCAGGGTCTAGTGCTGCGTTGTATATGGTGGAGTATGTCAAATGGTGAGATGGGGCAAATAAGTCAGAAAGAGTTTGATTTTATGCCAGAACCACTCTCCATGTAGCCTATTAATGCACTAATCCATTAATCTAGGTGTAGACTATTACTTTTAAGAGGGAAGGTCCTTAATGACTTAATCACTTTACAAAAGGCCTCATCTCTCAGTACCACAGCTTTGGGGATCAAGTTTCTAACCCTGAATTTTGAGAACACATCCACTTCATAGTACCTTCATTTTCTTTCCTACTTGATACCACCCCAAATCTCTCCAAAACAACTTCAGTCTTTTGTTGCTGTTGTTTGTGCATAGCCATCAATTATTTTGTCTTTTTTTCTTTATCCTGAGTCTGGGTTTCACTATGTAGCTCAGGCTGCCTTGACTTGTACAACCTGGGCTGACGCAGGCAATGGTGATTAAGATAGACTCACTCATTGGTCTTTTGAATTCACATTTTTTACTAAGTAGGAAGATATTAGGAAGGCGATGGTAAGAATGGCAAATACTATGATAAAGAATTGCGGGGAAATCTGGGAATTTAACCAGTCCTTACACAGTCTGGGGTTGGCAAGAGGATTTCTGGGGTATATGCCTTCATCTCAGTCACAGCTATGGCAGAGGAGCACGGTGTGATTGAAGAATTAAAAAGCGTCATTGTGGATAGAATGCAGAAATGAGGCTGTATGCAGCTAGAGATGACGCTTTAGAAGCCAACAGGGCAGGATTGTGTGGCCTGAGAACACATGGATGAGTTCAGTTTTATCTTAATGGTATTGAGAAATCATGGAAAATTTCTAATTTAAGGAGATACATTTGGTTTGAATTTCATAAATGTCGCTTTGGTTATTGTAGACATGTGTTGGCTCTAAACAGAGGGCGAACATTGATGAATATAAAGACTAAGTGGGAGGTGACTGCAGGTGAGAATTCATCTGGATTAGAGAGATGGCATGGGAAATTTTATGGAATTTGTTTATGTATATTCCAAATTCCTGGTTGGAGTTCCAGCTTTGAAATATTAGCTAGTTCCTGACTCAATAGAATTCAAACTGATATAATTCTATGATTTTCGTAGAAGGCATTTTCCCAAGATAACACCCTTTAGGGCATGTTGTACTCAATAGTCTATTTTTTTAATCCTACAAATGTTAAAAATAAAGTGTTCAAATATGAAAATACTACTATCATCCTGTATTTTGACAAATCATTTTGTAATGACTACAGAAAAATGGTCACCTACAAAATTCAGCTTTGCATGTTTAACTCTAAGTATTAAGATGACTTCTAAAATACATACATGTATGAATTTAGGTATCACCTTAATTTTTTAAACTGCCATGAACGATAATTTATACCATCACAAAAGCTATATTGTTACTTTGACACAAAAGTTAGTTATTAATTCAGATACTTGCAGTATCTGTGTATCGCCCCCTCATTTGTCTATTTTGGCTTTTCTATCATAATATATCTATTATAAAAAGTTGTCAGAAAGCTTATTTTTGATAACTATTTATCAGTGGTTCTTGGAGGAAATAAGATTTCACTAATATATTTAAATTTTATAATGTTCTTAAAATTTCATTTTGTGGGTTTCTTATCAATTTTCAATACCTTTTAAAATAGCAGGTATCTTTTAATGACTATTTTCATACTGATTATCTAGAATATCTAGTTTATCTTTATTTAGAAAAAATTGAAACCAAGCAGATTAATTTCTTGGTGGGATTTAGCTTCAGCAATACAATAAGGTAGAGAAGAAAGGCCCAGTTGGTTAAAAAAATAACCTAACTAGCAAACCCTCATATAGTTAAGGCAGTCTAAGATTATTCAAATTTTTAAAGACAAATACAACTTATTTTCTAGAAATACTAATGGAATTTTTGGTTTAATGCCAGAATAATAGCAAATTTCATCTCAGAAGAATATTTTGTTAAGATGTCAACTGGAAGTTATTTTTGTAATAAATTTTAACTTACATTAGCTTTAAGTATTAGTTTGACTACTACCAATATATAGCATCATATATCTACCACTATATTTCATAAACTTCTTGAATACAGAAACAAGCTCTTTCTTCATTTTATGACTGTAATATTCAATTGAATTTCTAGAGTATTTCATTTAGTTGGCATTTTCTAATTAAAATTTTCCTTAATACCATTAAACTCATGATGAGAGTTTCATTAGTTTAATGTGAGAAAAATAAAGATATTATTTTGTACAAAACTGGTCAGGTTTGATTTTTGTAAAGTATCCCTTATTTTGAGATTATATTCTTCCTGCTATTGTAAGTATACATTATACTTTATTTTAGAAATCATGGTAACAACAGATGCTACTGGGAACTGATTTGAAAGATACATTTATTTGGCTAAGTATCATGTCTGCAATATTTTGTTAGGCCATAAATATTTAATTTTGGAATTTTACCAACACTTCAAATTTAACAGACCTAAGAAGTTCTAATCCAACAAGTACTTAGTTTTTTCAAACTTCTTAAAAACAAGGAAAAAAATCAAACTAAAATGCTTACCTAGAGAAGGTCTGGCACAGACAAAGAAACATAATTAACCCATTTGAAAACAGATGCTCTCTTCTGATTCTAATAATTATGGCTTGTCATTTAAACTATAAACATTCTATTATTTTTATAATGATATAAAATACAGAAATAATTTTTATAATTATCATTTTGACCATAAATATATGAACTGCAGGGAGGGGATAGCCCAATGTGCTTACACTTTGATGAGGCCCTCTGAATGTATTCATATGAACAACTTTCTTTAAAATATGTAATGCTATTGACCAAGCTAAATACAGTCATTAATGCCAGGTACACACCATACTCCACACTGAGCCATGTGAGGCCTCTTGCTTCATCCCTTCTCCCTTTCTTTTTTCTCTGTTGTACCTCACTTCTATTTCCCCTCTTTGGAAACTTAATGTTTTTTATCTATTCATTTTAATTTGAATAAATGCCTCCCATACATATTTTTGTAGACATATGGACTTTTTTAAAGTTTGCATAAATACTATTATGCCCTATACCCTAGTCTGTTTCTTTTAAAACTGATCACATTTCCTAAAACCTTCCATGCTGCTACTCATATATCCAGTGTGGCTTCTAACTGCTGCATATTGCTCATTGTATCAAGGAATTAAAAAGAATTTCTAAAATGTAGAAAGCACAAATTGATAAAATTACCTCAAAATTGAATATTCTGTTAAATGGAGGACGTCTTGAATAAAGTTAGCCAATTGTAAGTGAAAATATACTTGCAAAATCTGACAGACACATGAGCTTAATATCAGAAGCACACAGCTTCCCACAACTTGTCGTTCCTACAAATCGACTAGAAAGTGCCACATGAGGAAAAAGACAAAAAACATATGAAGACAAAATTTATAGAAGAACAATCTTAGAAAACTAAGAGACATGCAACATGGTAGTCAGACTGTTGAATAATTTAAGAAATTCAAATTAAATCAACACTGAGGTATGAGTTTAAATGATTAGACTAACTAGAAATATAGGTAACAACAATTAACATATAAAGGCATATGAATTCTATTGCATGTCTGATGGAGGTAGAAAGTATTGACATGACTTATACAGATTAATTATAAATGTACCCTACAATCCTATCTTTCTACTTCTGATTATGTGTGTAAAGGAAGTTGAGAAGATATACAGGAAGACTTAGGATATTCTTTGCAAAAATGTTCAGGAAAGCAAGAGTTGGAGGCAGCCTGGATGTCCGTCACCTAGACAGAGATAATCCTATAGTTCATCACCAAGCCAGTGTGTTGATGAATCTGGAGAACTTTAGTGGACCACTAGGTGGATAAATTTATATGTTCATCACTCTGATAGTGGGATGGTAAACCTAGGTTCCTACTGCTGGGATAATTGGAAGATATGCTTAGAGACCCATTTGAACAGTGATAGTTAAAACATGGAGGATTCAGATGTCTAACAGCAATCTTAAAGGAGTATTGGGAGCTATAAAACAGGTTGAAGTCACTTGAAATGCTAGGTTAGTGTGCTGATGGATCCCTAAAGAAAATTAAAGTACACTTCACTAAATTTGTAAATTCTGAAGGTGTGAGGGTAAGATAGGAATTAAAGACTGCTAACAACCACTCTGTATCTTAAATATTTGCTAAATTAAAAATACATCAGAACATTTAATAAAGTACAATAGCATCCAAGTGACTACAACTAAAGATGAATTCTTTTGCTTTTTATCGCTATCCTAGTCCTGCTTTTGGCAACTACTTTCAACTCTTCTAGGTTCTTTTTGATAGTTATTTTTATACTTTTAAATTATCTATGTATACTGTTTTTTCTAAATTTATTAATTTAAGACATTCATATGAGCTTGAATGTGATAACAAGGGCTTATACCAGTGGTAGTGAAATTTTTAGAGCCTTCAGTGATAAGATAACACAGTGCTCACTTTGGCCCATGTGCCATAGGTTTACCACTACTGACATATGGTATGTTGAAACCCCTCTATGATCTCTAATTTTATGAGTCACATTGACTGGATCAAAGGATATCTAGGTTAAACATAACTTTTGGATGGATTCGTGAGGGTATTTTAAAGATGAGACAAACATTAGAATCAGTGGACTCTGTAAAGTAAATGGTCTTTCTCAGTGTGGGTGAACAGGATTCCATTCATTGAGGACCCAAATTTAAAAAAAAAGGCAGAAGAAGGAACTTGTCTTTATTTCCCTCATCGCTGTTTATAATGTTGATTTTGATCCAGCTATTCTACTGAGTCTGGTCATTAGATCTAGAAGTCTTTTGGTGGGATTTTGGGAGTGTTCTGCATAGTGTATCATGTCCTCTGCAAATGATGATAATTTGCATTCTTCCTTTCCTATCTTATCCTTTTATTTCTCTCTCTTGTCTAAGTGCTCTGGCTAATGTTTCCATAACTATACTGAATAGGAGTGGTGATAGTAGGCATCGTTATCTTGTACCTGATTTTAGAGTAAAATCTTTCAATTTTTGTTTGTTTCATAAAATATTGAATGACAATTTTTCATAGAGGCTAATTAGGTTGAGATGAAAGCCATCTATTCCAATTTTCTGTAGGTTTTTATCATTGCAGAGAAGGCACAGAATGCATCCATGTCTCCCTCTTGCAGGCCCCTCTCCTCCAGGACTGATTCCCAGGCCACTCTGATGCAATGATTCTTGACTTTTTGTCAAAGGACAGGGGTGAAGGATCTCACTGTGTCACTCAGGCTGGCCTCAACTCACAATCCTCCTGCCTTAGCCTCCCAAGTGCTGAAATTACAGCTTCACTACTCAATTACAACCTAAAGTAGGCTTAAGAAGTGCCCGACAGCCAATTCACCCTTCCTGAGAGCCGACAGGATCCATATGGGTTTTGGGAGGAGAAAGAGAAGCCAATTTTTCCTTTCCACCCCTCAGCTCCTGTAAGCAACCAACAGGCTGACTTGGAGGAAAGCAGGCTGAGTTGTTAGTAAATGAGTTACAAAAACAACTTAATGCATGTATTGTTTGATTAACTTTTCAGGCCTAGAGCCAGTAGTCTGAGCATCTATTGAGAGGATAAAAATATGCAATATAGCAAATATGGAGGATTTCCTTCTATCTTGTCTTTGAAATCCAATATTGTTCACTGTTTTGTTTTGTTCTGTTTTATTGGATGTTCTGTTTTGATTTGTTTTATTCTGTTCTACTTTGTTTGATTTTATGTCCGATGATATGGACAGCAATTCTGATAACAAGAGGCATTATGGTAAACATTGTTGATTTTCTATTATCCTGTTTTGAAGTCTGTATCACTTCCATTGTTTTGTTTTGATTGGCTTTATTGTTTTATTTTGTTTGGTTTTGTTCTTTTTTAAATGAAAAATTTAAAAATAGGATATATTATGTTAACTGATTGGCATATGTTGAACCATCCTACATTCCTCATACTTATCCTACTTGGTCATGGTGTATAATCTTTTGATGATTGGATGCATTCTGTTTGATTTGATACCCTGGGTTTGGCTTTGGTGAGCTGAAAGTCTAGGGTTGCATCTTTTATCAGTGCCTTCTCATTTTCTATTTTTATGGAGTTTAACTCCTGTGTTGTTGCTTACAAATTGCTGATGGTATGTAGCATTATTATTAGTATTTAGAACCCTTAGTAAATAACCACTTCTCAGAGGTGTCTTCCAGGTGTGGCTGGATTTTGGGTTTTGAGTCTGTAGCAAGATAGTGCATCTTCAGTTTACTGGGGATGAGAGAGTGCTGCCTATTTGGCACTGCCCGATAATATTTTTATGACTTTTATGCAATCTCTGTCTTGGTGTACCAGGAAAAACAACTGATTAAAACAAATATGTAATACTGTCTAAAGTAGCACAATCAGCAATAACAATAGCATCAAATATAACCTAGAAAATGACTAAGTGTTATAACTATTAATTTTCCACCATGAGCTGTATAAACTGGATTTGTGATTATTTAACAAAATCTAAAACAAACCAGAAATATATACAGTGAATAAGCCCTCAGTATGGTGATTTGCCCTCAGGAGAGAAAATTTAAAAGTGGTTATGGGGAAATAGAAGAAGAAGAAGAGATTATAATCAAGACTGGAGGACACAGGGAGTTTATGAGCACTTGGGAAACTGGTGAAGAAAACAAGAGGGAAAAGAGAAAAAAGTAAAAGCAAGAGTGGAGGAGAAAAAAACAAATAAGAACTAGAAACCATTTTTACACTCGTATAAAAATAAGGATGAACAATCAAGAAAAAATAACCAAAATAAAAATACAACAAATGAGAGAAAAAAATAAAGAAGGAAAAAAAATGTCCATTTTAAGACATGTCTCTGCTATCACTGGTAGACAGTGTGGGCAGATAGAGTCCAGATCTGAGCTGATTAATCCCAGAAAGCCAGCGGTAGCTTTATGGCAGGAGAGTGGATAATCCCAGCAAACCTGCACCTTTATTCCCCTGCAGTTCAAGGCTCTTTTCTGGCTGTGAGTCAGGGACCCGATTTGTTCCACCTGTAACAATACACGTGCCTCGTGCTGACTGGAACATGGCTCCCTCACCAGCTGGAACTTGGCTCCTTGGCCTGATGTGTTTTTTTTAGTCAATGGAGTACTGCTCTGTCATAATGAAGGATAAGCTTGAGGCATTTCCAGGTAAGTGGATGCACCTTCAGAAAACACTATTTACTGAATAAATCAGACATATGTCTAAATACAACATGGTTCCTCTGGTGTGAGAAATTGACAGTGCAAATAAGGACCAAAATGTACAATACATATTGGGACAAGGGAAGAAGGAGAACAATGGAAGAGGGTGCAGGAAAGGAAAGAAGACAGAAAAAAAAAGAATGATGAAAAATGGAAACAAGACTTTTGTAGAAGAAGGGAAGGGAATGGGGAAAAAGGATGCTACCTTTATCACGTACAGGTACAGATTCCCCATCATGAATGTTATCATTATGTATATAATAGTACCAATAAAATCAAAAGTAAAAAAGTTACTAAAAATTGCTTTACTATCAACTGAAACCAATTTAGGAGAAAAGTCTACTAGAGGCATGAAAGTAATTTAAAATATTTGGTGAACTTTACACATAAACAAGCTGTATTGGGTTATTAACTTAATATTATGTGAATAAAAATAATAAATGATATTCCTCCACACTCTAGTGTCTGCTTTTTTCTGATTGACCTATTTCATGCAAAATGCAATAAATCATTGTTTTGTCCTTCTGTATTTCTTAAGGATGATATTGTCTCTTTAAAATTCTCCCCTCAGTTTTTCTAATTTAAGATGCTTTCTTTTATTCCTTAGTTTCATAGGCTCTTAAATTTTTTGTAATATATATATATATATATATATATATATATATATATATTACAGTTTTCTGAATGAAACTTTTCAGGAAACAATAGATACACTCTAGTATTGTCTTTTCTTTTTTCTCAAATGCATTAAATTGTTCATTATTATATATTAAACCATGTTCTTAAATCCTACAGAGTTTGAATACCTGCTTTAGAGTGCTAAGGAATTCTTAGGCTTAGTTATAAATCTCTTAACCACTGATATCCCAAATGGACTTTTCATTTAATCCTTTTCCTCATCTTTTCAACAAGGCTTACACTTGGAGTCTTATGGTAACTACCTTACAGGTCTCCTGTCTATATTCTTCTTCCATTTCAGTGCTTTCTGATTTATTTTCAGTACACTAATTCTCTGCTTTCATATTTAGCAATCACATAATGCATTGGTGATCAATTTTCTATGAGTGATTTCAGAATAATTGAATAGTTCAGTTCCCTAGGGATTTTGTCAATAAGGCAACTAACTATACAAGATGGCAGAGTCTTGCAAATTTGGTTCTAGTCTATTTCACCAGTTTTCTCAGTTTTTAAATGAGATAATGGCTAATGAATTTGAGGTGTACAGAATATGTTAGTCATCATACCTGATATCATGCTCATTATTATTATATTTATAAATTGTCCATTTAAATCACATTCTTTCTGCCCACGGTGATGAGATAGGAGATGAGGGCATGGCCAAGATGGCCTGGGAACCAGAGCTTTGCTATGTCTCCAAGCTTTCTTATGTACTTAATTCTGAGACAGTGTCTTGCCAAATTGCTAATTTGCCTGTGCTGGGCTCCAAGATGGTCTTGCCTCAGGATGTTGGAATGCTGGGATTATGGATAAGTGCTACTATATTGGTTGGGTTTGAGAGACACTGTGTAACTGTGTCTCAGTGTCATAAGAAAGATTATATCTCCCAAAGGTAAAAATTACACATAGAAATTCCCCTAGACTCAGTTCCTAAGAGCATAGTGTTTGTTTTTGTCACAGCAATCTTCCAGGCCTAATATGGCATTATTTGGACATGTTATTCCACTCCTAAGTTTTCCTTGACACTGTGTATATTAAATTCTGCTGCATTCAGTTCACCTGACAGAACAGCTGTCTAAGAGGTTTAACCATCTGTCTAAGATCACAAAGCCGCTAAGAGTCAACACTGGCTTTGAACTTCTGGCCCCAGAGTTCAGGCTTAGCCACATATGTGTTAGGAAAATATTCACATGATAACCTCACTGACTTGCATAAATGGGGCACCAGGAAAGATTTGATGAGATTTGGGGTGCAAAATATATGACTTTGCAGAGTAGTTAACTGCTTCCATTTCCTTCACTGCATTAGGGTGTTTTGCTATTATTTTTTAAACATGTGTATTTATGTAACCAAGTGTGATTGAACAGAAGCGTCTATGCCCTCTCCAGTCTTTATGGAACCAAGTCTACTGGTATTTAGATAAATGTAAGATTAGGGCCCCATGAAAACTTGTTATAAGAGAGGAAGATGTGATATCATCCACTTGACAAAGTTGCTTTTAATGTGGCATATTAGCCAGGTATTATAAATATTCTTGAAAATGTCAACTATGCATAATAAGTTTCTATGATTTATTTTTATTGGTTATCACTTGGAACAGTGAGAGATTAGAGTAATACTGTGTGAGTTCAGAGATAAAATACATTTTACAAGACTTTACAATTTTCAAATATTAATTAAAATAATATTTCTAAAATTTGAACTAAAACAATAAAAATCATAATTAATTACTCTCTTACTTTAGGGTAGTAAACAGTCTATAACTGTTTTATAGAACAGTCTATAACTGTAATATAGAACAAGAAATTAAAGGTTGTAATATCAATGATAGAGACTATCAGATATGAACTTCCATTCATACATCATAAAGTCATATGAAGACTTACATGGTAGGCACAAGATCTATTGATATGAGAAATATGTGATATTTTAAGTCTGCATTTTACTAATTGAAAAGTAAAAATATACTTGTGAATGAGAATATATTTTTAATACACTTGTGAATAAGAGTGTATTCACAGTGAAGCTCAACTGAATTGTAAATGTTTTGTTCTTTAAATTTTGAATATGTTGAAATCCTCAAGATTAAAATGGTCAGGTTTTTGAACGAGGTATGGTGGCACATGCTTATAATTCCATCACTTGGAAAGATGAGGCAGGAGGAACGCTGTGGGTTTGAGGCCAGTCTGGAGTATATAGTTAATTCAAGGCCAGCCTTAATACTGCCTGTCCCAAAACAAATAAGCAAATGATCAATTTTTTAAACTCATGGTCAAAAGATCCTTTTAAGGGTTGACTGATTGTGTCAATTTGAACAAGTAATGCCCAACTAAATTGGCTCATCCTAGTTCTGGGTATGGCAGACCTACCCCAGGGAGGCTTATCTCCAGAATGGTGTAGAAGAAGGAAGGGTTGCTGCTTTCCCTCAGAGAAACTTCAGTCTTCCTTTCACGTTGGACATCATCTCCTGGCTTCCAGCATAGACCCTTCAACCTCCTGATATGGACACACACTTGACTCTACACTGAGATTTGACTCACTGTAAGTCAATTTTGTGATGAATTCTTATATGTTTCTTTATCTTGTACTAAGCCATTCATTAAACTGGATCCCACTTCTACCATCTGAGGAACTGAGATACCTGTAAAGCCCGACCTCTCATGCATAGGTAATGTGGGAGATTGTATTCTGTGATCCTTGCTGTAATCAAGTTCCACAGCATTATGGTGAAGAAGGTATGCACTAATGGTAAAAGATACTGAGAGAATACAAATGAAATAAATAAAAGTCAGTCATAATAAGGAACATGTGCCTCACCATTTAAACCTCTGGCTAAATGCCACTGGAAGTCTTCCTCTGATCTTTTCAGTGACCTTTTCAAGTATTAATTAGTTGTTTTTTCATGTTCTGGGAATACAAATAAATGTCTTTCATCACCCTTCCAATGATGCATTATGAGGCATTAGCAAAGCAAAAACAAAACAAAACAAAGGAAACAAAAGAGTAGCGAAGGGTTAATTGCTTAGCTCTTGCAGACTTTTTAATAAGCAGTGGCAAAGCTTCTCAGCAGGTACACTAAGAGGTGAAGTGACTTTTCATGACTAATTCATTTTTATTTTTTAAAAAAGTAATTCTACTAAAATATAATTTGTAATAATGTTTTTCAAGAGAGATCAGTGAAAATCTGAAGCTGTCATTGGTAGTTTGTCTCACCTCAGATTCAAAAGGTCACTCACTTGACAGAATACAAACAAAAATTGCCCTTTTATTATTTCCAGGACAACATGTCATAGTCCATATTTCCCATCTAAACTATTTTTGAAAGCTTAAGACTGGAGAATTTTATGTAACCCAATAAATATTCATACTACCTCCAGAAAATTAAAATTTATAAGACTTGCCTAACAAATCAAATTCAATAGAATTCTTTAAGAAGGCAGAAATCATCTCAGGATCTCTTGCTGTAAAATATCTGGGAAATTGATTTCAAAGTGTCCCTTTGTATATCTTACCACCGTTAAGCACGTTACACTTCTGTCCCCACTGTCTTTCCTTTCTCTCTCTCTCTTTGCTTTCAATGTTGAACTGGGTATTGAACCCACAGCCTTTACACCCAGCTACATTCCCAAGCTTTTTTTCTGTTTTTTCATTTTGTTGTTGTTTGGTTGCTTGGTGGATTGGGGTGCTTTGTTTTGTTTTGTTTTTGGACAGGGTCTGACTCTATGGATCAGGATGGCCTGGAACTCACTATGTAGCCCAAGCTGGCCTGGAATTCACAGAAATCCTCTTGCCTCAGCCTCCCAAGTGCTGGGATAACAGACCTGAACCACCATGTATGACCCTAACCCTGTTTTATGTTAAAACAAGATATCGTTAAATTGCCAAATTGCCTAGATTGGCAAATTTGCAATCCTCCTGGCTCGGCCTCCAGAGTGCTGTGATTACAGGCATGCACCACCATGTCCAGCTCCTTGCATCTATTTATCAGTCAGCCTGGGAGACCTGAGCGAACAGGAGGCTGTGGACCACACATGAGAGTCAAGGCCTAACACTGTTGCTTCTTTCTTCAAGCTCTGCAGACAGTGAAGTTGGCAAACAGTTAAAGTGGAAAAAGTGAGTTGCTCCAGAGCTACCTTGAAAGAAGCAGAAGCCCTGAGACTTGGAGAGGCAGCTCCTCTGCACAGTGCAGCAGCAGGAGCAGCAGGAGCAGGGAGAACAGCATGTTTCCCCCCGAGTGGGTAGGCGAGGTGCTGCCTGCATGGAGTTGTAGAGGAGGAGAGGACTGTGGCCATGTGCAGGACTGCTCCCACGGTCCAGACCGCATAGCACGCAAGTATTTCCAGCAAGGGCACTGAGCGTGTGGAGACCGCTGCAGGTGTGAGCACAGCAAGCCACTGAAAGAGGAAGCAGCTGCTACTACAGATCTGGCTGCAAAACCATCTCTTATGTGTGGTTGGACCACACCAGGAGACAAATGGGGGTGAGCCTGAGCCCAGAGATGCCAACTTCTGGCCATGGGCACAGGAAGACTGGGTAAATGTGACTGAATTCTTACCCAGGCAGCTCTACTGTGGCCACAGCACCTCTGCCTGCACCCTGTGGATATGGCCCAGAGGTGCTGGCACAGAAAATCTTGCTTTGAAGCCTTCGAGAAAGACATGGAGCTGTCCTTCACTGTGCCATGCAGCAAGGCTTTGGCGTCTGCATGGAAGAGCACTACTTTCACCTCCTCTCCAACTACAACCGTATCTCTTGTCTCCAGTGTGTGCGCCAGTGGAGGAGAGTGAAGCAATTTGAGAGAAAACCTGCAAATCCCACTCCCAGTGCAGGATCCACTCTTACTTTGTCTTTCCCAGTGAATACTGGGTGAGGAAAAAGGATAAGCAGATACACATTCAGAAATACAAGGAGGCCATGAGCAAAAAGGTACATAGGTATCCTGATGAAGGCTGTGGAAGCTGCCCATGGGGAGCGAGCTGTTTTTACAAGGATGCCTACTCTGATGGGCACACAGAGGAGCCACTGACCTAGGAAGTGGGAACAGAAGCAGATACCTGGCCCAACTGGGGAACCACTTAGAGAAGCTCAGCTATGAAAGAGAGAAATGCAACCCCTCTGACAATGACGATGAAGAAGAGATTGTCACCTTTGTGCTGGGCAAGGTGGCTACAGGTGGGGATGATGACAACTGAGTTTGGGGACCAGTGGGACTTGCTTCAACCAAAAGCTGGAGAACTTTATGGGCTTGGACTTCCAGTAGTTTTGCGTGACTTGAGAAAGGTCTGTGGAGCCTTGGACAGCCATTGCAGAGTTGCGTGACCTCGCCTGGCTTTCCTTGGAGGCCCTCTCCTCTCCAGTGCTGGCGTGAGCACTTAGCAGGCCTGCTCTCCACTCTGCTCCCCCAAGACTGTGTCATGTTCTCTGTTTCAAACAGTTACAAAAATAAATCTTCAAGTTACTCTCAGCCTGTTTATTGTGTCAGCTGTATTTGGCCTGGTTGTGTTTATGGGCTTTCCACACTCATTTCAAGCCTCCCAGGTTCAGAATAAAAATGTCACCCTGCTTAGGGGTCCACCAGTAGGAGTAACAAGTGAAAGGACCTGAGCTGCAAGCAGGTGGCCTTCTGCTCCAGATGTAGCAGTGGATCCTTGGCAGCGGGAGACCCGACCATCTATATTTTGTGTTGGTGTCTCCCTTGTGACCCCTGCCCTGTTCACTTGTCTTGTGGATTTGCTCTTGTTTTCTTGTACATAAGGATACTACTGGGTGGTCAGAACTAGGTGCCAGTATAAGCTTAGTGTAATAGGAACACTTCGGAAGGACACACAGTGGCATCCATCCGTGCAATTAGCAGCAGGCGGCAGATCTAGTGTGAGCAGGAGTAGGGGTCAGGGAAGCTTCACACCTCTTCATAGATGTCCTATTCTGATGGTTTGTGGACAGAGACGGTATCATGGTATTGGCTCTAAGTTGTCCATATATCTTCAGGGTCAAGGCCGTACACTGGGGGTTAATATAGCTGTGTTAGCTGTTGGTCTGGTTAACTGTGTATGATTTAGCCAGTGATCTTAGTGCCTTTCTGGGCCAGGCACTGGAACAAGCTCTGTCTTCATGTGCGGGCTTCTGCTGTAGAGCTTGTTTCTTTTCGTAGGTGTTGTCTTATTTCACCTAAGTGCTGTGCTGCTGGGTGGATGTGATTTAACCATGTACTATCTGTAAGGGTGTGTGTCCTGGTGGGTAGCTGGTTGGCAGCAGTAAGTCACACTTCCATTGAGGGGGAGCCCCAAGGTGAGTCACCAGCTAAGCTAACTGATTAGAAGGATTTCTCCTTGGGAACTTTATCTTTGCCTTTTTGTCACTTTCCTGAGAATAATTTGTGAGACATTCCTGATTTGCCCCTCTGCTACTCTGATGGCTCAGAAAACCACCCATTCTAGTTAATTGTTACAGAGGTCTCTGGATTTTACAGCTGCCCTTTCATGAGAAGCACTTTTCTCAAACACAGTAATTTTTTATAAAAAGAATATTACATTTTAAGAGAAATTTAATAGTCTTTTATAAAGAATTTTACATACGTTGGATTATTTCATACCCAAGATTACTGTGAATTCCTATTTAGGATGAGTAAACTGGCAATGTGAAAGAAACATTCTGAAACAGTACAGAATCATAGAACTTAGCGAAGTGTTGTGTTGATGGGACATCAGAATTTCTGTGCCTGCAGGGTTTTCTAGTAGATTCCATACAATAAGAAATATTTTTTTTCCAAACTTGATTTTTAAGGAGCAAAATACAATAAATCAAACAATAACATTTTCTGAATACTTATACTCTGGGTTGTATACTCCTAAAACAAAAAGTGTGAATAGTGAGTTATGTTCTTTAACTTTGCCCATTATCTAATATAGAGTCTGTTCCTTATCTGTTTAAAGAGCATTTTTCTCAGCAAATAGTTTGAATCAGTGCTTTTAATATCAGCTCTTAACAAAAAAAAGGCTTAAAAGTTTTCAGCTAAGTATAACAATAATAGGTTAATAAACTCAAAACAGTGTCAAGAGGGCTTTCTAGGATATCAGAAAGAGAAAGCGCTGACCTTTTTTTTTTGTGAAGAGGAAAACATAAAAGAACACCAAACACCGCAATGTGTTAAAACCAGTCTGGATCATAATGTTTGTCACAGCTTTCCCCACTGACTTGATGGAGGCAAAGGCAAATGAAATCCTGGGCAATGGTTTTAGCTGGATGCTCTGGAGGCTGGGAGGCGGCAGCGGTTACTGACACTGACAGGACAAGGCCGCAGGGACTCAACACAGACCTTTAACCACATCCTGAGTTCAGTTTCTGTTACTAGAAATCTCCAATGATTGCTTCCTAGCCTTAAGTTCTAGACCTCTAGTGCAGTGTTGGTGGACCTTTCAGAGCTCCTGGTGACAGCAGACAGCCCTCTGTGGCCAGCACACATAGGTTTGCCACCACTGCTCTGTTGGATTACTTGACTTTATTATTCACATTTCCTGAAGCCTGCAAAAGAATGGATGTTCTTCCAACACTGAACTCACATCTACCTTTCCTGTTTCTAGGACACTATCAAAAGTGCCATACATAGGTGCAGTTTGTGAGCAGGAGCTGAAACTCTTGCTATTGTTCTCTGTTTTCCACTTCTGGTGCATTGGAAATGTTCTCTCATGTTGGACTCTTTAGAGATTCATGAACAAAGGAGGTAAAGTATTTTATACAAACAGCATGGTGGCACATGCCTGCAATTCACAAAAGAAAGAAAGGCTGAAGAGGGCATCTGGGAAGATGGGAGGGAAAAGAAGGAAGGAAGAAGTGAAAAAAGACCAAAATGTTATATGGAAATGTACCAATTCTCCCACAACGAATGTGTAATGATATGCTAATGAAAATTTAAAAAAAGACACATACACAAAGCTAACCAATCAATAAAAATGTTTATTAGGATTTCATTTTCCTATTCATTAAGAGTCCTTTAGAGTTGAGCAAGGGTTTTAAAAAGAGTCCCATCAGCCCATTCTCTCACATCTGTAAACTACATCAGAAAGTATTATAAAGCAAAACAAAATGCTACCACTGCAATGTTTTTGGTATTCTCATCATCTTATTCTCATTCATTCTTCTGAGTCAGAGTGATGTGTTAATATAAATCTCCCCCTCTGGATGTTTAGGACAGAATCTGTGTCTTACTGAACTTTGCATCACTGAATAACATAACTAGTGTTTTGTATATAGTAGTTGATAAATTGATGAGATAAATAAGGAAACTGAGATACATGAACACTTACAATATCATCTGTTGTGTTAGAAAAAGTATATATAAGCTAAGAATTCACAAATGTCACTATGTGATGAAATAGCAGTTCTACAAACTTAACTTTGTATAGCAAATTGACTTTTTTTTTTTTAAAACAAACATTACTTTTGCTTCAAGGCACTGTACTTTCCCTGATGGCACTCTTTTTTGAGCCTTTCCTCACACTTCTTCCTTTGTTTCAGAGAACAGTGCTATTTAAGCTTGAAGTATAGATGACTTTCTGATATTTGTTCTAGAGTTTTACTCATTTCTATGTTTTCTCCTATCTATATACAATGCAGTACGTGTTACTAAATTGTTTTCTCTTGTTAATCTACCTGCTGTTACAGGGAATCCTGGTGAAAGATTATGAAGTTTAGAAAGAATTTTTTTTTTTGCCAAAGAATCACCACTACACTCCTATTAGAAGAGACAATTCAAGAAAAATAGATAAAGATAACACTAATAGCGGCTAAGGATACCAAGCACCAAGTGCTTTCACTTATCCATTGCTAATAGTGATGTGAAATGGTGCACATGGAAAGATGGAGAGGACTCTTTGTTAGTAAACAGTCTTATCCTACAACCCAGAAATTGCAGTCTTTGATATTTAATTGACTGATTTGAAAAACACGAACTCAAAAGTTTATAACAATTTAACCAAACCTAGAAGCAATCAAGATATTTTTCCCTAAGTGAATACATAAACAAATTCTGATATATATGTGCACTAAAATATTATCAAATAAATAAAAAGAAATTAGCTAATAAACCACAAAAGACAAGGATACATCTTAAATGTATATGCTGTGGGGAAAAAGCCCGTCTGAAAAAGGTATTGTGGTTTCATTTATATGATACCTTGGAAATGACAAAACTATAGAAATGATAAACATATCAGGGGTTCAAATGAGTGAGGGGAATTGATAGTTGGAACTACCTTGCATGAGAATTTGATGGTTAATACAAACCTCAAGTAGTTGTCAGAACAAATGGTGAATATTTAATTCACACAATTAAAAAAATCTCTTTGGAAGGTAGGAGAACCCACAGATACTCAAAAAGAAAAGGAAAAAAGAAATGCACATGATATGACTGTCAAAAGGGCTTGAGTGTTAGTTTACACAGCTGTTAGTGAACAAAGCTGGGAAAATTTTACCAACAACGTAAGTAAACTTTAGCTTATAGCCCAAAGAATGAAATAAATATCCATGATTCAATACTAATGTAAATGAATTATTGAATAAATACATAAGTGTTAGAAGAATAGACAGATCACCCATAAATTCCACGTACTTTATGCAAATATTCCCCTTTGCAGGAGGTAAAGCATAATTCTCCACTCTTTAAATATGGACTCCACATAGTGACCTTCCCAAGAGCACAGTAGGAGTGGGGTAAATAAATTTACACTGAGAAAACCGACAAGCAGTAGGCCAGCAAGGTGATCAAAGTCAATATCAACAGTAATATGTCATTTTGAAAACATGAGCCCTGAACATTTAATGTAACAAAAATAGCATATTGCCTTTGTAGTCTTGCTGTGAAGAACACAAAAGTCTAGTCTCATCACAAGAAGGACACATGCAAAATAACGGACTAGTACTTCAGAAAAATCCCATAATATGAATAAAGCATGACCTTTAATAATAACAAGTAAATACTGATTTATTAACTCTAATTGTACTGCACTATTATAAAATAATAACAATTTGGGAAACTGGGTGTGGAGTATGTGAGAATTGTCCAGAAGACCTTCAAAAGTTTTTCATACGTACAAAACCCTTCTAAAATAAAGAGTTAATTTTAAACATCCGTCAACTTCAAGGGGTAATAGTCAATTCATTATCTTGAAAACTGATAAAGTAAAAGAAAAAACTGTGCACTTATTTTGCCGTTTGTAGACATTCAGTGACTATGCAGCCTCACAGTGGGTCAGGTTCACTAGGTTGAATTACATCTTCTATAATTCACTGTCCTGTATGGCTTGGTTAGCCTGGGCCACAAGGTGATCTGAAAATCATGCAGTGAGTGGTCTATAGTGAATCTCAGCACACTGAGAAGGCAAACTAGGTCTTCCTGGGCCAGACCGACAGTGAAACTCAAAGGGAGCGGTAGACTCCATTTTTTCTTAATATCAACAAGAAACCAATGTATGATGTTAGTACCATAACAGAAAGTCAAAAAGAACTCTGAAGGGAGAGAAAGTAATCAAAACAGAAGGTAGCTTTTAGAATCTAATAAGTGACGTTCTGACGTTTTTACTATGTTCTGTTGACTGGAAGTGTTGCTGGTTGCAGTCACACTCCAGAGGAGGGGATTAAATTGTAAGTGAGTTGGAGGGGGCAGCGATGGTTGAGAGTCATTTAGAAACTGCTCACCAGTTTGCCTCTGACCCCCACTAATTTTCATCATTCCCACTAGGAGAGGGTGCAAAACCCACTCAGGCTTCCTAAAAAATGACCACAAAATACAGAGAGCACTGTTGTCTTTTTGAGAATCAGCATTTAAATTTGAGGAAAGGATCCACCATGGGTCACGTGTTGTTGAGTTGATCTTGATCAAAAAGCAAATACCGTTTACACAAACTCACTCGAACTGGAAAAGAGGACCAGTCCCCTAGAGAAAGCTGTGTATATGGAAAGCAACCAAAAGGGATCTACTAGAGGAGGAAATACAGAGTTGATGGGTGATGAGAATTTTGTTGTACTGTGATAATTTTAAATCTATATCAATTATTCTGTTTGTTAACTAGGTGCATTTAAAAGGCTCAAAGATACTAACATTCAATTCAGGCCATTTTACTTGGGTCAAGATTTGCCTGATTTTAAAAATTAATCTTTATATTCCTATGCATTATGTATTTATACTTTCAGTTGGTTATTTAATGTTTTACACCTAGGTTGGAAGAATAATGATAAATATTTTTTATCTGAACAAAGCTTTACATTCTGTTAGCCTTCATACACTGATGTTATAGATAGTTGTCAAAATAGTTCATAGGCAGGACTCAAATTTAAATATTGCTTAGGTGTGAATCAGTTGTAGAGTACGTGTACTTGGTGTATGTAGGGATCAGGGTTTAATTCCTACAACTGAAAAAAAAATTTTCTAATATAACTCTTGGAATAAAAACATGATATTTACAAATATGTTATGTTTATAAACATGATTTATCTCCTGTATGAAAATGATACTCCTGAAGTGTTTTAAATATTTTCAAGTTTTAATTTGAATGCAGTATTTAACTTAAATACAAAACAACATACATAGAAATAAATACTGTTATTTTAAGGTGAACTTAGGTGTATCACCTAAAACATAAAATCAAATTGTCAAGTCACCCAGAAGCCTATCCATATGGCCTACTACAGGTCCTTAATTCTCTCAAACTCAGTCACTATCCTGACATTTATAACCACTTCCAGGTATGTGATTATTATTTGATCATATAAGTATGCATCCCTAGACACCATAGTTGAATCTTGCCTATTTAAAAACTTAATGTGTCTATTAAATCTCTTTTAATCTATAGGTTCTTCTGTCATCCCTTTTTTTCCTTACAATTTGTCTGGCAAAGAATTTAATGTGCTTGAGCTGTAGAGTATGCTACCAGTTGCCTTTCAGTTCCCCAATGATTGTATATAGAAAAAATCTCAAAAAATCATTTTCTGTTCCCCCTAGCTATAATAGGTCCATGTACTCGAAACTAAAAACATTGATCATAAAATGTGAATAACGGCTCAAGTCCAAATTCATTTTCTTTACTTGTATGGTGCACACTGTGGGAAGATGAGAGTGAAAACTGTCTGTGATGGAAGGAGGCTGAGGCAGGAAGATTGTTGTGAGTTCAAAGCCAGCCTGAACTGCATAGTGAGACTGTATCTTAAAAAGACAACAAGGCAAAACAAAACAAGACAAACAAACAAACAAACAAACAAAAAAAAAACTTACTGACATTTGTTTTAAAAAAGTAAGCCCAACCAATTACACTTGTAATTTCTACCACTTGAGAGGCTGAGGCAGGAATATCACAAGTTCAAGACTGGTCAGGGAAAGTTACAGAAACTTGGCCTCAACAAATTGGGGAAGGGGACACTGGAGATGCAGCGAGTGCAAAGTGAGCATGAGATCCTTTCTACTGGAAAAAAAAAAAAAGGAAAATGAAATGTATCCATATCATGAGAAACAATGTTTTACCTTAGTTTTTCCTATGTTATGTAGATGTAAAGACAGTAAATCTATCTAAAAGAGTTTATCATTTATAAGATATTCATATAGAGAGCTGTGTAATGGGATTACAGTTGGTAAGTACACGTGATCTGTAGATGAAAGTCTTCAGAACACGAAATACATATGAGAGAAGTGTTTCAAAATTTAGACTTTAGGTTAGTTGTTCAAGAAGGTAAATACATGATGCCACAAAAAGTTAGAGGTAATTGTATGACTTTGTGTCTTAGTTTCTTTTCTTTTTGCTGATACAAAATCTCTGGCACCCAAAGTGAAAGGGGAAAGGTTTATTTAGCTCCAGTTTGTAGAGGATTCTGTCCATCAGTGGCTGGTTCCCAGGCAGGGTGGCACATGGCAGAGAACAGTTCATGTCACCTATGAGGTAGCAAAAACAGCAAGAGAGTGACAAGTCTCTTTCTTTCCCTTATATTGCATGCAGGCTACGCTAAGGTGAGTATAGTGCTCACAGCTTTATTCTACCCAGAACTATGCCAAACCAATCGGTGGACTGATTTACTAATGACATGCCCTTAATCCCAGTGTCACACTCTGGATTCAGCCACTTTAAACAAAATCCAATGACTGCATGAAGCTGTGGGGAACATCTAGACACAAACCATAACATTTTATTTTCATTTTGAGACTGTAATATACTTCAAATAAGGCAGAAAATTAAACACTGGAAGCATAGATAGTATCCTTAACAAAAAGCAAAAGCTGTGAGAAGCGAATCTATGTGTGACTATTAATAGATTTAACGTAGCAGATTAATGGAGGTGCAGACGTATTACATGAATTGAGCCAGAAAATGTCAAGGAAGACCCTGGCAGATAAACATCATCACTGCAACCCAAGGGCTTTGGTGACTACTCTTATTCTCTGAGTATGAAAAGAAAAGCAAAGGAAAAGGCCACATAATGATTAATAACTTTCCCAACATTTTGCATGTTTGTTAGACCTGGTGGTGTTCCAGAAGCAAACTGTCTTAGCCAAATATATCCTTGGCTTTACCCAGTGTGATTGAAAGTGCTCAGTAACAATACCTAAAAAAAGATAAGATATTATTGTCAAGCTACATAGCATAGAACAGGAAAAGATTGGTGATAATATTAATGATAGAGACTCTCAGAGATGAACCTCCATTCACACATCATAAAGTAACATCAAGACTGACCAATTTAAGAATGCCTAGTTTGAAATAAATCATTCTGTATTTCAGACTATTATGTTTTGCTTGATCTATTGTTTTACTTAAAAACAAAATTCATTCATACTCCAATAAACACTTTAAGAACACTAAAGATTATAGCCTACAGCAGAAATGACAAGTGTGCCATACTTCCTATCTGCAAGGCACTGTGCTATCTGTAGCAGTTCTGTGTTCATTTCAGATATTCCTATCTTACCATAGCACTCTGTTCTTAGGACCTGTGCAAAGATTTTGAATCTTTCTCACATCAAGGCTCCAGGCAGCTACTACAAATTTTATAGTCATAGGCGATCCTGGAAATTAAATCTATTTGTCTTCCCTGACCCAGAGTCTATAAGGAGGAAGATGACCTCGTATTATTTGACAAGATGTAAGACAGAAAGAGCCAATAATCAGCAATGAGACTGTGCATCATTACCCCAGTATAGTGGCATATTCATGGAGTCCTGGCACCAGGGAGACCGAGGAAGGAGGATGAAAAGTTTGAGCTCATCTTGGTTATGTAGTGGGCTCCAGTCCAGTCTGAACAGGATAGGTTATAGGGCGTAGTGACTTGCAGGCCAGCCTGAACTACATAATGAGAATTTAGTTAAAAACAATTATTAACTTTATTTTGAAGATCATGTTTGTTTAGTGGTAGGAGAAGCAATCAGATAATACATTTTCCTTAGTTTTCAAGTCACATTCAGTTTAATCTTCTGTATCAAATAAGGAATTTATGTTCGGATATGGCTTGTATCTAGTTGTTCCTCTAAAGCATCATACATGTGCAGGTTGGGTTTTTTGGAGATGGCTGGAAATAGGGCGTATGCTGCTGGGGTCAGAATGTGATGCTGGGATTGATTCCTGATGTGATGCTAGGATTAAGGCTGCTATACCCTGATGTAAGTAGTACCTGTCCTAAGGGTGGGTAGTGTGGATAGGCTATAGGACATCCATAGAAGGTTGTTGCTTGTTCTTTGCCACTTGCTGCTTCCTTTCTTGCTGATTTGCTGCCTTTAGCCTGCCACGAACTCTCTCCTCTGCTGTGCATCTCTGCCATTCCACCCTGCACTGGAGCAAAGTAACTATGGACTGAAACATCTACAAGCCGTGATCTAAAAAAATCTTTCCTCTTTTAAATTTGGGCACCAGGCATTTTGTCTCAGTCACTAGAAAAATACCTAAGACATGTTCTCATAAAAATGATACTCCATAAAAAGTAAAGAACTGTGATATTTCCTAAGAGCTGGTGTGAACATCATTTACAATGCATAATTTTTAGGAAAGCACAAGTGTAAAGGCTAATATGAAGTGTCAATGCTTGATATAAAACACACACATCTTAGAAAATATAAATTCAATTTTACTTATTATTGAGTTGCTACTATGAATAGTTTCCACTAGTTACTTTGGAGATAGTGTGTAGCTGTTCAAAGGATGAACTAAGGAATCTTTGGGCTGGGGTCAAATCCTGGCTCTGCTTCCTCCTTGGTATGAAGCTTTGGGGCAAGTAACATCTTTACCTCTACATTTCCCTATCTATGAGTTGCATAAATATTTTTGATGCTACTGTAAATTTGTACATACCAGTGATTATACCATAATGTAGCAATTCTATACCATTTGTGTCTAGTGAACATTCAACTAATTTTAGAAATTGTTACTTTATTGCTATTGTTCCAAAACAAGGACTGTATGATTCAATATTCTCAAATAATATGTCACTTGTCTGGAAGAAGGGGGACGAGAGAGACAGTGGGGAGATGGGAGGAGGAAGTAGCACACATCTAACGAAATCATAGCTCAATGGTATAGAATAATGTTTGATCATTGACACGAAAACTGTTACATCAGTGTAACTGTTACTAGATTCAAGGTTAGGTGAAATTATTAAGAAAGTCTTCACTGAGAAAATGAAATTTGAGAAAGATCTGGAATGGGTTACATGATTTCAACAGGGAAAAAGGACAGGGTCAGCAATCCAGAAAGAAAGTAGTGGACATGTCTAGAGAAAAATGAGTCAAAGCAACAAGCAAAGAAAAACACAAAAATAAGTTTTGAAGAACCAGGAATATTGTGCAATCTTTCACTGTTCCAAATGATAATCAATAAAAATAATCGTAGAAACTTGTTATGCGTCTTTGATATTTTCAAGCATATTTATAATACCTGGCTAATATGCCACATTGAAAGCAACATTGTCAATTTCAAAAGGTAATATCACATCTTCCTGCCTTATAACAAGTTTTCATGGGGCTCTAATCTTATATTCAGCTAAGTACAAGTCGACTTGGTTCCATAAAGACTGGAGAGGGCATAGACGCTTCTGTTCAATCACACTTGGTTACGTAAATATACATGTTTAAAAAATAATAGCAAAACACCCTGCTGTATTGACAGTAATATGTTCAGAAATGGGAGGATTGAACTACTTTGTAAAGTCATGTATTTTGCACCTCAAATCTCATCGAATCTTTCCTGATGCCCCATTTATGCAGGTCAGTGAGGTTATCATGTGAATATTTTCCTAACACATATATGGCTAAATCTGAACTCTTGAGCCAGAATTTTAAAGGCCAGTGTTGACTCTTAGAGGCTTTGTGATCTAAGACAGATGGTTAAACTTCCTTAAGTCTCAGTTGTTCCATTAGGCAAACTGAAAACAGCAGAATTTAATATATACAGATAGTGTCAGGGAAAACTTAGGAGTGGAATAATAATGTCCAAATAATGCCATATTAGGCCTGGAAGATTGCTGTTAGAAAGACAAACAAATAAACACTATGTTCTTAGGAATTGATTCTAGGGGAATTTCTATGTGTAATGTTTACCTTTGGGAGATATAATCTTCCTTATGACACTGAGAAGTCTTCAATTCAATAGTGTCTTTCAAGCCCCACCAGTACAGTGGCACCCTCCCATAAACACAGCACTCTGGAATCCTGAGGCAAGACAATTTTTCAGGCAATTTAGTAATTTAGCAAGTTGCTGCCTTTGGATTAAATATCTAGAAAAGAGGTGGTGATGTGACTTTGTACAGAAACTCTGGGTTGCATTCCAAGTACAAAAATAACAATAAAAACAAAAAGACCTCAAATCTCTCAAAATTAAAACCTATATTTCCAATTTATTTATTTATTTGTTTAATTATTTTTATTTGTATTATTTGGGGGGAGTTATCAGGAATCAAACTCATGGCCTTGTATTTACCAGGCAAGTGCTTTGAGCCACTGAGCTAAATCCTTGCCCGCGTCCAATTTATTTTTATGTGAAATACTATTTTCCTCTGTTTCTTTTCTTTCTTGGTTGGTTCAGTGGATGGTTTGTTTTTATGTAATATTTAAGCACCTATGCACATAGAAAATCATTCCACAGGCCATCTTATAGGAAGCATTCTATGTTATTATTCAGAGCAAGCATGAGAGTTTCAAATAATAAATCGACATTCAAATGAGAATGAGAAATAGAATGATGGGCTGTGAGGCCTTTCAAAGGAACTAAACTTGATGTACAGTTAAAAATTTAGGCAAACAAAAAGGGAACTGATTGTTGAGTTGCCTGCTTCTAAAAGTGGCTTATCAGCTGAACTACCTGTTCTGAGTTGCTCAGATCTCCCTCTGGAATTAGATTCCAGGTTCTTCTGTTCTCAAAGAAAATGAGCAAAACATATTGGTCAGTTAATTTAAGAAAGTCCATTTACTCAGTGTTATGGCTTGTGTTTACATGTCCCCCCCAAAGCGTCATACGGTCATAGACAGCTAGGTCTAGAGCATGTGATGCTGGA
Organism: Hydrochoerus hydrochaeris; assembly: GCA_004027455.1. Taxonomy (NCBI): domain Eukaryota; kingdom Metazoa; phylum Chordata; class Mammalia; order Rodentia; family Hydrochaeridae; genus Hydrochoerus; species Hydrochoerus hydrochaeris. The sequence goes on along the minus strand of PVLA01002781.1, from coordinate 214,244 downwards.
ATTAATTCATGGTAAGTGCTAGGATCAATGACATTTGGTTTAAGAGTGTGAGTAGCACCTTCCTTAAGTAGCCTGGATAGATATAAGGGATAGAAAGAGCTATTGTTGCCCCTGGTTGCTTCTGACCACCATGAAGTGTTTCTCTTTTCTAACATTCCTCTGCTATGTCATTTTCCTTTGGCGCCAGTAAATTATGGACTGAATCCTCTAAAACCTGTGAGCCAAATAAACCTTTCCCTTTTTAACTTTGGATGCCACACATTTTGTCTTAGCAATGAGAGAAAAGTAACTAAGTATCACGGTTACTTTTCTCTCATTGCTGGGACAAAATACTCAACACCCCAAATTAAGGAAGGAAAGATTTATTTAGCTTATAGTTTCTGGAAGTTTCAGTCCCTAATCAGCTGGCTGTAAGGCAGTGTCGCATGGCACTGGGGCAACACTTCATGGCAGCAGCCAGAGCAATAAAGTGAGAAAACAAGCCTCTTCTCCTTTTACACAAGCCACCCACTCCTTTCAGGGTGGGTGTAGCTTTCACAAAATCTCTGTGCCATCCTCTTGCACAGGATGAGGATATGTACAAAGTAGGGATCCTGGCTCCCTGCTGAGTCTCTCAGCTAACTTCTAAACTCCTCAAGATGACACAATGTTTCAAGCATAACACTAAGACAGAGTTTGACACCAGAGAAGTGGGGGTGTTGCTGTGGCTACAACTGACATGTGGTTTAGGAGCCTTGGCACTGGTTTGTGAGAATGAAGTTTTAGGAAAGATGTAGAGATGCAAGCTGGACAAGTAGAGCTAGAAGGTCTGAGGTTGTACTTGCTGAGAGATTCTGGTCAGAGCTCAGAAGAACAGAAGGGTCATAGAAACCCTGCTAGTAAAGACCAGGATCAGAGGTTTCTGCTGGGAAGAAGGACTGTATTGACTGCTGTACTTCAGTCAATGTGCATTATGCATTGGCAGAAGTTTGTATTTTGCTTGTGTCTAGAGACCTTCCCTGAGACTGAGATTAATGGTAGCAGACTAATTAATCTGACAAAAGAAATTTCAAGGCAGTTGAATGTTGAGGCATCAGCATGGTTACTGTTGAGTGCTTGTAGCCAGATCTATGTCAAAAATTAAGAGCAAAGAGCCCAACAGAATAATTTAAACTGTTTTGAGACTGTCCAGAAAGGAAGCTCCAGTAAAGCTATAGACTGCAAAAATAGAGCAGAGGAGATCTTGATTGCTGAGAAGGAATACGAGAATAGAAATTGTGTTCTGAGAACCACAAGAAACAGCATGACTCTACCCTCTGTAGCCTCAAAATTATAAAAGTGAAGACTTTGTTTTGAGAAAAGAGCCCCAGAGAAACATGCTCCAGGATGGTGACAGCCTAGGGAAATTATTGCTTGTGATTTGGTCCATAGGCGCTGGACCCCTCTAGGCAAGAATGATGGAACCTGGCTACTGCCCCAGCTGCTAGCAGACCTTTGCATAATCTCTGCTGGTTTTAGGTGCATGGAGCATATAGAAGTTTGGTCAGGAAGGCTCCTGCACAAATTTCAGAAGAAGGCCTAGGAGGCCTGGCAGTGTTTTGCTGAGAGGACAGTGTGTGAAGGTATGAGTGTGAAGTTCAAGATGCATTGGAGACCCCAGAAATCTAGAGAAGCCAAAAACATGGATTGTTCAAGGAAAGCTTCAAGGAGTGAGCAAATCCATCCAAAGAAAGAAGCCATGGGAGCTACAACTACTAGCAATGCAGTGGAACCACCCAAATCTTTGCAGTTCACATCTTCCCACAGATGGTCAGTGATTCTGGAAGTGGAACTGTGTTTGTCACACTGGATTTTGATCTTGTTCTGGTCCCATTCCTTGCTATCCCTGAGTTTGTAATTTTTGGAATGGAAATGTCTATTTTTTACCATTGAATGTTGATCATGTTTAATTTTGGGACTTACACTTTTCAGCAATGCTGAAAGTGTTAGGACTTTGGCAACTCTTAGGAGAGGGACTAAATGCCTTTTGGATAAAAGGATGTGCATGGGCCTTTGGGAGGCCAGGGGTGGAATGTTATTACTTATCCAGATTTTCCCCTAAAGATTCATGCAGTCATAGGTGAGGCTTTTTCAGAAGTGGCTGGATCTACAGTGTGTAATGCTGTGATTGATTCATGGCACAATGCTAGTCTAAAGGCACTATGATTAAGGGTGTGATTGTCACTCTCCCTAAATAGTCTGGGTAAAGTGAAAAGGGTAGAAAGTCACCGTTAAGATCCCTTGTTGCTTCACTTCCTTCTGTCTACCATGAACTCTTGCCTTTCTGCCATGTGATACCCTGCCTCGAAACCAGCTGATTATGCACTGAAACCTCTATGAACAGTAACTCACATAAACCTTTGCTCATTTAACTTGTGGATGTTAGGTATCTTTGTCTCAGCAACAAGAAAAGTAAGTAATTTTAACTGTAGGTCCCTAATTTTCTGTATTGAGAAAGAATCAATTTAATTTGATTAAAGCTGTATTATTAGAAAAGTGGGAAGATCACTGATCTGTTATATGATTGTACTCATGGTGTCAGGTTTTTCTTTCATTTGTGAGGTTCACAATATATTGTAAACATATACACTGTCAAATTATTTTCTGTGTCTTTGTAACTCAAGGTTATAATTTAACATCAAGGTTTGAGTGCATAAGCCACATAAATTAAACAATTGAGTTGCTATCTAAATTTAATAATAATGTACATTTTTTCTTTTGATTCCTTTTGGTATCCTGTTAGTCCATGTCCTTATTAACTCTTATTTCCACCAACACAATAACTTTTCACTGCTTCTTACCTCTTCCATCCAAAATTTATTCCATTTACTGATAACCAGAGTAATCTTCTGGAAATATAGAGGAGATCAAAGAGTTGGTAGCATTCTGGTTTGGGAATAGTCTTTGTTCAAGGTGCTTATAAAATAAAATTAAGTTCATACTCCCCAGCTTGGTATACTAAAAAATCCAGAGCAGATTCATATTAACTTTCTGTTAGGGCTTGTATTTAGATGTCCTCTCAGTCTTGTGTGGTCATAGGCAGGGCTTTTCAGAGACGGCTGGTTCTAGAGTGTGTGATATTGAGATCAAGGATGTGAAACTGGAGCTGGGTGTGGTATCTGTACCTATAATTTCAACTCTTTTGAGGCTGAGGCAAGAAGATTACCTTGAGTTCAACACCAGTCTGGGTTACAAAATAAGCACAAATCCAACCTAGACTAAAGGTCAAGAGACCCTGTCCAAAAAAAAAAAAAAGAAAAAGAAAAGAAACCAAAGCCAGGTATGAGGGTGCATGCCTGTAATCCCAGCATTTGGGAGGCTGAGGCAGGAGGATTGGTGCCAGTTTGAGACCAGCCTGGCCTACAAAGTGAACTCAAGGCCAGCCTAACTGCATAGTGAGACCTTGTCACTATGCCTCAAAAAGATAAAAACAAAAACCAAACAAAAAATAAACAAGAAGCGCCAAGAGTTTATAACAATTTTATTTATTCACAGTGGAATTTTAGGATTAAGAGTGTGGGTGCTTCCTGCCCTTATGGTGGGTAGCCTGAATATGGAGAAGAGAAAGTTGCTTGTAGCTTACTGCTTTCTCTGTCTTCTGCCTGCCAGAAGTGTTTCTCCTCAGCGATGCCCCTCTGCTGCGCCACTTGCCTTGGCACCAGCCAGGCACAGACTGAATTCTCTGTGAACTTGAGATAAAATAAACTTTTTCATCTTTAACCTTGGGTGTCAACTAGTTTGTCTCAGCAACAAGAAAAGTAACTAAGACATCTGCCTTTACAGTCTTTTTATCTTTGTATGTCGTACGACCAATCAAATTATTATCTCTGACTTACTTAGGTATATGCCACACTTAGCCTATGAAGTCCTTCACTGATCTTAGCCCAAAGGCCGAGAAGCGGCATATATGGAATTCTTTTTATCTTAGATTGGCATTTCCTTTTCTTCCTCTCTGTTAAAATTCAAATATTCAGTCAGTGCCACAATGGCTGAAAAATGGTTTTAATGGATTGATTCTTTCTTAAACTTCTTTATTCCTTCAGAAATATGCAACCATCTCCTTACTAGTGTTTTGATCATTTTTCACGTTCTCTGAGAGCCAACGTATTCTGTCTTACAGTACAATTAACTATACATATTTTACTCCTCTGCCTTGTTTTGGTCTCTGTGGAGTTGACCTCTGTCTTGGCTTCTTTTTGCTGCACAGTGACATTAAGAGATGAGACATAAACCCAGCTCCTGAGGTAGAGGTGAGGCCCTCTGGACTGCTTTTTATGATGTATGATTTCCAGTCCAGGGAACTGTGCTGTTTGTTTTCCCATGGGCATTGTTGAATCTGTCAATATGTACTACCTGACCTCTGCTGAGGTGGTTTTATAAGGGTGTTTTATTTGCTATGGGGTTATACCATGTCTTACATCTGAAGTATCACCTTCTAGATGTAGAGGAAATTGTAAAACAAAATTAGTAACCTGTGGGACCCTCTATGAAATTGGAATAAAGAATTTGCAGTGTGTGTGTGTGTGTGTGTGTTTGGTAGGGAATCTGACTCAGTCTAAGGGAAAGTTTGAGAAGTAATTTTCTCTGGTGTCAAATTGCTGGTGTTACAATATTTTTTTCCTGCAAGAATCCAGGTCTGTGTCCCGTGGATGTGTAGAACATAACAGATGTAAACTCTCCTTTTTGTTGTCCTTGTTTTTCTCTAGACTTAAAGGTCTTTTAACAAGAGAATTATCTTAGTATATTTGTTAGCTGCTTAATTTTCTCATTTCATTTGTCAGCTGATAGACAGTGGAGTTGAATGTCCTCTCCATTACCATGAATAGGTCCTGATGACAGTCGGGGCTTCTTACTGCAGATCTCAGGTCAGGGTGATTTTAATGTTTTAGTCTAAGCACACATTGCTGCTCATTTGGAATTCTAAACCACTGTTTGGATTTTTAAAAAAGTGTTTTGGAAATTGCTGGCAAGTAAATTCTCTCAGGAGGACTTTAACTAGCAACTTTTAAAAGAACCCAAAATACAATGAATTGTAATACATTTATTTGAGGTTATTGTTTGGACACTTGTGTGTTAGCAGCATGTCAAAAGAAGCATTTTAAACTTGGTATTTCTCTGAATTTGACATCTAGTAAGTTCATTTGGGACTCTCTATAAAGAGTTTAATTGTTTAGTAGGAGAATCTCAAACACTCATAGTGTTGTGATAAAATCCCACTCTGAAATACTTATATTCTTTACAAATAGCAGTTCTGTGTTGCATTAAAATTTATTTTTAAGGGCTGGGGATGTAGCTCAGTGGCACAGTGCCTTCCTGGCAATTCCAAGGCCCTGAGTTCAATTCCTGTTACAAAAAATTATTTTTAAAATACGTAAAATTTAAAACAAAGGAATATGTACTCCTTATAAAAATAAAAATAGTATTAATATTTATAATTTAAGAAATTAACTTCTTCCAGTCCTACTGTCTAGAAATCATTACTATCCCCAGTGTAGGTGAAGAGTTCATCTCTACCTCCCATCCTCTTTCATCTTTTTATACGCAATATATGTGTGTTTACATGCAGATAGTTTTTCCTGACCAAAATATGAAAGTGTTGGATATATTATTTTGAAATTTGATATTAAAACTTTTACATTTATTAAATAAAACTAGATTTCAATCTATGACCAAAAGCAAAAAAAGAAAACAAATGAAAGCTATACTATTGTATAAAAAATTGTTAAGTGCTTCTCTGCTTTTTGGCTAAGATCAAGTATAGGAATTTCTGACAAAGAAAAAGCCATTTTTGGTGCTATTTCATATTACAATATTTCTTATAGAGGTCATTGTTATAGTTTGCATCAAGATGTTCCCCCAAAGCCTTATGCTTTTCAGAGGTGGCTGAATCTAAGATGTGTGATGCTGGGATCAAGGATGTGATGCTAGCATTAAAGGAGAAGATATGAGGGACAGAAAGAGGGCTGTTGCTTGTCATTTGTGGTTTGAGACATGCTGCTTGCTTCTTGGAAGCTTTTGCTGTCTTCTACCTGCCACAAACTGTCTCTCCTCTATGATGCTCTTGTGCAGCCACCCTGCTTTGGGACCTGCTAACTATGAAACCTCTACAAAATGAGCTGAAGTGAACCTTTCTTTCTTTAACTTTAGGTGCTGGGTATTTTATCTTGGCAACAAGAAGAAGTACCAAAGACAGTCATAGAAACAAATTGTGAGAAGAAATATTGTATGTATTTTAAAAGAAATTTACTCAATTAAAATTAAATGTCCATTAGTTTTAAAGCACTGTGCTAAGTTTTGTGTGTTCACAAACAAAGGATGTTATCTGGGCTTTAAGCAGGTAATTAGCAAGGCAGATAGTACAGGGAAAAGAATTAGAGAAGGTACCAGGGTGCCAGGGAGATACAAAAGGGAATATGCATCCCAGGTGGGAGAAGTAGAAGAAGGTGCCTAAAGTTTAAGTATCTCCAGCTTTGGGCCATAGCAAGACCTCTAAAGAGATAATTTAGCATTTTGGTTAAGATTGCTTTACTATGTAAGCTATGTTTCCTTAGGTATATAGGTATATAGTGTATATAGTAGTATATATAGGTATATACTCTTAGCTTCTGCTTTCTCATGTATAAATCAAGGACAATGATAGTATCTCCTTTTTTTATATGATTAGTGTAAAGAATAATGATCAGTATATTTAAATATTTAGAGCAGTGCATATGCTAAGTAGTAGCCACATGGTAAGTATTTAATAAATCCTATTTACTATTTGAAGTTTGAATGCTCATTAGGCAGTAGAATATGTGAGTTGGCTGGTGAAGAGGGAATCTAAGATAGTCATACAGATTGAGTACCATCCACATTTGTTACCAGATGAAGCCATGTGACTGATATCAATCACATGGGCTACCCAACATAAAAAGAGTAGGTAGGAAGCAAGAGCTTACAGAGGCATGCGAGATGGAGATGGAACCATTGAAAGACTAAGAAAATGTGATCAGAAAGGCAGGATACAAATCGTTGGGTTCATGAAAATCAAGAAAGGGTTTTTTCAAGCAGTACTTACTATTATTGAGCACACAGTATCAAATTGTGTAGTGCATGTACCAGAGTATCTCAGCTTAATTTGACAACTAAGATGTCATTAATTAGTAAGCAATGCCACTGGAAATTGATTTAGAGTAGATGGTCATGATTTGATCAAATAACAGTAATATACAGTAGAATGACCTGAGAATCACTACTCTACAGAAGAAGAGAAAATGCGCAATACAATTGCTATTGCTATCTGTGTTTTATATGCTTTGCCACAAAGAAGTGCTAAATATTTGAGGAGATATATTTAATTTCATATGTATATCACATGGTGCTCAATTATAAGTATTGTTTGCTTTTATGTATCAATTAAAATACACTGAGGGGATAAAGGGCTAAGTCAAAGTAAAGAGAAGGGTGGCAGCTATGAGTGAAGGAAAAATTTTGAATGATGGTAGCGATTTGAGCATGAGGTGAGGAATAGAGTTGTAGAACACAAAGAATACACTGTGGTCAGTGAAGCATGATGGGGGAGGGTGAAGGTTTAGTTTATAGCAAAGAGGTTGGGCTTCAGTATGAATAACAGCAAAGAATTAGAATCTAATAACACTTGTTGGGACTAGATTTTTTAAATTGTTAAAGGAGTAACTAGTAAATAGCTGGTATCATAGGACTTAGGTATGTTCTTAAATACAGGGAAAAGAGAGTGGTATCTTATCCAATTATGAAGTTTGTCACCACTGCTTGTTGGCCCAAATGACTGTGGAGGACCTGGTTTTCTAATAAAACAAATCCAGAGTTGTGTGATTTTTAGTCCTTAGTGCCCAGGAGGCTGGCTGGTTATAGGAACAGGAGTGCACATGTAGATTTATTTAGGATGAGGGTGAGAGATCAAGTAGTAATGGGAAATGGTGGATAAAGGACTACAGACTTCTCAGTGAAGAAAAAAAGTAGACTGATAGAATGAAAATGTAAAGTGACTAAGGGACTGGAGGATTTTAGTAATATTGTTATGAATGTAATGTAGTGATAATGATGAGGTGGTTTGGGCCAGGTAAATAGAATCACAATTAAGTTTGTGATTTTAAAAGTGGAATCATTCTTGGTTGTGGTAATATGGGTCTGGGTAGCAAAGTTCTGTACATTGGCATGAATAATGAATCAGCTGATGATTCCTGAGAGCAGATGTGTATCCATTATTGTATCTCATGTTTTTGATGCCAATAGAAGAAATATTTGTTGAATAAGCAAATAAAAATAAAGGCTAGAGCTAAACTTGGTTAATTCCAATTCATGACCCTTTAAGAATTTCTTCTCTTAAAAGATTGAATTATGCTGCCAATATTTTGTTTTGGATTGTTACTATGGTTGGAGTTATAGTGAATTCAAAATGCATTTTGAATTGTATTATTTTTCACCTAAGCTGAAATTCTGTAGGGTGTTGGACTTACTGAAGCTGGTAATCATTTAGTGCTAATCTGAAATAAAAATGAAATCACTGATTACCTTCTATGTGTGAGTCACACAGAGCAAGCTTCTGAAATATACAGATGTGCCATGTAAGTGTCCCATCCTGCTCCAAGGCAATAAACACTCTCATAATGTTTGACATTAACGTCTTGAATCCAAACAGAAGGATTCAGGAGTATAGAGTGATTAAAACAGTATTTATAAAAGTTTGCAAATGTTGCGCCCAATTGCTTATTTTACTTGAGACAGAATTTACAAACGCAGAATAAAAATGAGACAGAAAGAATTTTATGGACGTTTTAGAATGCACCATCATATCGATATAGCTAAAAGGTGGGACTGCTTGTAACATGTAATTTATTGGCAGATTTATCATTAACTTTTCCTTTGTCTCCTCTTTTCTTTCCCTTTCCTTTTCTTCTCCTTTCTTCCTCTCCCCTTGCCTACTCTTCCCTTTCTTGCTTTTATTTATTCTTACTGGATAGATCATTAAACACCCCAAATCTCTAATTCATAAATCCTATGCTTATACTGTACTGTGGGTAATACACAGAGATGCAGTTCCTATTGAAAGATAATATAAATTCTCCTTCTCTAGGTTGTCTTGTCCCCTGGAGGTTTCGCTTTACTATTCTATGTTGTGATCTTCGCTTAGTCAGCAAGCCAGTGGTTTTTGTTCTGTCTTGTTTTTCCAGAGACATCAGGGCTAAGATTTTTATTACAGTTGGTGAAGAAAATCATTCAAAATAAATTACACATACCTATGAATAAGTGTTGAACTTCAAAAAAAATTCTGGCTATATCTTACATTTTTCTTTAAAAATTAAAGAAAAATAAAAGATACTTTTGCCCAGGAATTATCCAGGATGACATTCACGTCTTTGCATTTTTAATATCAAAGATGAATTGACACTAATTTTCTACTGAACTTTACAGATGAATAGTTCATAATCTTTTATATCACTGAGATGATTTGCTACTTATCTCAGCATATATCAGCCTCCTGATAATGTTTGTGGAACAATTTGCTTAATGATTCAAAATATTATATTCAAATAATTTGGAGAGTCCTTCCCCTCCTTGGAGGGTACTGAACAGAAAGGCTGGCCTAAGGACTTTATGAAGGTATAGTGTGGGGGAACTACAGGTGCTTACATTGTGGATATTTAAACACTGGTTTAAATGCTTCATAATCATCTGCTTCAAAAAAGTTGAAAGTAAATTGTACCATTTGGAAGAATAAGAAATATAACCCAACTGTACAGTTACCAGAATTTTCATTATAAAAAAGAAAAAATATATTCCACAAATACATATATTTTACACATTTATGGTTATTGTTTCTCTTTAAACATATTATGCACAAATTTAGTTACTATTTTTAGAGCCAAAGATATACATCTGTTTCTAATAATCAAATATATTTAGGCATTCAAGACATGTTTCTATTATTTATGATGAAATTCATTACTTTTGCTTACTGGTTTGTCACTGGTTTTTATCTTTTATTTTTAAAAATTATAAGTAATATATATTTTTTTGCTAATTATTTTCATAGTTAATAATTTATGAATAACTAAAATTCTGATTTAGATTGTAAAATGTTGTTTTAAACGTCTTCTAAATCAGGTAAGGAATGATAGGCTAAGCCCAGTTTAAGCCACATTTTAACCTTAAAATTAAATATTAACAACCAGATAAATTCTTCCAAGGGCCTTATCTTAAACATTTGAGTTTTCTTTAGGTTACTTAAGTTTAAAAGCCTTTTTAATTCACCCTGTTATATTCTCTTCTCTAAGTTCTATAAATTCTCTAACCATCAGTTTCTTCTTCAAAAGGACCATTACAATAGCTGTCTCTAAGTGTTGTGAGGATAAAAGTAGTGTTAAAGGCTACATCTTTTGCCCTCAGGGGGTGTTAGTGAGCTGACTATTAACCACTTTTTTAGCTAGAGCATCACTGGGCAGTGCCTTTGTATAAAGCTCGATTTGGATGTGCCTCTCCCGGCACCTAACCTGTCTGCCAACGGAGGCGTTGCTCTTAGCTCAGCATTGGCACCCTTGGCAAACAGAGGATTTCTGTAAAAGATATAAAATGGAGCATGAAATCTTCCAAAACACCCAGACATCTGAAGACACCCAAACATTCACACTGGATACTTCAAGCAAGGACTTTGTTCACTGAGGCACAAGACATCCAGAGAATTTTGACCACTGAGATTTACTAAGAACTTCCTGCCTAATGTCTCTTACCTTCCTTTGAGCCCTGTTAAAAGAGGCCCTCTTCTCTTTCTACAGATGGCCTTCTTGCCCTCTGTCTGCCTGCACTCAGGTATTAAATCCTGTATCTTCTTGCTTCCACACAAGCCTGTTGAGTGGTCTCTGCTATGCATCATTATTCTTTAGTTTGTTTATGTACTGACTAATCCCAAGCATCACTTGGGTAGTACCATTTCAACCCCTCAATTCTTGAATTCTGTATTGAATAAATTTGATAGAATTGTCATTTTTATATCTCCTGTTATATTTACAAAAATTAATGAAAAAGTATGCAATTTTTGGTCATCCTGTATTTACATAATTGGACTAGTTAGTGATTAAGGAACAAATTAGCAGTAAAGGAAGGATCATATACCCTCTTGCACTTTTTATATACAGCCACAGAGGATGTGGACCTCTGAGGGTCTGATAATGGTCTCAACACAGGTCTCTCCATAGCATCCAACTGTTTTTATTTCTGTGCCTGAGAGTTCTTAACCAAAAGGAAAAAGACTTTCTACACTTTCTAGAAGTAGCTTTTAACCACTGAGATAGAAGATAGTACCATGGTTGCTTCATCCTGTGGGAAGATGTCTGTCTCAAGCTCTAGGAAAGGACAGCATTATCTTTTTGATAACTTAAACTCTATTGGTCAGGGGCTGGGGATTTAGCTCAGTGGCATAAGTGCCTGCCTTGCAAGCACTAGGTCATGAGTTCAATCCTCAGCACACACACACACACACACACACACACACACAAAATCCAGTATGTCTAAACTCCATTGGTGGTCTCATGTGAGCTTTGTGTACAAATCTTTGTCTTGATATGTTCTTGTGGGGAAATTCAAACTAAGAGGATGTTAATGTAAATTGAGCAATTGCTTCTACCATGAAATTGACATGAATTATGCCAATTTGATAAATGCAAAAAAATTTAGACATAAAATCTAGTCAGATACAGATGAGGGAGGAATTAATTATTCAATTTGTCTGGCTCTTAAACAAACCTGTATAGAAGTGGGGCTATTTGAGCTGGATTTTGAGGATGAGAAAGAGTCCATTTATACTAGAAATGAGGAAAGGCATCCCAGACAGCTAACAATAGCACAAGCAAAGAATAAGAAAGGCAATGGCATGAAATATTCTGATAATAATGAATACCCCAGAGTAGCCAAAGAGAAAGGTAGGAAGGGGTCAGGGAAGAATAGTTGCTGATGAGGCTGGGGCCACACTGCAAAAGGCTGTCCGTGCTGAACTCCTACTAGCTTTATTCTTTTGCCAATGAGCAGGCATAAAATCTATTTATAGATAACAATTACTTGATTACTAATGGTATTTTTAAAAAGGTAGCAAATGAATTGAGCTAGGACATCACATATATGCAAAATGCATTTTAAAAGGCTATTACTATAGTTTAAAGAAATAAACAGAGCTTTACCTAATATAGTGGTTATTTTAGTCAAAAAGAGATTACAGAAGCTAGGGCTTTTTCAGTTAAAGAATCAATGGATTGGAATTGTACTTGAGGGAAGAGAAGACCCTAAGATAAGCCTAAAGTCTCTAGGCTAAACATTTATTTGGTTTATTATGCTTTTACCTCTAAGTTAGAAAATTTAAGATGAAATGAATATGTAATTATGAACTGATAATGAGTGTGATTTTGGATATGACTTTTATTTGTAGAATAAACTGAAGGTGGTGGAGCATGCAGAAAGATCCATTATCATCATTAGATCTGAGCAAAGAATATTCCTAGGGCCCTGTCGTATAAAGATCACCTTTGCACTGTTCTAAAGCTGTGTTTCCTCCCTGGGGCAAGTGATTATATTCACTTCAATCTTACATCTCAGCCTTTGCACACCTGGCACTCCAAAATCCCTTTCTTGCTTGGCACAAACACTCTTTATGAGTCTGTGTGGCCCTTAGTTCCAAGTCTTTCCTCCTAAGGATAGGACATGCATCCCACACATACCTACACTCAATAAGCAAGCCAGTGAATAGCTAAAGCTGTGGGCATGAAGGGACACACCTTGGACATGCAGACTGAAGTGTCCCTGTAGGTGGCCTTTGATGTGGACTGGAGTTCAGAGTAGATGCGAGAAGAGATTAGATCCTTGGATGACAGGGAACAAGCTCTTCCTGGGATGTGAAGTTCTGGGGCATAACTTTGAAGAATCCAAAAATTCTAAATTTAAATAGCCTTTCTGATTATTGTGAAATGCATATTTCAAGCTAGGAAGAGAGTATATGCTTTATATTTAATAATTTATTAGCTTAATTCATGACTTGTAAATATTTAGGCAAATGGCACATGGATTTCCATTTGTACTATAGGTTTAGGGTCCACAAGTGTCAGGAATAGATCTAGAGAATTTGGAAGATTTGACTGCTGATATGCCTAGTTAGAAGTTGAATTAGAAAGAAAGAGAAACTAGGGAAAAACTTTAAAGTGAATTTGGATTTAAAGATGAAGTTGTGCTTCAAAGATATCCTTTGCTTATCGCCAGTAGCAAAAACAATCATTACAAAGTTTAAAAACTTTAAATTTATCTACATTTCTTAAATCATATATTATACACTTTCTTGATATTAATCAATATGAAAACGTATTGAGTTTGATGGTTAATGTGCTAAAGATACATTATTCACTTTAAGCTCTCTGGATATCATGGCAACCTTTAAAAGCTCCTGTCAAAGAATTGATGGAAAAGACTTTTACCAAGCTAGATTCACAAATTTGATCTACAGATATAGGATAATGTATCCCTTCTCTTGGTTTCAGAAGATCACACAGAAAAACTGAACAATGAGACATTTTTTAAAAAATTTCTGAGAATATTAATAAGCATATTAACTTCTTACTCAGAAAAAATGTGCCTTCTCCTGTTCTATACTGAAATCATGAAAGAAAAAGTCCAGCAAAATTATAAAAGTGTTTTTACACAGAATAAAATTTCTCTCTTCAAAGACTGAAGGTCCTTAATCAGCATTAGAACCTAAATTGCTTGGAATTATTTTGTGCTTGTGTGTTTATGGAATTCATTTTGGCCTGTTGTATATCTAGTTTCCATAGGCTTACACATTTTCATATGTGAGTTTGTTTTCTTGGATTTGACTTAAGAAGTACCTCCAGAACTTCAAAATAATCTCTGATCCGGAGCAAATTAAAGCAGGCTGCCCAGTCGACTATGTGTCCAGCTGGCCAAAGGCTTCCACAGGAAAGGGACTGGAGAGATTCTGTGGAAGGTATAAGATAAACACGTTTTTGTTTATGTTTTGCCGATACTCTGGTTGTTTAGAAGTTGGGGGATTTTTTTTTTCCTTGCTTTGGGCTGTTCTTTTAAAAAACCAAACAATCATCCAGCCTGCCTTGTGGCTTTGATCTTTGTTTTTATATTTTGTTATACAAGGCTCAAAGCCTTACAGTTTGTTGTGCTTCATACTTTGTCAGATCATCCCCTCTCTGCACATATTACCACAGATGGCTGGAAGTAAAAAAATAAAAGAAAGGTAGGGTGTCTTAAAAACTGACATCTCCCATAAATCCCAGGAGATTGTTGCATAAATATCGACATACTTGTGCAGGTGCTGAAACAGAATTATGTGGCCTTTCACCCAGCATAATTAACTTCCTTTTCTTTTCCACTGTTTACCATATCTCTTCCTAACCTTTATTTTTCACAGGAGTGCCCTTGGGACCCAATCAAGTAAGTTTTACAGACACCTGCACACCACAAGGCAAACAGCAAAGTTCATTCAAGCCCCAGGACAAAGATCCTACAAGCTGATGCCACAGATTTCTCCAAATGCCCTTCATGCTGGGGAGATAAATCACGAGATAATATGTAATCAGTCCCTGAAAGAATGCTGCTGTGATTTGCCAATTTTGACATAGAAAGATTAGTATCCTGGGTGATTCAAAAATGAAAGATTATACTTTTAAATCACTTATGAGATACTCTGTGCATGTGTGTGTCTTTGTCTCCTTGGCAAATATTTTAGTAGTCTCTGGGATCTAGTAGCTCCTCAACAGAAAGTGGGCAGAACTGAATTCTTAACATTCCAAGTCTTTTGAAGTTATTTTAAAATTGGGGATATGAATGCTATTTATATTTAAGTATTCAGGTTTAATACAACTGGTTCATTTTTTGAACAGATATATGTTGAACACAATGGCAAATATATCTAAACTTAAAGTGTTTAATATTAAGCTGAATTTTGATTTAATATCTCCTTACTATAAAATATCATACATTGTCTTTGTATATTTGAGGCCAATGCCAAAACAGCAAATTTTATGAACCCAAACTTTGAATTGAAACTGCATACAAAAATACTTTGCTATTCTGAAAGGTATTCTGAAAGTTTATGAGCTTCATATTTAATGATTTTTCACTTTTCCACATGTTGAAGATAATATAATGGGAAGTCCTCTGGAAAAGGAATAGGTATTTTGTTATTTGCAAAATACCTCACATGTCACTGAGCAGGGTAAAAGACTATAAGACTCTCTTATCATCTTTGTAAAAAGAAGTTACAGATTCTTAATGGTCATAACCCTACCCACCTCTGAGTAACAGTCATGAAATCTGGCTCAATGTGGAGATTTGGGGCTGGGGATTTATCTCAGGGGCTCAAGTGCTTTCCTGGTAAGTGTGAGGTCCTGAGTTCAATCCCCAGTACAAAAAAAAAAAAAAGCAAAGATTTGCACAGAGAAGTACATGACTTTTGTCCAATAATCTTGATATTTTACTATAATTTTTAAAGGCTTGCTAGAGTTTCTTCACAGCACCTGTGTTTGCCACCTCAAATGCCTTTAAATCTGCAGGAGCAAGAGGCCCAAGTGGCAGAGCAGCTTGCAGAAGCCTACACCTGCCAACACAGCCTTCCTGTTCCAGCAGGCTTGCGGGCTAGTCGGTGCATGGGCTGGAGCAGCACACTCCATTACTACACGCTATTTCTAAAATCAAATGAGAACAACTGATCCAATGACTCTTTTGTAGTGACAATAATTCAAGATGTAACCAATGGCCTTTTAATTTTTTCCAGACCATTGGGCCCCTTCATGGTAGTAAAATTGCATTTTCGTGGGTTTGTTTCAGATCTTATGGCATCTATGTGCCTCACAATGCTATTTACCCATTTCCCTTATCTTGTCATCAAAGTAGTAGACTAGTTTATCTGCAGTATGCCCAAATGATTCATATTTCTGCAAACAAAGTGAGTTAGAGACCAGAAGAACTGACCTATTCGCAGAAATGAGAGTGCATAAATAGATTTATGTCTATTCTGGGTGAGAATGAATTATGCCTAATCATATTTTTAAATTAGTGTAGAAATAAAAAGCATTTTCCAGTTCAATACTATGTACCAGGTGCCAGAGTTTGTGGTGATTTGTGCCAGAGAGACATTCTAGCAGGGACTTTCTAGCTGAAAATTCAGTTGCCACCTGGTTAAATTTTATTCAGTCAGTCTTAGAATCTAAGATGTGTCCACCAGCTGCAAAAGTCAAATAAGTGAGTTAAATGGGAATGCAATACAAATCAACACATGTGCTTTTCAAGTCTTTGATAGTGGCACTAATGGATCCAGCTTCCTTTGATACAGGGTATCACTTTTGGTTTTCTACACTGATGGTAGATGAAGTGTTTGAGCTTCCACTTGGCTCTCTGACCCCACTACCCATAAATATGAGGACATATCAGTCAGTGAATATTTCCATTTCAATTATATAACCAAAAACTGAGAAAATAACTAATGCACTAATATGAGGAGATATATTAAGGGGGAAAACTCTTTCCAGACAGCCATAGGAAGCTCCTACTTTGGGGAACTATGGTGGCATTTTGAGCTGCTCCATAGAAACAAGATAGGCCTTTCATTTCAAATTTGGTTTGTGTATTGATGCTATTGGACATTGAACATAAATCAAGAGAGGACAGAAATGTTTACTACTCACAGCATGAGGTTTTTGTGAAGGAACATGGCAAACTTCATAACCTGGCCTGAAAATGGCTTGAAAGAACAAGGAAAGATAAATGGATTTTTTTCCCACAAACTTTTCATTTGGTGTGTGTGTGTGTATGTGTGTGTGTGTGTGTCTGTGTATGGCAGGAACACTTGCAGTCTACCCTAGGCAATTTTCAGATATGTAACACATTGCATTAAGTGTAATTGTAGTGATATATAACAGATTTTGTAAACTTTTTTTCATATTTAACTGAAATTTATGAACTTATACCAACATATCCCCATATTTCTCCACCACAGTCCCCAGAAACCAAATTCTACTCTTTGCTTCTTTAAATTTGAATATTTTAGATTCCATATATAAATTATCTTATGTGGTATTTTTATCTTTCTATGCCTGGCTTATTTCACTTACCATAATATCCTCCAAGTTCATCCATACTGTCAAAAATAGCAGTGCTTCCTTCTCATTCCTTTGTATTGTTAGAGTTTTATGTTGATTAAATGGTGGGAACTGAGTGAGGTTCCTACACATGGTATGAACTTCCTCCTGTGTCAAAGAAGGAAAACCTTATGTGGAGATGTTCGCAGTTTACATAGAGGCAGGAAAGAAGAAACAAGAAGAATGAAGCTTAGAGTTGTACACAAATATTGAACAACATAGATTCTTTGTATTAACTTTTTGGGATATTGGATGATCCAAAAGCCTCTGCATTATTTATTCATTGATATACATTTTTTTATCTTGGAGAAAGATTTGGAAAATGATTTACCACTTTTTTGTGGCCATATTGCAAGGTCCTTTCTCAAGGGAACCTGGTTTACCCTAAGGACAGTGAGCACTGGATCTGGTTTAGTTTTGGCACTGAATGAGAAGTCGGTTTTCTTCCTCTTATTCAGTTTTTGTCCATCAGTTCTTGAATTATTTTGTGTGATGTAAATTGAAACATTATTTAGATACTAGTTTAATAGGAAGCCTGTTTTATTTCTAAGGACATCATGATCAATTCGACATAGTTAAGACTCTTGTGGTTAGCTCATTTTGATTATTACTTTTTCCCTGCTATTGATTATAGTTATTGTATCCACTTTTTCTCTCATGGTTCAGCATTGCCAAAAAAGCCTGTCAGTCTGGGATCCTACCATCTTTCTTGAGACCAGAGAGAGCATCTTGGTAACGGTATCACCCACATTGTCACGCGCAGTCAGTACAGAGCACCCACCCCCACAGCTCATGAGAAAGATACTGATCATGCTACATTTTCTGCTGTATTTCTTGACCTCTTAGTGAAGGTAAAATCGCCTGAGTGCTCTTCAGGGGTTGTGTGGAGGCTGAACAGGAAATCTATTTCTTAAACTTCCAGTTAGATTGGAGAATTCTGGCATCTTGACTTCAATAACTGTAGTAATCAATACATTACCTTTGGCTATGGAAAAAAATGTCACAGCCATTTCTCAGCTGCTTAAGCTAACAAATTAAATACAAAACTTCTGGTAAGTGTACCCATATCAGTAAATTCAATGCCTGTCTTTTTAGGGACTAAAGGTTCAAGTCAGGGCCTTGCACATACTAGCTAAATGCAATACTGCTAAACCACATTCCCAGCTACAATCAATTTTTTGAAAATTAGCTTTATTGAATTATGATTAAAAATAACAAAATTCACACACCTTAAGTCAATAGACCAATGACATTTGACAAATGTATACAACATAGCTACCATGACAATCAGAAAGTTTATCTGGTACTCATTTACACTATTCATCTCCAACTACCTGCCTCAGAGAAACACTGACCCGATTTCTATTATGATAGGTTAGATCCACATGTTGAGAATTTCATTTAAGTGGAGCCATAAAGTATATAATATTTTTTCTGGGAGACTTCATTTACTTTTCACATTGATGTGCTTTTCCGGTAGTTTATTCTTTTTTTTACTGTTGAGTAGGAATCTGTTGCAGTTTACTATTGCTTTCATGTTTATTCACTAGTTGGTAGAAAATTGTGTTATTACTGTTGTATATCTTGAATAATGTTCCTATGAACATTCATTTGTAAGTTCTCACGGATATGCATTTTTCATTTCTCTTAACTAAATTTCTAAACTAAATTTCTCTTAACTAAATTTCATTTCTCTTAACTAAATACCTTGTAGTAGAGTTTTTATGTGAGCAATACATATTTAATTGCATAAATAATTAAACTTACTATTATATTTATTACCCTTATTTTAAGAATCTAGAATGCACTTCAAACATATTCCTCTGTTTTCTGTGAGTATACGTTAATAAAATCTTGCAATTATTTAATAGGAGTTTGCTACAGTTTTCTCTTAATATAAAGTAGAGAAGAAATATTAGGTTGTTGGGTAGAGACTTGACATCTTCTTACCTGGTGACTTCCTAAAGTAAAGTGAATGAAAGAAACCCTCTAAGTCAGGAGGAAAAGAACATGAATACAGCAGTGTACTGCTAGGTTGGTATGGTTCAGGTAAGTGTCCCAAAAGTTTATGTACTAAAGACTCGGTCACCAGACTGTAATGCTATGGGAAGGCAGTAAAGCCATGAAGTGAGCCCCAGTGAGAAGCCAGATCACTGGGAGTGTTCCCTTGAAATGAATACTGGGGCCCTGTCTCCTTCCTGTCTCTCTTGCTCTTCCCAGTCATGGGGATTTGAGTAGCTTCTTCCACCATGAGCTCCTGCTAGGATGCACTGCCTCACCACAGACTCAAAAACCCATTTTCATGAACTGAAACCTTTAAAAATATGAACCTTTATAAAGGTTGATTTATCTCAGTATTTGTTACAGCAATAGAAAGCTAACACAGAGGTACTGGAGGAGAAACTTATTGGATAGAATCAAGGTAATATACTCAAATTCTCCACCCCATCTTATGCTAAAAGATGATGGTTTCTTCTCTTTTTACCTGAAGCCAAGTGAAGTAGTTTTACACGTCCCCAGTAGGATGGAATGTTAGGGTACACTCTCAAGATAGTATTAAAGGTAAAAAGATATTATAAATACAGGAGATTATTATGTCTATTATGGGAATGAAATGTTTTTTATATCATAAATATCCTTTTGTTAATAAGTTACTAAAGAGGCTAAAATAGGTTAACCCATACTCCTTGTAAGAGAGTAAACTTTTCCTTGCTGGTATGTGAAATGATTGGTATAAGTCATTTAATTGATATATAAATTGACAAACACATGTTGTGCCATTTTCAGTAACTCATTTATTGATATTTTGCTTTGTGATTTATATTTGATATACAGAGTTACATGGAAGTGAAATGATTGGCTTTTATATTTTCCTATTTGTCACATTTTTCATATGAAGATCTGTGGCTTCATTTTACTGCTATAATCGAGACTGTTAAGTTTTGCTATCTGGAAATATTTTCCAAAGCAATTTATTTTAAAGTGAATAGTTATTTAGGTAGAAAATTATGTGTCTCTGGCAAGCTTTCTTCTTGCCTTCCCTCTAAGAATCTAGGACAGTTTTAAGCTTCCAAATTTAAAGACAGACATAGTTTTCTTAATTTTTTATAATGAATCTTGGGAATTATTTTAATGTTGTTAGCACACACAATTTGATCGATTGATATGGAATTACATTCACTTTTAATTACACAGTGGTTACATGGGAGATAACACTTGTTTAGGATTAAATTTAGTGATCAGAAAAACTTTAAAGGCAAAGATTGATCCTAAGCAATACTCAGGAAAACAGGATATAAATACTAATAATCAAATGATGCTATTATTTTTAATTCATTGTTATTACTATATATTTGAAATGATGAATACACTAATCATGGGGTGTTGGTACATATACATAACAACTCTTGTTCCTTTTCGTTTTCCTTTTCCTCCCTCCCCTTTCACCCTCTTCTCCTCTAGATTCCATTCCCTTAAGGTGTATCTCCTTATTTCCTATTATTCATCTTTTATTTTGTTCTTTAAATCATTTATATTTTAGTTTTCTTATATAAGAGAAACCATTCAATATTTAAGCTTCTTTATCTGATTTATTTCACTTAATGTTACAGTCTCAAGGGCATTCATTTTCCTACAAATGACTGAAGTTTATATTCCTTTATGTATGAGTAGTACTCTATTGTGTATAAATTCCACATTTTCTCTACCCATTCATCTGTTGATGGACATATAGGCCACTTCTAATGTGAAGGTTATTTAAAATTCAATTATTGTATAATTACTGTATAATGACTAAATTTTTAATATAAATTTATTCTTTTAATGTACATATTTGTCTTGGTTGCTTTTCTCTCATTGCTGACACGAAATCCTGATGCCCAAAATTAAGGATGGAAATGTTTATGTAGTTCACATTTTGTGGAAATTTCAGTCCATAACCAGAGGGCTTCAATGCAGAGTGACATGGCAGGGCAACAGTTCATGGTGGCAGAAGACAGTAAAATAAAAAAGATCAAATGGGAGGAGAGAGTGAGCAAGTTTCTTTCCTTCCTTTATATTGTATGCAGGCTACCCACCCCAAGGCAGATGTAGCAATCACAATCATAATTCCAGCATTGGACTATGAATCAATCATAAACTCTAGAAGCCTGACACCTTGACTGCATGAGGCTTTGGGGGGATATCTAGGCACAAACAATAATGATATTTATGGAGAAGTTACATCATTGTGGTTTGATATTTATAGAGAATGATGTGATATTTCAATCCATACATACAATGTGTACTGATCAAGTTGGGGTATTTGGCAATACCATCTTATAATTTCTTTACTTGCGCAGACTTTGAACTCTTCTTTTCTTGTTCTTCATGAAATACATAATAAGTTATGGTAAATTATAGTCACTATACTGTTCTACAGAATACAAGCTACTGTATTTTTCCTATCTAACTGAATTTTGGTACCTGTTATCCAATGTCCCTCCATCCTTTTCCCTTTTAACCTTCCCATCTTCTAATAATCATAATTCTACTCTCTTCCACATTGAAATAACATATGAAATATTTCAAACTTCCACATATAAAAGAGAACAAATGACACTGTGTTTCTGTTTCTGGCTTATTTTACTTAACATAATGTCCTCCAAGTCTATCCATTTTAACACAAATGATAAGATTTTATTCTTTTTAGGATGGAATAATGTTACATTATACACACATACACATCACCTTGGTTGATTCCATTTCTGGACTACAGCATTGTGAATAGTGCTGCAATAAACATGAGAATGCAGATGTTTATTTGTATATATGTTCAGAATGAGATACCTGACTCCATATCTTTTAGATTTTGAGAAACCTCCCTACTTTCCTCTTTAATGGCTGTGTTAATTTATATTTCCACCATCAGTGTATAAGAGTTTCTTTTTTCTACATCTTCAGCCAACATTTAGTGACTTTTGCTTTTAGGATCATAACCATTCTGACAGGAGTGAGAAGTTATGTCATTGTGGTTTGATTTGCATTTCCTTGGTAGCTAGTGATGTTGAGCATTTTCATTATTCTCATATTATAATTCATTCATGGATTTAAAAGTTTCAGTTCTAAAAATAATATATGAAATTGAAGATATGGTAAATTTCATTTCAATTTAATTATCTTAAATATAAAGCATGAGAAAATATATGATTTAAAAAATTAACTGAAGTGAATGCAAAAAATAAAGAATTGTGGAGTGCATATGCCATAATACATATTGTTTGTAATCATATCTGTAATCAGAGTTTCTACTTAGGATTCTAGGCATTTTAAGGATAAATAATTCCATGAACCTGATTTTTATTCAAAATATTTGTATATATAATTTAAATGCTGACTATATATTTGATTTGCAATGCTATAACTATTTTTAATAATGTTAGCATGTGTTATTTGCATAGTAATTATTAAAATATTTAAATTTAAAACTGGACAGACTGATTTTTGTAATCTTCTTGAAAGTGCAGATGGTTTTCTATTCATTTTTAAGCCTCAATGAATTTCCCTCTATTCAAAAAAATATCACTTTGTTCCCTCAATATTCATGATCTTTAAATAATTCCTTTTCTTTCTAGAAGCAAGGAAGGTTTGTTTAAGCATATTATCTATGTGAATTTTTAAACAACCACACTATATCACAAAATTACTTTTAAGTGGATGTAATTTTTATGAGAGTAAATCCTATATCGCTAAATCATACAAATTGCTTCACTGAATATTGTTGTCAAATGTAGAGTGTTAAATCATGCTGATTTTTTCTTCCCAGAATGTAATACAAGGACATAACTTTTAGAAGAGGTGAAAAAAGAAAAGACGATAAAGTACTATCAAGATCCTGTAATTCCTTCTAAACCCAGCCAACAGCAAACCCAGAGGGAAGCTCAATTTGAACAGCCTGTTGTTTGGGCAGATCATCTTTGAAGGAACCTCTTATTTCATTTTTTCTGACATTTTTAAATTAAATGCAATGTGACAGTGAAGTTCAGCTGACATATGATTAAGTGTTCAAACATCGAATACTCCTTTGGAGGAGTTGCAAAATGAGCAAGTGTATAATGTGCTAAATGTTGCTTAATAGAGAGCTAGAGATGTTTAATTTTTATGTTTGGTATATGATTCTTTATTTTAAATCCATTTTCAGCTGATTTTTAGTATTTTCCCCTTGCTTTTATATGTTATATTTTGGACTCTGGGGCTAGACTTTGCGCTGGTTATTCAGTGATTATGAAATAACTTAACATAATTGACTTCTATGAAAGTGCTTTGGGAGGTGTGAATTCAAAGCAATTTCAGTGAGTTCTTTGACAATGTAGAACCAAATAGAAATATTTTAAGGGAAATCATAATGAAACAATTAAAATGCCCTCCAAATTTAAAAGGATTTGATTCCTTTATGGCCATAATTCCTTGTTTGTATTTAAACATTCATTACCTCACTGACTTAACTTTATTAAAATTAATATATGTACTTTGATATTCTGGACTCTGAGTTTTCAGATTATTTAACCACCTTGTGCCTCAATCTCAAAGGCAAAGGTGGTTGTGAAAATTATGCACATCTTTCTATTGCCTAGGCTTTCCTTAGTGCTTCACACACTTTCTTTGTGTAGCCAGCCCTCAGGAAACATTGTCCTTCCTCTGACATTAGCAGTGCTCCTTAACACATATGCCACAGAAGCTGGAGATAGTTATATTGGGCTGCAACATTTGTCTTTCATAGCAGTATGAAAAGCTAAACTAGCTCTGAGGAAAATGTTAAGACACTTTTAATAATACCAATTATGTGATTTAAAATTTTTTTTCATTTCTCTACTCACATTAAAATGGTTAATTACATCAATTTTACTTCATATTTAAACTTAATTCATCATTTTTCAACATAAATAACTTCTTTACTGTTTCTTTCTGGTATTCCTTTGACATAGCCCCTAACATCCCTGCTCAGCCACTTGTGATAAGCCTTTTACTGATTTACTTTCCATAAGTTTCTTCTGCCGTTTGTCTTCAAATCAGACATTGCCAGAAAGCCACTGCTGGAATTAGTACTGAAACACAGAGAGCTATATCAAGTTTTTAATCACTTTCCAAAGCTTAAAAATATTAATTTTCCAAATTACAATTTCAGCTTTTCCCATTCTGTTGTCCTTGTGGCTCATTCACTTACTCATTAAATGGGAAAAAAAGATATTCAGCATTTAGAAGAGTCTTAGTCTCTTTCCTCTTTTTGCTGAGACAAAATACCTAACACTCAAAGTTAAAGGGGGAAAAGTTTATCTGGCTCACGGTTTGTAGAAGTTTCAGTTCGTAGTTGGACAGCTCCAAGGCAGAGTGGCACATGCAGAGGGGCACATGCAGAGAACAGTTCATGGGGCCCACAAGGCAGCAAAAGCAACAAGACTCTTTCTGTCCCTTGTAAGCAGGCTATCTGCCCTAGGGCAGATATAACACACACACACACTTAATCCTAGCCAAAACTGTGTCAAACCAATCAATGGACTGATTTATTGATCACATACCTTTAAGCCCAGCATCACACACTCTAGATCCAGGCATCTCTGAAAAAGCCCTCTGACTGCTTGAGGCTTTGGGAGACATCTAGATACAAATTATAACAAGAATGTATCATGAATTGTGTTAAGGTTTAAAAATCTGAATGCGTGATCTAATTTTTTAATGAGCATAATTTATTTGAGTTAAGGTATAATTCTTAGAGTAGTGCCCTGTGGTGGAGCCCTGAGATCCAATGACTACTATCATGAGTTCTGTGTACCAAGAGAGAGGTTCAGGGTATAGCAGAGACATCTTCAAGGTGAACCCCAAAAGAGGCATTAGCTGAAGGACATCTGGATTGCATGAGCAAGCCATTCAGTTAGATGTAGGAAGCATTCTAGATAAATACCATAAAGGATACAAAAAGATAGCAGAAAACTTCTAGTCCTCAGCACACAAATCTGCTCAGGGACTGATTATTTTTGTCAATTCCAGTAAAAAAAAAGAAAAAAATGTCAGACCAAACGACTTCATTGAAATCAGGAACTTTGAGAGGACTTCCGGGAAGATGGTAGAGAGGTAAGCAGCAGAGGAAAAGCCTCTCTGAGACGGCCATCCAGATGCTGGAATACAGCAATGTGAGGAAGACAAGAGGGTGGGAAGCAGGTTTCCTGGACCTGAGAAGGATCTGAAGCAAGAATTGAATCCACCAGGAGAGCAAAGAGAGAAACTTCAACAAGGACGGAGGTAGCTGAGTGAGCCTTCTGCCTAATTCTGGATTCACTGCATGGGAGGAGAGGTTCAAACTTATGGACATAAGGTGACAGCTGATGACACTAGAGGCCTGCACGGAAAGACGCAGCAGTGGAAGGCAACAGTGGACATGAAGGACTGCACTAGCCGGGGGTGAGTGCTGCAGGCTCCGATGTCCCGTGGGAGAGGGCAGTTTGACTGGGAGCCCTCTTGGAGAGGTGCCGGCTGAGCTCAGAACTCAGAACAGCTCCTGGGTCCTTCTAGTGGCTTCCAGCTGAGCTTGAGTAAAATCAGATACTTTGAAAGACAGGAAGCATAAAAAACTAGCAGAGGTTCTTTGATGAGAGGGAATGAAATAATAATTTCATGTCTGGGCAGGTGTGAAAGGATGTAGAACTGAAAGAAAAGACAAAGAGAAGGATGAGATCAAAGGATTTGAACTATTCTTATCTTATTCTTGGTTTTCTCCATTGCCTATGCTTCAGCAAGAAATTTCCCAAATATAACACCTGCCTTCTCTAAAATCTTGGTCAAGATATTCCCCTTCCTGGAAAGTTCTACCTCCTGGAAACTAACCCTGCTCCTGCTTAAAAAAAAAAAATCCAACTTCTTTAAGAAACTTCTAGCTTTATACAGACTTACTGTGGTGCAAAAGTAACATGCAGTCAGAGAGCTTGCATTCTGAATTTTGATCTTTTCTCAGGTTAGCAACATACAGCAAAATATTATCAAGTCTTGATAGTGGAGAAAACTATGGATATATGATCACAAGGGTGAAAAACCAATGTTCTACATTGTACTGTGTTGACAGTTTTGGATTTCCCACAGGCTAGGAATATTAAATTAGTTTTAAATTTAGGATATTTTCAAATTATGTTGAACTTATCAGAATGTAATGCCATCATAAGTTCAGAAGCATCTTTCTTTAATTTGTTCCTTTTTTACAATGTTTTATTTTTAAAATTAATTTTATTTAGTTCTGTTTTTATCAGGCATATTTATTTTAGTCTTATTATTTGCCTCTTCCATTTCATTACAAATTTCTTTTGGGTAAACACCTGGCTCATTTGTCTTTTCTGCCATAATTTATAATGGTGCTCAATACCAGGGGTATCAATGAATAAATACTACATGCCAGACTCCATACCACACAGTATGGTAAAGAAAATAATTATGGTCTCTGCCCCACGGAACATGCATTTTAATTTAGAAGATAGTAAATGACTGGATAGGCAAATAAATTTAATTTGTGATAAATGTTTTTTAAGAAAGAGGGCTAATAATTCTAATTATGGTGGTCAATCAAGATGTCTCTCATGAGAAATATGTGAGCTGAGAAGTTTTAGGAAAAGCTAGGAGCAGAAAAAGGAAAGGATGGGGCAAAGGCCAATGATAGAAGAAAGAGAGGCAGTGGACATTGCACTCAGCCAGTGGGTCGTGGGCAGAACTCTGCCCCAGAAATAGACTTAATGTGTGATGGTGTCCGTAGAGCAGCTATGAGAGGAGCTAACACTGGGCTGGAGTGGGAGAGCTTACACACATCCATTTATGCCTTCAAGTTTAAATTTTTTTTAACAAAGATAACATTTGGTCTTTGTAATATTTAGCATTTAGATCCATTTGGTTATTGTATTCCTCTTTGAGTAGGTGAACTATTCTTGGGATTTCTCAGAAGAATGTCAACTGGATAGGAAATCATATTTTTCTTTCTTGTTCGTTGTAGCTTTGACTGGCTTGTGTTGAAACGTGCTGGTATGTATATGCCCATCACAGTGTGGCCCGGGACAGAAAGTGAAAGACAGTTACAGGGATTTCTTTTGTCTCAAGAGAAGCCACCTACACACCCGAAGGAGAATGTGGCTGTCCAGAAAGGTACAGCTTTCTTCAGAATAAAGAAAGCTACTTCACAGAGTTGCAGGTGGAGAAGAGAAATTGAAAAGATGATCTTAACCTTTTTGTTTCCATAGACACCTTGCTACTTGCAAAGATGACCAGGGAGGAGAAAATACAGGGTTTTGGTTTGGATTTTCAAATTTTCCATATCGTTTTTTGCCTGACAGATCAGACTGTGAAGGCTTATAAGTTTTTCTGCCATTGCATTGATAAAATGCTACCACTGCCTTCCTAATGGAAACAACCCTGATAGATTGATAAATGGTCCCAGGAGAGGCAACACTGTATTCCGTTCCTTCTCACAGAGTTTATAAAAATTGGATCTGAGATGGTGCATTTTCTCAGGAGGATGAATATGGCTCATTGCAGTGGGTTATATTTTTGAAGTCAGTAATTGATATTTTTTATCATAACTTTTAAAATTCAAATTACAAGGGGCCAGAGAGGCAAAGTTCTGATTAAAGATTAATTTAAATTCAACCATAGATTGAATTTAGACCTTATTTAAAGAAAATATTTACTTTGCTGAGGCAGTACTCTAGCTGTTATTTATACTAAAGCTGAAAAATGATAACATATATTGTGTGAAAATGATTTATGAGATGTGAATGCAAATTGACTTTCTTCTTGCCATAAGGAAAAACATTCTGTTTGGAGTAAGAATGAGAATGATAAAATGGAATTTTATGCAAATATGATTTATAAAACTGTTGACTTGATGATTAAAAGATGAGTTATATAATCATTTTATTTAAAATAATTTTAATGTTCATATAGAACCTAAAACTCCAAACTGTAAATTATCATACTAATTACATATCCTTTACTTTCATTTGTGCATCATTTTCATACACAACAATTAAATATGAAATAACAAGAGGGTATAGTGAATATAATTCAACTTTAAGGAAGATATTTGAAAAGAGAGTTTTTCTTTCATCTACACATATTTTAATGAGAAATGAAGATACTGAAACTTTTTTTTAATAAATAAAACTTTCCTTTAACCATTCTAACTTGTGATGAAATAACCTCAAATATATGGCATTTCTTTTTATGGTTAATATTAAACTTTACTCCATAAATACAAAGATTTTAAATTCCTACTAATACAACTAGAGCCCTTGCAGTGGACTGAAATCTCCTGCAAGGTGTTACAGTGCAAGGTAAAAAGAAAGAGCAAGAGAGAAAATGGTAGTGCAACAGGGAATTGAGATGACCAGTTGTTGGGTGAAGAAAAGGCCACAAGACATCCAGAAGCTCAACATTTATTGATTGAGGAAAATGGTGAGGGTTTACTGGATGACTTAGAAGCCATGAAAGTTTTACGCTAAGGCGGGTCTTTATGTTGATGAGGATGGCGGGAGAGGCAGCTTGCTAGGAGTCTGTCCTTTCCCAGTGTGAAACTCTTTTCTTATTACTACTGTACTACTCAGTTCTCAAGGAACCAGGATGTCTTCAGCTGATGTAATCTTGCCCTCGGGTGTCACAGCATCATAGGACCATTGAGGCCTCAACTGTGACTGGTGGAACATGGAGTTATGTTTCTACATACCATGGCCAGCTCCTATGGCAAGATAGTAGGCCTTGGACAACCCCTAACCACAGTTTAGTTATGAAATAATTTTTCCTCTAAATTATATAGAATGTCTCCAACACAATACTTCCCTGATACCTTGGATATTCAGCATGTGGATGTTTTGTTAGCAGAATTTTTGGTTTCTTAATACCTGTTAAGTAAAGAAACTGTCCTGAGATAGAACTTCCTTTTTATTTCCCATCAACTATTTTATAAAGAGAAGTTACTAGTCATAACTCTTTTCATCAGAACCAACCTACCAATGGTGGGATCAGTATACTTTGAGAAAAACTTCTTCATTATTCTATTTTTGTTGCTATAGCAAACTACTGGAGGGAGGATACTTTATAAAGAAAGAGGTTTATTTTGACTTATAGTTCTGGAGGTACAAGGTCTAGGTACCTTATATAATCATGGTCTTTTTGCTGATAGAGAACCGAGACAGAAAGTCACATAGCAAGAGATAAGGTATGTGTATACAGATGTAAAGTCTCTTTCCTTCTGATAAAGCCACCAAGATCCTAGCATAATACCTTTATTCAAATGAACTTTCCTAAGGCCCCTCCTCTAAATATCAAACTTAGGTCAAGTTTCTACCCTCTTAATACCATTAGTGTATGACATCAGAGCTGAACTCTTTCATAAGGTCCAGAGGACAAACCATGTTCAATCATAGCAATTTCATAGACACAATAATTGAAAGTGATCATTGATGATGCTGGCTAAGAAGAATAAGACCTGAGGGACAAAAGAACTTCATTCCTCAAATACATAAATGTGAAAATCAAACAATGCTTTGAAAAATATAATTAAACAGTTTAAACCAAATGGTTCTTAATACAAATGACAGAATTGAGATTATTTAATAATGTGTAATTCTCTGTATTACTTTATAAATAAAATTTATCCTCACCTGAACTAGAAATCTGACAGACCACTAAATGAAATAAAACACATGGCTGTCTTAATTAAAACAACCATCAAGGAATGATTTTATTAGACTGGATATCTTCTAATGAATTCCATCTCTGTCTCACCTTCTGTTGTGACCCTGTGTCACAAGTAGCCTGAAATGACATAACCAAGGCTTGGAAAAGCAATTATATAAGATAGAATCATATCCTCAGAATGTACATTAGAGTTCTTGGTTCACAAGTGAAAGTTTGTGTGATTTAAGCATCATGTTATGGGACCTGAAATTTAATACTAAAGTCAAACTTGGTACTACTGTGCCATTTCCACTGTTATTTGGGGTTGAAAAATTTTTTGCTTTAATGATATATTTTCCAGATTGTTGGAATAGAAATTTAATTTATTTAGAAATTTGACTTTTATAAGCCCTGAGACCTTACATAGGGATATGTCTATTCTATTAATTTTTCTGCACTAATTATATCAGTTCTGTAAAAGTAGAGAGGTCATCTTTTCCCTTGTTCCCTAATAATAATAACTACATCTTGAGATGGAGATGACTAATTTCTACCTAGTCTAGAATACAAATAAAATCAGGATTTTGTTTACTCGAAATGTATATATTTTATTTTTGGAATTGGTTATGGTTTAAAGAATTGCTTTGAAATACAATGAGTACATGAAAGAACAAACAAGCTTCAGAAATGGGAGGCTAAGGTAGCTCCTGGGCCCCAAGCAAAGGGAATCGGTGGGCTTTCCCTTAAGACTCCTGTTGACAGTATGTTCTACACAGTAAGATTCTGTGTCTCTCAGTTTGTGTTTTCCAGGATTACTGAGCTGCTGGAATCAGTAATCTACCCAACCCTGGTCAAATCAGCTCTGTTTAAGAAGGAAAGCTAGAAACATGGAAAAAGAGGGAGACAGCAGGGCTGTTCTCAGAGAAGAAGGCAAGCCAGAGGCAACAAAACGTACCTCCTAAGATGTTTGAGCAATTTTATAAATGCATCCTTTATTCTTCATATTTGGCTGCTGTATGAATATGAAATACAATTTTTAAGTACATTACTAGGAGTCATGAGCTATCACTACTACAAGAAGTGATTAAAAAATAGTGAATGTTTACATCAAAAACCCTCATTACAGTATAAGACACATTGCCAAAACAGTGGGATAAGTGTTCAAAGTAAATGGAGTATTTGAAGTACAGTATTTTGAAGGTGATTAATGGCAGTAGATCTGTGTCAGTAATTTTCTTTGCAGTTGGGACATGATAGCTGACAACCACAACTAAAAGGACCAGAGGTGTATTTTGGCTCACAGTTTCAGAAGTTCCAGTCCATGGTTGACATGCTCAAACACAGGGATGGCGTAAGTGGGAGGATCTGCTACAGAGAAAACTGCTTAGGTGATGGTTGCCAGCAAACAGAGAGAAAAGAGATAAATACACCCTTCCAGGTCATGGGCTCAGTGACCTGCCTCTTGTCACACCCATACTCATCACGGCACATTTAGCAGTAGCATCCTTATGATCCAACCACCTTCCAAACACATGAGGCTTTGAGGGCCATTTTAGCTTGAGATAGAACAATATTTTTCACTGTAATTTTTTTCTTTTTTGGAATCGTAAATCAAACTCAGGACCTTGTGTTTGCTGAAATATATCCCCAGCCCCATATCTTTGTTTAAAGTTTAAGCACTCACTAGTTTGTGATCTTCTGTCTTTGATCAACAGCTTATGGCTATTTGTGTTAAATGAAAATATTACAGTGTGTTCCCATCTACCTTATTCACTGTACCTGGCATTCTGCAATTTTGAGCTCTCCCTTAGAGTCAAAATAACCATGAAAGGTTAATGTTTTGTACTGACTGAGAACATCAAGCCAGTCACAGTAGTGCAACTAAAAAAATCTCATTAAAACGGCTTCCAGAACTGTTTCAGAAAGTGGCAAGAATGACGGGCTAAATAGATTCAAAGCAAAGCACTGAGGAGGGAAATTAAAGGCAATCTGTCTCTTACTGTAATAATTTTTTTAGAAAATATAAATATTCACGATCCATAATCATATTTCATGTTTATTTAAAAATCCAACACTACATTCATAGCACACAGGGAAAGTATACAAGTTATTATTCAACATAATATGTATATAAATACTTAAATTGATTCATGGTATATACATCCTTTAGTTTTTATGAAGTCCAGAAGAATAGTACTCTTAAATCTAAAGATAAATGTATTTGTAAGTAGTGTTCTGATTTTTATTTTATATATAGTTTGATATCCAAGATAAAAGGAAAGATTTGAAGCTGAATTGATTTTAAGTTGTAAATATAAATGCCTAATCTGCTGTTTAAATTTTACTTTACCTATTTCTACCATCTGATCTCCTACTCTACTGCCAACTGAATTAAATAGAGCCACCTCTAGTTCTAGTGCTCACTCTGCCAGGCCACTTCCTTGATTGCAAGGGAGGCGTTATAACCCTTGGGGATTTGGTTTTCAGAATCATGGAATTAGATATCTCCCTACCTTCCCTCACAAGATTTTTATGGGTATAAGACAGATGCTGTATATGAACACTGTTTGTGAGCCATGAAATACTATGTGATGTATACATCTGTGTTTCTAAATTAGTTCGGTGGCAGTGAAAACTGTTATTTTTCTATTTCCTTGTATCCAGTAGTTAGCACAGTGCAGGATATTTAGCAGTTGTTCAATCACTTTGATATTGATAATAAAGAATGAAAATATGATTGAGGTTTTTAAGTTTAATTTGATATGATCCCATTTGTTGATTCTTGATTTTTTTTTTTTTTGGTGCATTTGGGCTACCGTTGATAAAGTCCTTCCCTATGCATAGGTCTTCAAGAGTTTTGTTTACAGTACTTATCTTTCAGCAGATCGTTTTTCTGTTTTAAGTAGGTCTTTGATCCATTTTGATTTTAGTTTAGTACATGTTGAGATTTATGGGTCTCAATTCAATTTTCCATATATGGATAGCCAGTTTTCCCAGCACCGTTTATGGAAGAAAGAATTTAGATGTGTTATGCACGTGTACCAATTCCTCACTTATAATGTAACCATTATTTACTTCAAACATGTTCCAATAAAATTGAACAAAAAATAAATGAAATAAATAAAAGGTTCAGTTAAAAGATAAAAAAATAAGAATATGGACATTTGCCTAATAATTTTATCCTGCTGCTAGTGATTCACACATTCATTCTGTCCTTCTCCCCATATGCCAGACATTGCATCAGCCATCGCAGACATATAGCCCACTCATTTCAAGTCCAGTGAGTGGTCTCTATGAGTTTATAGTCAAGGATGAGATACTGACCTGTGAACATAAAGCATTATGGGAGAACACAGAGGGAGACTGTTACGATGCTTTTCCAATAGGGACACTTA
Source organism: Hydrochoerus hydrochaeris (assembly GCA_004027455.1). Lineage (NCBI taxonomy): Eukaryota > Metazoa > Chordata > Mammalia > Rodentia > Hydrochaeridae > Hydrochoerus > Hydrochoerus hydrochaeris. Next base: position 180,985 of record PVLA01002781.1, on the reverse strand, counting down.
CTTGGCCCAGGATTGGTTCTATTGTTCAAACGTACCAGTAATAATAAGATAATTTTTCAATTACTATGTTGAGTGCAAATTAACACTCCAATAATGGCCAGCCAACACTGATTATTACATATGAATTACAGCTTCTTGAATAGTTCAAGAACGTGAGTTGAGGACGTAGCAGATTTATGACTTGGCAATAATAATTTCTCATGAAATTTTTAATTTGAATTCACAGCATTTATTCCCAGTTGACAATTATATATTTTTTTGCGTGCAATTTTGCATAATGCCAGTCTCTTCTACTATGCTGCAAGCTCAGTGAGTCATGAACCATGCTAATTTTGTCTCTCATGGCATGTCCTTCTCTTAACACATTAGGTATTTCAGTGTTTACTGAATGTCATTTGAATAAATAATTTGTGGGCAACTGGAAGAAGTTTGTGGCATAAATCTTTCTATATGGCCTTTTGTTAAAGCTATGTGTATACTTTTTCCATTTTAATAATATTGTCTCTAGGACTGTATATTTTAACTCTACAAATTACTTTGTCTCTCTTGAAACTCTCATTCATATTTACACTTTCAAATATTATGTCTCTCTCAACCTCTTGAAGTTTCTAAGATCTAATAAGTTTCTTTTCCTGCAAATTCACTCTAATTATTACATCATATATTTCTTGTTTCCTAGATCAAAATCCTGCACACATATTACCTGCTTTTTCTGCTTCCTATGTCTGTCTGTAACTATATTTAACTAATGATTTTGTGCTGCTTGGTTTCTTATATTTTCTGCATTATCATTTATTTTTGTCTTTATCCTGGAAGCATTTAATTCTCCACATTCAGATTCCATGAATTTCTTAATTCACCTTTTCTTTGTTTCATATCTCTTGAAACTTTTTAACAAATTAAATTCCCATAATCAAACTGATTTCTTGTTTCTGCTCTTACTTTTAATACATGTGAGCTCTATTCAGTAATCTTTTTAGTTCAAATTACTTCCAAAACAAATAAAAATGAACATTTTATCTGTGCTGTCTTATTTCTTCTCTGAAATATGCATTAAAATTTTCTAAACTTGTTTTGTGGTTTCTATATATTATTATCCTTTGTTCAAATCTTTTGTTGCATTTTGCTACTTGCAGAATGACATTAGGATATAGCCTGATATTCAAATCTGCTGCTGGTTCAATCATTAAAAACAGAATCCTGTTTTAGTTTTAGTTTTAGTATTCCACAATCTAAACATGTATCAAAGCTTTGTGCTGTACCTCATAATACAATTATTATTTGTAGATTAAAATAAATAAAATGGAGCCTTACTAATAGTAGGTATGTGCTAAAAGTAATCATTAATTTGTTTGTAATATGCAATCTGTGTGCCAGCTTGGGTTACTGTTATAGACCCCATTTAAGATAGAGGTTTCTAATCCCTATGTTCAAGTCTTCATGAATAGACTGAGATATTTATAGATATTTATTCCCTCATCCCTGAGGCAGCCTACGGTGGTTGGAATTGTGAAGACAATTATCATAACTGTTTGTCTCTCTTTGCTGTACAGACAGCATCATTTCGTGTATCTGTGTTGTGACAAAGACTGAGAGACACTGGGTAGAAAACATTCTGCTGAGGCCAATTTAACATGATACAATAGTTAATTAATAGTTTATATTGATTTGATTATTAAGGTAAAGCAGAATAGAATCTGTTTAATAGAAGTTTTCACTGCAGGAAAATATGTAAATTCCAGTCATTTTCCCTTGCCCTCCAAAGGCATAATTTTGGCCTCTTGTCCCCATGGATACTGATGCTGTCAATAGATTAGCATTTTCTCATTTTCCTTGCAACACATTTTGTATGATTTCATGCTCAGTGAGAAAATTTTGTGAGAAATATGTATGTGGCTTTTATAAGTAAAATACTATTAGGAGCTATTTTATACATTTTAATAAAATATATTATTGTGATTTTTAGAACTACTATCTGTACAAATTTACTTTGAGGACACTAAGAAAAAAGCGTGTCTTTTGCATATTGAAAGAATCCTCTACTCTGATTGTACAATATTGTATTTTAATATTTCTCCATTTAAATCTATGTATCAACAAATTATTATTTCAACTCCAATACTATTTCTAAGGTATGTTTATATTGCACAAAAAGAGTTGTCAGAATCTATCCCTCTGGTGACATCCTGGAAATTGCCACTGTCAGTTAATTTAACAGATTATGATTTAAAAAGAAAGTTCCTTTTATTTTTAGAGGTTTAGTGTTCTATAACCTGATAGATACAGATTTAAAATGTGTGTTGAAATACATTCATTTTGGGAATAGGCACTCAGATTTGTTACAGAAGAAGCAGGTAAACAAAAATTAAGAAATATTTCAATCCCATTTCTAGGTTTATATAACTTGATATGTATCAGGATAGAATATAGTTTCTATACAGTTTGATTGGTTTTATGGACTGAATTGTGTCATCTCAAAGTTCATGATAAAGCTCTAGCCACCAATGTGACCACTGGGTGTAATTAAAGTAAACAAAGTAATTAAAGTTAAATGAGATCATGAGAAGGGAGCCCCGATTCAGGAGGATTATTGCCTGATGATAAGACCTCAGAACTCATTTTCTCTCTATCATGTGAAGTCACAGAGAATACAACCATCTGCATACAGGAAGGTGATCCCCACCAGAAAATGAACCTTTCACAACTTTTATATTGAACTTTCCAGCCTCCAGAACTGTGAGAAATTAAGCACCTGTTGCATAAGTCACCAATTCTGTGGTATTTTTATGGCAGCCCAAGGTAACCAGGTGCTGACAAATTAGAGTGAGTCAAATAAGGAGATATGGTAACACTGTAAATGATCAGTTATAAATTCTTGTACAGCAACACACAAACATACATAATGAATGCACAAAATTTAAATAGTTTGTAGTTACTTAAAGTTCTAAAAAAAGGGAAGAAGCTGAATGTGATAGTGTACGCTTATACTCCCAGCACTCAGGAGGCAGAGGCAGAAGAATCACAGTGAGTTCAAGGGGCCAGCCTAAACTACATAGTGAGAACCTGTCTAAAAAAAAATAAAACAAACAAAAACAAACACATTAAAAAACATTTCAGTAGATCTTGAGGGTACTGTCCAAGGAACACATGCTCACAATAAAGATTTTGAATCATTGAAGAGATTGAAACATGCTCAGTATATTCAACTTACACCAAGAAATGGTGATTTTTCATAATCATTTAATATCGGGTCCTGACCTAGATCCCCGAATGAGTGTACAGCGGAGGTTTAAATAAAATGAGACAAATGTTATGATTTTAGGGCTCCAGGAGGGTCAAAACCCTTTAGCTGAGCTCGAGACTCCGAGACCCCAAGGGTTAAGACAAAGACTTCTCTGGACCACCCATTTTATTAGGTCCAACAACAAGGGGCAGGGAAACTGAGGAAAGCATAGACAATGAGCATGACCTTGGGAGTCACTTCAAGGATGTCTCCAAGTAATGAATCAAGTCAATCCAGGAGAACTATCTTATCATGATGACATGGTAGGAGTGAGACTGTAGGAGTAATGCCTGCAGCTGCAGTCTCTGCTTAATTGGGGTTGGAGCCAAGTGTCTGTAGCTGTGGCCTTATCTTGCCCTTTGAGGTATCTCTGTCCTCACAGGCCACTACAAGCCTCTGCCAGGACCAGTGATTCATAGAGGTTCACTTACTATGAATCAGCTCCTGTGTCCAGGCAAGGGGCCGAGGCCTAGGACAGACTCACAGATAAACATAGAAAGCCAATTAGTTCATTTTAATTCCTGCTCAGAGCCTCTTCATAGTGGTCTCCAACCATTTAATATTCAATCTGATAAGTTTTAGTACTAGGACAAAGTGTGAAGAATTAGTACACAAAGTTTTTTTAAAACTTTGTGGACTAACTACTGCTACATTTACCATATCTCAGTTCATAAACTTAATTCTTTCCATGATTCTGGTCCCGAACCAAATTAGTTGTGAAACAAACAAAATTCAGTGTTTAGGGTCAGTATTAAAATTATAGGGAAAATTGATTCAGTTCATGATCAATTTATTTTGTGATCAGAATCTTAGGTAACATTAAGTTCATGAACCAAGATACCATTGTATATCCAAAAGATCCACAAATGTTTTATATTCACTATCCTCTCATATTGTTTATTCCATTCAAGTTTTTATTTTATATAGGTGGTTATGCTATACTGATTTGATTTTAAGACCTGAACTGAATTGTAGGAGAAATTTGAAAAGGTTTGGAAATATGAGCTAGAGAATCCCTATAATGATGTAAATAGAGGTTGATGAGTGATTCAGGTCAGAGGTCAGAAGACTATAATGCCCACAGGAATGGGAACATAAAATCCTGGCTTGTGTAGTTTCAGAATGGAATGAAGATTATTGGGAACTTCTCTAGAGGTCATGCAAGCTATACTCTACAAGCAAATTTGCCTTCATTTTTTTTGTACCCTAAAATATGAGGCTGTGTGAAACTGAGCTTAAAGGCTATAGACTAGTCAGTGGAATTTTCAAGGCAGCCCAGTATTTAGGCTGTGACATGGGTACCACTGGCTGCTTTTAATCCAAATTGTAATGAGAATTGTGGGCCAAAAAACAGAAAGAAAAATCTTAAGGATTTAAATTTGGAACCAAAAGAAGCACATGTAAAATTGCGGCCAATGGATGTGTGATTACCAAAGCAAGTGGTGTGTTAAAAAGAAACCAATTAATTGAGCTGGAAGAGAAAGATGCCTTGAGAGTATCTCAGGAATGAGAAAGACCCCATCTATCATAACTCCAAGGATGCAAAAGTGTAAATATTTTATTTGATGAGAGATCTCCTGGGCTCCCTGATGAAAGACCACTTAGAGAATTGGTTCCTATTTTCCTGTCAGATACTCAGAAGCTAGTTTAGTCATGGTCCGTGAAGGCCTAGCCATTGCTCATGCTGGTGGAAGACCTTGGCATGATTTACATAATGATGGTTTTTTAAAAAACCATTCAGAGTGCAAATGTTATCAGGTTACAAAGGCTTCAGCCCAGATTTCAGAGGAGGCCAATGCTCCAGCCAGCACTCGAAGAGGGCTATATGTGAAGCTGTGAGAGCAAGCTGCACTGGAGACCCCAGACAGTTTAAGAGGGTAGGAATGTGGAATTTCTGCAGGGGAAGGCTGTGGAAAACAAGTGGAGACAGCCTCAGAGTGGGTCCATGTGGGCTACAAACAGCAAAATTATACTGTAGACCACCCAAGCTCTCTGGAGCATGCTACTGACTGTCATTTGCCCCAGATGCCAGACATGGAGCTGAGACTAACATTTGCCCTTTTGGATTTTGTACTGCTTTAGTTCAATTCCTTTCCACTCCTCTATTCCTCCATTTTGGAGTGTGAATGTTTATCCTATACTATTGTACCTTGGAATTACATAAAAATGAATTTCAAATTTTATAGCAGCTTATAGCTCACAGTTTGCCTTGAGTTGAAGAAGAATCTTTGGATTTGTACCGTTGGATGATAATGAACACTTCAAGGCTTTAGAGAAGGAATAGTGTGTTTTTCATTGTGGGCAAAATAGTTACATCATGTTAGAAGGAATTATGACTGTTTATTTTCTCTATTTGGAGACTAAGTATAGTTTAAGACTTGTTTAGGTGTCAAGTTGACAAATTATAGAATGTTATGGTTAATCCTGTCAATTTGATTGGCGGAAGACACTAGGGGATTAGTAAACCCTGCTTTTATCTGTGTTTGGGAAGGTCATGGGAACATTACCTTGGGGACTATATCTGGTCCCTAGTCTCTTCCTTTCTGGAACTCTTCCCCCACATTCTACTTCCCAGCCACCACAAAGTGAGCAAAGGGTTCTATCGTACCCTTCTACCAAAATGTTTTTTCCTTGGAGCCATCTAAACATGCACTGAAATTTCTGAAACCAAGAGACAAGTTAAGTAATTTCTTTTAAATTCTGTATATCAGGCATTTTGCCACAGCATTTGGAAAGCTGACCAGTACAATAACTGTAAAGTTAAGTTTTGTTCCTGGAAGTTAAGAAATTCAATTGATTCAACAGTTTAAAAACAAATGTTGGTTGACTTATCATCTAACTACTAGACATCTTCCTATTGCATTCTTTATTGAGAGGGGAGAATGAATAAAGGAGAAGTTGGAGATAAAATAATTTGATATGGGTATGTTACTTGACAGATGTTAGCAAAGCATAGCACCACTTTAGAATGTATAGTTTTAACAGTAAGTGAAATATAAATGCCAAAAATGCTAGATTTGCAGATAAATTTGGCTAAGTTATTCAAAGAATAAAGGGTCAAGAGATATTAATTCCACTTATATGAACATTTGTTTCCTTAGTAAATGGTTGTTTCAGCTAATTCAGCTTTTTATAAAAAATTTTATCTGATTGAGTTGGACCAAAGTTTTATAGGTAGATAAGATTTGTATTTAACAGAAAGGTATATAAATTGTCAATTTAATAATAATTAACCATAAAATTAGTGGATGCTTTAGGTAAATGGTATTCAGTAATTTCAAAGTATTTATTTTTATTCCTCTAATGTCTTCAATTCTCATCAGTGGATTTCAGTGTCTTTAGATAGGATATTTTTTATGAAAATAATTTGAACCCTGTTCCTTATAGATAATTTAGAAAGGCAGGAAAAATATAAATAGAAAAGTAAAATAATCACTTCAAATCTCTTCACCCCTAGAAATGGTCATCATCAAAATGTGGTGTTGGTAACTTTTTCATACATCTTTCTACGCTGTAAAAATAGCTAAAGTTATTTTATATAAATAATACACTACAATACTATTTTCTTAATGAAAATATTTTCAGCATTAGAACAATTTGTTACAGTTAAAAGATTCCAATATCTTCTTGCAAAGAGGCATGCTTTATATTTTTGAGCACACAATCTATGTGAAAACCCTTAAAACACACTTTTTAGACAAAAATCAAACAAAATTATTAAGTTATATAAAATAACCAGAGCTGCACCTCAAAAATTATTATAAGAATATATCCTACTGTCATTTATAATGAAAAAAATTGGGCAGTTACTATATATATATATATATATATATATATATATATAAAATGTGTGTGTATATTTATCAACTAATATATAATCAAATGCATTTCTTATTAGTTACAACATGATACTATATACCCTTGACAGACATTACTAAGTAAAAACCATTAATGGCAGAAGTATTTTCTTATTATACACCACCAGGCAAAAGACATGGGTTATAAACATATATATCAAAATATTTTGAATTCATGCAGATATACACATCGAAAGGGTATAAACCAAAGCATTAATTATAGTTTTTTAATTTTAAGTTTATTTTATAGGTGTTTGCACTATTACTTTAAAATTGATAAAAACGTTACTTTATTTATTCTATGTTTGGCAATGTATAGGACTGGATGACACCAGAGATTTAATTCTATTTGAAATATGTCAGTTTATAGACAAGTTTTCAAGTAGGAAAATTTTAATCACATCCCAACTGGACTTCTGGTGGCCTTATATGTTTCCTAAAATGATGATATAAAACAAAATATTGTCCATCACTTTTTAATACTCTACAGCATAAAAAGTGGGACTAAAGGGATGGAGCATATATTTTCAAATATATTATATGGAAGAATAAAATGTACGCAATTTCTTTATCCTGAGATAAGCACGACCATTATTTTAGTGATCGTAGTCACTTAGACATCTCTTATGCATATGCATGTGTGTGCATGGATGTATCATTGTTCATAGATAGAATCATGTTATATAATCAGTTCTTTCCTCCCTCTTCCTACCACCAACTGTTTATCAGGACCCCACATACCATGTTTGTCATGTTTAAAATCTTGGATCTACTCTCACATTCACATACTGATAATGCATTGAGACATTTATCAATACAGCAATTGTTCCACGAAAAATTGACTATTATGATTCTACAGTATAACGTACAAACCATTATTCATTTACTCTTTTTTTTTGCATTTCTATTAGTGTATATTGATTATAAAGATTAATGGGTTTCATGGTGGCAGATTTATACATCCACGTTAAATACTATGATCATTTTCACCGTCATTACCTACTTATCCCATCCTCCTCAAATGCTTTTTTTTTTTTTTTTTTTTTTTGGTACTGGGATCAAACTCACGACCTTGAGCTTGCCAGGCAGGCACTTGAGCTGCTAAGCTAAATCCCCAGCCTGGAAGTTTCTTGTTTTGGGGTGGTTTAACGCATATATTTTGATCGTATCTATCCTATTATCTGCTCCTGTAACCTCTGCCCCACCACTGTGTTTTCTTCTTGACTTCTAATAGGCTACCTTGTACTTTTTGTCATATTTTTTTATTCCACAAATTAGGTAGAACATTTGGTTTATTTCACTCAATCTGATATCCAGATTCATCCATTTTCAAGCAAATGACATTTTTTTCTTCTTTATAACTGAATAATACTCTACAATGTATCTATACCACATTTTATTTATCCATTTATTTGTTGATGGACAGCTAGGCTGGTTTGATGTCCTGGTTATTGTAAATTGTGTCATAATAAACATGGGCATGCTGGGAATACTGTAGTTTGCTTGAATATATACCAAGAACAGGTGTAACTGGATCAAATGATAGCTCAACTTTTAGTCTTTTGAAGAGTTTCCACACTAATTTTTCAAGTTGTTGTACTAATTTATATTCCCCCTCAGCAGTGAAGAAGGTACCCTTTTCCATTCATCCTACCAGTACTTAGCATGTTTTATATTCTTCATGACTGACATTCTGACTGGGTAAGATAGAATCTCAAGTGGTTTTTATTGGTATTTTCTTAATGACTAAAGATCTTAAAAGTATTTCTCATACTTATTGGCAGTTTGTACTTCTTCTTTTGAAAAGTGTCTTCTCAATCATTTGCCTATTTATTGATTGGGTTATTTGATTTTTGGAGTATTTTATTTTTTATATATTCTACATATTGATCCTTTTTTGGGCAAATAACTGGCAAAGATTTTATATAAACTGTAGTACCATTTGTTGATTCCTCATATTATTTCTATACTACTGGAGTTCAACTTAAGAAGTCTTTTTCTGTGTCAGTGGCTTCAAATGTTTCCCCTATGTTTTATCTATTTGTTTATTTTCCATGCCCCCTTCTTCCATCTCTAGGTTGCCTCTCTTTTTTTTATTTAAAGAGAAAAAAACAGGAAAATGGTAGAAATAATACAGAATTTCAAAAAAAAAGATAAACAATAAGAAATCACTAGTTGATAATTTACATATTGTCCTCTTAGAAACAGTTGTTCAAGTTACAAAATTAAAGCATACAAAGTAGACATTCAAACAGTGAGACTATAAACAGCTATGCATGCATGAGTCTCTACATGTATTTCTATCCTTTCTGTATTAGAGGGAAAAACAAAACATAGCAAGACAAAACAAAACATTTTCCTGTAAAAACACGAAACCAAAAAGTCATATAAAACCACAGTACAAGGTGATCTACAATGATTACTGTGTTGTCTCTTATTATCTTCAATAGAATTGTGTATATCATCAGGCATAAATGAATATAGCAGTATAATTGAATATAGCAGTACATAACAATATTAGCAAAAATAAAACATTTTAGACAGTGTAAAACTTCAAAGGCAGGTAGTAATCAAACCAGTGTGGGTATCCTAGTGAATCTTGTCATCTTCAATGTAGTTGCCTATACTCTCAGACTTGATACTTTCAATTGTAACAGCTTTGAATAAAATCTGTCAATACAAAACAGCAAGCTAACAAGCCAGATTCAATTAAGATCAGTCATGGTAAAACAGTGTAACTTATGCAGAGCTTCAGATTAATAGGAAAGTTAATAGGAAATTAAGGATGATTATTGTATTCTATCCTGCTATTTTCAGGTTAACTATCTGTGCCCTCAAATCTCATACAAGTAGGCCTCCTGAAACAGAATATAATCCATCTAAGCAGAGTGGTGTGAGTAATGTGGGTTTTAAATACTGGTACACTATTAACAATATCCTTTGCCTTCTTTTTTTTTAGGGTATTCCTCCCCTTTCACTCCCACAGGGTGCTGCGCATTTTGGGTCCCACCAGCTCCCTCAGTTTTTAGATGGGGGGGCAACCTGCTATTTACCTAAGTGGTTCCATCCCTTTTCACTCTTGAACTTGATCTCAAGTTGTATTCCTTTACCTACAAAAGCCTCAAGGTTTTCCTTTGTTATAGCTGAGTAGTTCTCTACTGCACATAAGTATACTGTTTTTCCAACCTATCTGCAGGTGGTGGTCAAGTTGCTCCTATTTCTCTCTGGCTCCCTGTCAAACAGAGCATTGTTTTCTCATATTTGATTTTTGGTCCATAAACCCTCTCTCAGGTTGATTATAGTTTCTATACAGAGCACCTCGATGGACCCTACCTGCTTATCTACTCTGCCTGTCTCTCTCTCTTTTTTTTTTTAGAGTATCAAGGCCATCTATGTTAGAGATTATAGCCAACCTTCTCTGCTTCATTTCTGCTATGCTATTTTTCTGCCATTGTTTGTCTTCTTTTCTCCTTCATTCTACTAACTGTTCCATTCTTTGAGGCCTTTCTGCCACTGTTCCTGAAATCCTGGTATTTTTTTCTCTCTCTCTAGAATGTCCTTCAGTATTCTCTGTAGGGTTGGATTTGTGGTCACAAATTCTCCCAGTTACTCTTTGTCATGGAAGCATTTTGTTTCTACATTAATCTCTAGTGACAGTTTTGCAGGGTACATAAATCTGGGCTGGAGGTTATTTTCTTTCAGGGCTTGGAATATTTCACTCCAAGCTCTTCTTGATCTGATGGTCTGTGTTCAGAAGTCTGCCATGATCTTAATGGGCTTTCCTTTATAGGTGATCTGCTTCTTTTCTCTGATGGCTTTTAATATTCTGTTTTTATATTGAATTTCTGGTATCTTGATTATTAGATGTCTGGGTGTAACTCTGTTTTGGTTGTAGGTGGCTGGAGTTCTGTATGCCTCATATATCTGAATATCATTTTCTTGTCCTATCCTTGGGAAGTTTTCCTTAATTATTTCTGTGAATAGCCTTTGTAACTCACCTGTTTTTATTCCTGCTTCTTTGCTCATGTTTCTTATAGATTCTCTTGTTGTCTTATACCTTTGTATTGTTACTGCCTGTTTCCTTGTTATTTTTAAGAGATCTTTCCTTTCATGATCACACATTGCAAACTTAACTTCAAGTTTTAATAGTCTATCCTTAGTTTCTTTTAAGCAGTTTTGCCAGCTTTCAATGGAGTTTTTAATTTCCTGGTAATCTCTTTAAATCTGCTTCATGTATTCTAGATTTTCTTTATATTTTTTATTGACTGTTTCTCTCCTTTTCTGTCTTCCTCCCTTCTTCCATCTGTGTCCTCTTGAGAGGTGCTTAGCATTTCTTTTATTAATATACTTATATCTTGCTTTACCTGATTTAATGTTTCAGTTTTGAGCTCATCTACAAGGTCCCGAAGATATCTCTTAATGTCCATTGAAGCCGTGTCTGATGTTGCATTTTTGCTGCCCTCAATATCTTTAATATTTCCCTCTCCTGGATCAATGTTCTCAGGGTTTTGGGCTGGGGCTTTTTATTGTTGTTTCTTTCTCTTGTCATGTTTTTGGTTTCTTCCATACAGGTGTATGGTGAAAGTCTCTGCCCCTTTCCTTGTTGGTTATGGCTCCTCTGAAGCATGCTGGTGAGGGATTTCTGCCCTCTCCTGTTTGCTTTTGGTCACTGAGGTGTAGGCAGGGGCTGTGTATGCTGGCCCCTCCCCGCTAGGCCAGTCAACCTTCTGGGGCCTTCACCAGGTTAGTGTGTGCTACGCATTGGGAATTGGTTTGGGATGACTTATTGGGTCCCGGCCAGGGGCGTGACCCAGGCCAAGCAGATCACACAAATCTGCTCTGGGGAGGGAGCAACCAACTGAAGTCACTGTCATTCCTAGTTCAGGCTCCGCCTACCTGATTCCAACATGTTGTCCATTTGGTCGCCACCTTCCCATGGGGGGGTCTTATTCCCAGCATTGACTGTGGATTAATGAAGGTCCCTTTGTCAGCTCCTTTCTCCATTTCGTTCACCAATCCCCAATTTCAGCTCCTGTATGTCACGGAGGGAGCAAGTTTGGGTGGCTCTGCAGGTCGCAGGGGGTAGCGGTCAGGCATGAGTTCAGGCGACTCAGCGGGTCGTGGTGGGCAGTGGCTGGTGTGAGTCTGGGTGGCTCGTGGGTCACGGAGAAAGTGCAGGGGCCGCTAACTTTAGGTGTTCCAATTGTAGCCCTGAGACTGCGTGTTTGACCAGCTTTTTCATTTTAGTTTCTTCCTATGAGGAGAGGATCCATCTCTCTCTGTCTGGGTCTCTCCAGGATGTTTTATTCTGGTGTATGAGTTGTTTCTCCCTGGGAGGCTCTGTATTTTGTTGCTCACTGATCAGCCATCTTTAGCTCCTCCTTGGTTGTCCTTCCTCTTGAAAAAGATCTATCTCCCTATTTCCTGTTATTTATTTTATTTTACTCTGTATATATTTTGAGTTTTTCATATAAGAAAAGCCATGTGATATATAAGCACTTGTGTCCAATTTATTCCATTTAATATTGTGGTTTCAACGTGCATCATTTTCTTACAAAGTTTACACTTCTTTAGGGAAGATTAATATTTCATTGTATATAAATATGACATTTTTAAAATCTATTAATCGGTTGATGGACTATAGGCTGCTTCAAAGATTTAGCTGTTATGAACTGAGCAGTTATAACATATGAGCACTATACCTGTATGCCTGTGGTATATCTTTAACTCTTTGGGAAGATACTTAGAAAAGGAATAGCTGGCTCTAGTGGAATTTTTATTTCTGTTTTTAGTTTCTTCATATGTAAAATAGACAATTAATGGTACTAACTTTATAAGATGGGTAAAATTATAAAGGAGGTGTAAAAAAGCCAGTATTTGTAGAGGAATTTGAACAGTGCCAGGCAGGTAATATTACATGATTTTTTTAAAATCTGAGAAACAATAATGTTATGTAAGTTTCCTAAAAAATTGCATAATGATCAGATTTTAAATATGTACCCTGAAGATAATATGGATGTTTGTATAATTTTATTTATTTAAATATCAGTTTCAACATTAAATTATGAGTATTTTAAAGTTAGATACTTTTATTTTTATATCCATAGCTCTTGGAACACATAGTATATTCAGTTTTTTTTTAACTTAATTGGTACATTTAAATGGGCTATCACATACTTTATATTGGAATTAAAAACACTGATGTTCTTGCTTTATCATTAAAAACTACCTCAGTTATACCGTTTGTTGCTGTGGTTACTATTGGGGATATTAAGTTATGTGCATAAAGTAACAGGAGAATAAAATATTAATGCTGAATCACAATAAGATGCAGCTATCTCTCAAGGTTGCAACAGAACCAGATGGCACAGTTAAATTGATACAATTTGAAGAGAATTCATTCACAAAAGAACTTCACCAAGGGAGAGGGGAAAAAACAGAGATTCCAGTGGCTAAATAACTATTCCATGGTCCAAAGGTAAAACTAGAGGAGGGAAGGGTTTCCAGAACCAGGCAGGAGAGTCAAGTGGAAAGGTGTGTTGGGAGAGAGGCAGTAACTTTTTAAAAGTTCTTTATATATTCTAGATATTAGTCCTTTGTCTGAGCAATAGATAGCAATTTCTTCCTGTTCTGTAGGTGGTCTCATTACTTTCACAAGGATTTTGAATGTATTATAGTTAAATATATTATAATATTAAAGATCATTTAACATTGTTCTAAATTTATATAATTTAAAGTGTTTAATTATGTAGTCTACAAATAATATAGAGGTATGTTTCTCATCTAATCCATAAAGTTTAAATACAATGTAGAAGTAGTGAGAATATTAGCCTTAAAAATCATTATGTATTAAGATGAATGGTGGAAAAATTATATGGAGACAAATAGCTTATTATTTTTGAAGATACTACTATATGTTATTTAGAAGTTGTGTTTCCATAGACACCTTATATTAATCTGCTTGAGTTGCCATAGCAAAATGCTTTGGGCTGGGTGGCTTCAAATCAGGAGCTTAACTTCTCACAGCTCTGAAGGCTGACTTCCTGTGTTTTTACACTGGGGTGGGAGTGGATGTGGGGAGAATAAACAAGGTCTCTGGTGCCTTTCTTATAAATGCACTGATCTCATCATTAGGGCTCCATCGAAACCTATTTACCTCCCAAAGACACCATGGTCAAACACCATTATGTTAAGGTTGAGAACATCAGCATAGGAATTTTGAGAAGATATGATTAAGTCCATAATAGGTCTTATAAAAACACATAGATTATGAGAAATTGGATTTCTTGTAGTTAGTTCAATTTAGTTAATAAATTGCTTCAGTGCCCAAGGTCTGACTAATCACTAAAAATAATTTACTGTTGTATATTTTAATATGAAGTCATATATGCATATTGGAGAATCACAGTTTTCACAGAATAAAACCCACAATGTTGACTGTGTGTAGAACCACCATCAGTGAAGAACTTTCTAGTCATGAGAATGCAAGTTATATTGCACTTTTATTGGCTTATGAAAAACTTTAATAGACTTTGACATTGTATATTAAGCAGATGAATATATTTGCCCCCTTAATGTCTTTTATTTTATGTAAATTTTATTGTCTTGCTCTCCTCGAACTCCAAATGCATTGTGTTTTTGTGATGTACAAGGCAGTGTCATAAATTCTGCCAATAATACCCTGAGTTATGACAGTGTTGTCCTCCATACCACTTCTCCATTCTTCTCAGAGATGAGTCTAATATAGAGATGTGCTCTATGAATACAAAGGGTTGGTTGCCTTTGGATGATGACATACACTGAAGGATAATTACTTGGTGCATATTATGCATATATCAGCAAATTAAAAAACAGAGTATCTTGCTGCTCTGTGATAATATACTCCGAATTTTCTCTTGTAGATTTGAATTTTTGCTTCAGTACATAAATATTGTCATTTTGAATATGTTCTTTTTGAATTTGGCAGCTTATACTACATTTAGGTCTCTTAATGGCTACTTTATAAAGCACTTTTTTGGAGGCCTTTACAATTGTTTATTTGTTTAATATTTCTTGTTGTTTATGGGTATAAGTGAATAAAATACAACATTGTTGGCAGGACTAAAACCATTTTTTTTGTATTTGAATAATTTTTCCATGGCAATTTTCAACTGTGCTAGCCATAAGTAGATAGATGGTTGCCCTTTAGAGAAGTAAGTGAAACTAGAACTAACTGCAGGCGGACAAAAGCGGTGATTGGGAAGAAAGAAAACCGTTTAAACCATGTGGGCAATTCTGTGAAATATTAGGCAACATTAGTATGCAGATTACATCTGATACCCTCATTAGCAATGTGTTTATAGAAAAACAACCATTTGCTCTAAGCAGATGGTGGTGCATGCAACATTCCTGTAGATGATTTGTGGAGCATGCAGCATGATGCTGCTTCTCCTACAGAGCATGTATCGCCTTAACTATGTACTCAGGAACACATACAAATCAAAAACGCACAGTAAGCAAAATATAGCAGCAAACATTTGTTCTAATTATATGGTTATGAAATATGTCCTTTTAATATTTTTCATGAATGATGGTTCATAGAAGTAACAAGGAAATAAAATTAAGCATTAAACATGTAATTAGGAGCCTTCAGTCCTGCCTGTACTTCTAAAGTAAAAGCACATTTGTATTGCATTTTGATCTCATTTTATTCCTTTTATGATTGTTAACTTTCCTCTTGAAATTTGTCCTAAATTAAGTTTAAGCTTCATTCTACAGTGTCAGGAAAATTGGTAATGTTTATTTCTTAACGTCATGTAATACATGATCTTACTAACTCTATGTTAGGATTACCAAAGAAGGTAACAAAGAAGCTTTTAGCTTTCACCCTTTGTTGAATAAATCAAACATAAACATGGTCTGCACATGGCTTTTCAGTGAACTCTGATATTTTATTTGTCTTCTATCTTGAAGGTTTATTGCTTTACATGGCTTAAAATGATTCAGGGTCTGAACTGTTTAATCTGGGATGTTTAGATTATTGATCTCTCAGCCAGAATGTGTGAGAAACTCAGACGCTTAAACTCCTTGCACATGTACAATAGGTACAGTGTGTGCATTTAAATCATTCATTCTTTGCCACGTGAGCTTTGATTTACCAAGTTGTTTTTGCAAATGTGTTGCTTTTCTAAATGATGACCTGAAATATTGCCTTCTTTCTATGGAGTTTTTTATCTTCATAAGCAACTTACTGTAGTCTATGTGCTAATTCTGTTTCCAGACTTTCCAGGAGAAAGCCAAAGCAACAAGGAATTTTTAAAACCTGCTAATCAATCCAAGCTAATGATTATCCAATAAAAATTATACTGTTTTTATTTAAGGTTGCTTTGTCATTTTTTTTCAATACTACCAATTTTAGAGCAACTGATTTTAAAATATAACACTACTAATTGTAAAATTTCTCTTGTCTAAATGAATGCACAATTCTTTCAGTAGCATGGATTAAATGTCTATTATTTTTGCTGTAATAAACCTGGAGTAGTTTTCAGGGAATGGAGAAGAGGAATAACACAAAAATAAACATGAAGCTAAACCTTAAAGAAAGCAAAATATTCATAATCATTAAATACTATTTTATGTCACAAGACATGTTATAAACTTTGCTATGTGCCTGGGATTTAACACATAAGAAACATACATTAATATTACATGATATGCATATTATTGTAAATATGCATATTAGACAACTTTAACATTATGATTAAGCTTGTAATATTTGTCTGCACTACACTGTTATGATTATAAAATTTTAAGCTAATGTGATTTTTACAGATTAGATACACAGGAGCTCTAAGGAAAGAGAAACCAGTGTAAGACTCTTTTGAACAGGTAGTACTGAGAGCACTGAGACTCAAAGAGCAGCAGTGTCTATATTACCATTTTTCTTACATAGAATTCAAGACACTTACAAACATTTTACACTTACCCTCATAACAGCCCTCTGTAATAAATAGCTGAAGTATTTATCATTTAAAACACAGTAAGTCTAAGTTAGAAAAATGAAGTAAAAGCACCTCATCTTCTGCTCCCACAACACAAGAATAATTTGTCTTATGCTCCAGTCAGATCAAGATACTTCTCTGTTTAAAATACTCTGATGGCTTTCAATCATACTTTAGATAAAATCTAAACTCCTCACCATGACCTATGGTATTTACAGGACTTGACCTTTGTCTACTCTGTGATCTTACTTTTAATAGTGTCCCATTCTAATGATATCCTAATTGATTGTGTTAATGCACACAGTTGCTTTTCATATTATCTATGGTGATAAATCTGTTTTTTAAAACTTCTGACCTGTTACTGTTATTTTTTAAAACATACCACTAACTCCCATGAAAATAAAAGAAATGCATAAACACTATTCATAATTTTTTAAAAAATAGTTTAACAGAAAAAAATTACTCAGCTAATTTTCTATAAAAGCATCTAAATTAATTTTTTTTTATTCTTCATAGTGCATAGTTAACCACTACCCTTTGAATAGCACTGATATGGCAGATTTAAAGCAATGCTTGCAAGTAACATGGAATGTTGGTTATCACAGGATTCCCCAGCATTGCAAGGCTTGCTTTCTTTAAGGGAGGGGTTGGTTTGTCACCTAGAGCCAAATTCTGCAGGCAGAGTAAGAGGCTGCACACCTCCTTCTCACTGTTCCTCTTGCAGCAGGGACTTTAGCTCTGGTTCTTTCCTTTCCAAACTCTGGTTAAGGAGACTTTTACAAATAGATGTTTTAACAGTAAATAAACATACTTTTGAGATAAGGAGGCATTTTTCACAGATATTTTACAAGAATTACATAGCTTCTTTGTTATTGCAAACTGTATAATTTATTTTCAGGGTACATCTACATCTCAGAGAGAATTGCTAAAAAGCGAAGGCAATTGAGTTCAACCCTTTTGAACAATGTGACTTTGTCTACCTCCTTATACCAGTATTATCAAATTGGTAATAAGAGAATAAGAATAACAAATAATATAATGGTTAGCCCAAAGGGTTAAGATCAAGATTAAACAAGGATACTCAACTCATTGAATAAAGGGAATGCAGAGAGAGATTATTTTTGATTAATCAAAACTTTCTTGTAGATATAAAAGGTAGATTTTCCAAGTTTCTGTTAGCCTAGATTACCCAGTGGTGAAAAATTAGGGGATTCAGCAAGCAGAATACACCTGTGGTGCAGCAGGGAGCCCTCAGCAGACTCAAATACCAGGAGTAGCCAATTCCTCCAGAACTGTGTATCAGCTACTTGAAGATGAAACCTCATATGTTAGGGTTTTATTTTGAAGATGTGCACATCTTTCTTAAACTTTCTCTTAGAAATCTGCTTCTTTAATTTTGTTGTGCCAGTCACCATATGTTTTGAGTGCATGTTGTGAGTATATATTTACAATGGAAGCAATTTAAAGATTACAGGGGAGACATATAGTTTTACTTCAAAGAATATATAATGTGATTTCAAAATACACATTAAATTAAACACTAGTTTATAAGATTTTAGTGATAAATGGTATCACTGTCTAGAAAGTATAAAGATTGTCTCAGCCTGTGGAAACGGGCAATTGTAATATTCTGGTTACTAAACAGCCTGTGTATTTTGTTTTATTCAATAAGAAAACACATGGACATATATCCTCCACCATTTTTCCATATGTCCCAAAAGGGAACCACAAATGTAGTGTTTTTGTTAAATATTTCTAGTAGAGGCTTAAGGCCTTAAAAATTTAATAAGGTCAGAAACATGATGAAGAACACAATACATAAAATTATCTGCCTTTGTATAACATTTTCATAGAGTGAATATCTTAATATATGTTTTAAAAGTGAAAGTTTTAAAAAGAAAAATAGAAATAAAGCCTGATTTTAGAAGAATTAATGCCATTTGAGACATCACACATTTATTTTATGTAGGTAACTTAAAATAATTCCCAATTTTTTTTATTTTAAAGAGAAAAAAACCCCACAGACTCTCAAAACAAGGTAATAGGAGAGTAAAAATAATTGATATGTTGTGTATTGTCATCTTCATAGTAGTTACTTGAGTACAAGATATAGTATTTCATGCCCAATATGTTTTTATTTCAAATTACCCTGTAGTTGCATTGAATATTTTAGTATTAGCACTATCACAATTAAAGATGAATCATTACATTCTATGCAGATCGGCAAACGCTCATACTGTATTAATGTTCCTGTGAACGCTATGCAAAAAACAAGTTAGTTAAAGGGCTCTTATGTATTCACAAGTGTAATCTTAACGGATTAAAACCTTGGTGGTTTTCTTAACCTAGCAGCCCAATAAGGAGTATCACATAAAATTATCAACTAATTTTAACTTTAAAAAATACCTTTTAATGTAGAATTTGACCCAAATTTAGTCGAGCAATATGCACAATATTTGAAAGGTAGTTTAATTCTTCTGAGAATATTGGACATAGTCTAATTGACCTCAGAATTGACATTTAGAGACTTGGATGTGTAATTTAGCTATATTGAAGGAGAATGATCTTTGAAAAGTTTAGTTAATGTTAAAAACTAGTACCTTTTCAGGTTTAAAGCTAATTAGTTAACATTTTCTTGCTTTCAATTACCTTTAACCTAATGTCTAGGAGTGTAGCAATAATTAAACCTTTGTTATTTATCCAGTCAATCTACGGAATTCTCAAGTTCAAGACCACCTAATTAGTCAGATTTCATGATTGTTCCCTGGCAAGGCCATGTTATTCAATTTAACTTGTGATTTTTTAGCACCATGTGATTAGAATGTCAGATTATTTTACCATTTATGAGAAAAAATGATAAACCATTTATATAAAGTGTTGTCCTAAGAACTCAGTTGAGAACTCTGTGGCATTTTCCAGTCAGTGGTTTGAAGTAGTTAATTCTGTTTCTGAGAATGATTTCCCAGGACCTGATTTTCACTGCAGTTACTTAAAGACATTAGTCAAGTCTTAGGTCAGATAGAATTAAGCATGTTTTTAATGAGATATATTCACTTAGAAGACTATAAATATGGTGACAAAATATATTCTTTAGTTGCCCAGCTAAGGTTGAGCTCAGTGGAGTTCTCAAAACTTCTCTGTGTCACTTTAAGAGTGTGTTAATTAAAGAGGGTGGGAAAGTCAATAAAGTGTTTTTTGAAAGTAACCAAAACAGCGTGAGTAGTCAAAACTATTCTTTAATATCTTAAATTTACTTTTGATGAAGTGGAAAATGGGACTCCATTCTAAATTAGAGGCATTTATATCTTTGAAAATTGCTTAGCAGTGAAGGAAATTTGCTCACCTGTGTGAAATCTTTACATACTACCCTTCTCAGGTTAAGAAGAGAAATACAAGTTCATAAGTCTAGAAGTCAGCTATACTCAGCTATTTGAGCTGAAAGTTGTGGCTGATATTCTTGGCCGCTGAAATAAACAACAGCAATAACGATGACAATGACGATAACAAAAGGAACAATAAAAACAAAATCATGGGTCCTGTGTAGGATCTGTATATATTTGAGTATTTTATTTGTAGTCAGATCCTATACAGTGGAGATGAGCAAGCTTATTAATTTCTTTTAGCTATTAATTTATACACTTATTGGTGATATTCTATCCAGGCCTAAATTTGGGAAAACAAAATAACTTGTAGTGGAAACAGGCTAAAACAAGGCTTTCTTGGCCCTACTTGCTACAGGTCAGTAACATCCTCCCATTGGTGATGCTGAAAATTGTCTATAGACATTCCCAACCCTGCTGAAGGTGAACTAATTCCTGATTGAGACCTACTACTTTAAGGATACCAAATATTGGGATGATACATTTTATGAAATTTGTTTTCTTTTCTCTTTTCTTTTTGTACTTTTCTCCCATCTCTCTCTCTCTCTCTCTCTCTCTCTCCCCTTCTCTGTATGTGCATGGGTTGGTATATGTTTTATTTTTTGCCTTAATTGACTGGTACTCAATGTAGGAAAGGCAATAAAAATATAACAGTTTTGTTTATTTAAAATTAAATAAAGTTTTTATTAAGCTAGGAGCAATCAAAAATAGGATAACTGTGAAGTTCAGCTTTTGGGCTGTCTTGTCAGCAAAAGAGAAATGGAACAACTATTCAGGGTAAACAAAGCTCTTTCCTGTCAACAAAGTCTAAAACAAAATTTTTGTCTGGGATATTTTTCTCATTGATGTATAAAAAGATACAAATGTGAAACATAAGATTATATAGCTTGTTTCTATTCCATGACTATTTTGTCTAGCAATGCTGTCCTAAGACTGAGTGTACAGAGATGATATGCAATTGAAATCAGCTGTTCCTGAGAAGTGGTCACTGCAGTCAGTTACCTGGCATCTGGGGAGAGGCAAAGAGCACTAAATAGCTGATTATGATTTAACTGAGAATTACGCTTTCCGAGGAAAACTTAAGAGTGTGTTTAAGTGTTTAAGATAGATAATCATATTACTGTTTTTGTTAATTTATCAAATAGAACAGCTTGTACTGTCATTGTTTGACTGTCCATTTTTATACTTTGATTTTATAACTTGAACAGCTACTTCAAGATAACAATATGTAATTTATCAACTAGTGATTTTTTACTGTTTTTTTAACTGTATTATTTCTACCTTTTTTTCTGTTTTGCTTTTTTTCTCTAAATTAAAAAAGAAGAAGAAGAAAAAAAAGAATGTATAGAGTCCCAGTATTGTCAAGAAAGAACTCATAAGTTTGGAAAGTATGTAAAAGCAACAATACAGATAAAATTAAAACAAATGCCATCATTAAAAATTGATGTAAATTAAATATAAAGAGAAATATCTTAAAAGCATGTAGTGGAAAAGACATATGAACCTAAACAGGTATATAATAAAAAGAATGACAACTGAGTTCTTAACAAGAGCAATGGAGGTAATGAAGAATTACCTGTAAAGCTTGCAAGGGGAAATTAGAATTTTTACCTTAGAATTCTGTATCTATCTAAAATATTCTGCAATTGTGACAGTAAAATAAAGATATTTTTTTATACTGAAAGCTGAGAGAATACATTAAAAATCACAGACATACTATAAGAAATAATGCTTTTTCAAAATGAAGAGAAATAATTCTAGACTAAAGCTATAAAGTATGAAAAAAGCGAAAACATGAAATGGTAAAGAATATGGGCAAATATAAGAGGCTGTTCATATCTCCTGAAATTTTCTTAGTTCAAATCATTCTGTTTCAGCTACTGTGAGCAACATTACCAGAGTCTGAGATACAGTATACAAAAAGGTTGACAACTGTGAGTTATTTATATGCATCATTGTTTGTCCTGAAAACATTCTGTAAAATGAAGATGAAGTTGTAAACTTACTGCTGTAATGAAAAATACAGTCATTGCAAATTCTTTTTTTTTTTTAAAGAAAATCCTGAAAGTGTTTGGGATGGCATCTTATTGTGATTATTTATCAAAATGTGGTTTGAGTGTAAAATATCAACAGTGGTTTGCATTGAATTAAATATTATCAAATAATAATTGAATTTGTGGTTACTTTGTTCCTCACAGAGTTCACTGGCTCTGAAATACAGAGCACCACTAGAGGAAACTAGGTCCAGTGGTTTTACAACTAAAAGTCTAGAAGCTTAAAATCTAGAAGCACAATCTTGCCTTTATTTCATTTTGAACTCTGCTAAAAATCGCACCACTTTTTTTTTCATATTTGCAAACAATTACATTCTCCAGTGGCAAAAACATTAGTAATTTACTTTATTTTCAACCAAATTTGTCTTTAGTTACATATAATGTTTGAGTATTTTTGTCACATGTTGAATCACTTGGCATTTATTATTTAATCAAAATACCTCAAGACATTGATCTTTCTCCATAATAAACATACAAATGTGTGATAATAATTAAATAACAAATTATTAGGTCAGAATTTTCAAATTCTTTTAAAAATATAAAATGAAAAAAATACATTGAACCATAAAAAATGTGTGTCTTAGTGAACTATTAAAAGTAAATATCTTAATAGGTACCATCTGTGTTGAGAAATCACTTCTTCAGACAAATCCTCACTGTGCTTCTTCCTATTCACATCCCCTCAAAATTAACAATTACGCTGACTTTTATGGTACTTGTATTTATTATAGTCTTATCATCAATGATTACTTCCTTGATATTCTACCTTAGTCTTGCTCATTAAGAAAATATTCACTATTTCCATTAAGTCTCACAATCAAAAATTTCTTTCTCTACTTTCTCTTCCTTTTATCTTTTAAAACCTTAAACTATACCTTCAGAGTCTTGTATACCCCATATTATACTGATTTAATGTTTGATCCAGTTCAATTTGTTTCTCTGTCATTTATATTTCCAACTGGCAGTTGAATCAGCAAACATCAAATTCATATTGAATTCCTTGGCAAAATTACAATGGTAAGGTATTAAGTGATTAATTTACTCATTTATCAGGAGACAAATTATGTGTGATCCTGTCTCTTTTTATGAATTTGGTAGTTTTTGATGTTCAATACCTAGATCCAATAATTTATTGTCATTTCAAAATAGTGTTACTGAAATTTTACTATTTACTTTAAATGTAATATTTGGAATGCTTTAATAAAAAGCTGCTTCTCTCTACTTGTTATCTAAGAAAACAGTTCATAAAGAAAAGGAAGTATGTTTGATTCTTTTAGTCCTTTAGATTTAAAGATACTGAGTTTCAAGATGATTAACTGATTTCAAATCACTTTCTGAAAGTGATCAATATTTTTTAAGGATGACTGTTAATTCTTGTGTTTCAATCCATTTCAGTTTTTACCCTTATTGAACTTAAATTTTGGACAATAGGATCTCTTCAAGTTGTTTCTTTTGTTCCTAACACATATTTTTTGATGGTTTCTTTGCTGTGTAGCATGGTGTTACAGGTTTATCTTGGACATTTTTTTCCAGATCTGAAGAAATTATAGATCAGTATTACTTTCTGGATACAGGAAATGCTTATTACTACTAGATCAGTCACTTAGTCGAGGCTTCTCAGTGAACAGAGCTTTATCTGTCTATCTAAAAATAACATAATTGTAAGCGTGCAGTTGTGAGTTCGATCCCAGGTCCCAATAAATAAATAAATAAATAAATAAATAAATAAATAAGTATATAAAGATAATATAATTGAGAGGATTAAAAACAAGGCTTTCTACAGTAGGGAGACTGTAGAAAATCATCCATTCTGTGGCTGATAAGCACTTTGGTTGTTTTCAAGATTTAGTCATTATGAATTGTGTTGCTGTAAACGTGAATGCATACACATCACTGTGACATGAGATTTTCAATTTTTCTGGGAAAATACCCTGAAGGAGAATAACTGGATTGAATGGGAGTTCCAATCCCAGCCTCCAGAGGAATCTGCACGCAGACCTCCACAGTGGCCGCACCAGTCCACATTCCCACAAACAGTGAAGAAGTGTCCCCCTTTCCGCTGCAGCCCCTCCAACACCCGTCATCGGTTGATTTCCTGATGGCAGCCATTCCCTCTGGAGTAAAATCAGTAATAATAATAAAAAACTGAAAGAGTAATACGATCCAAAATGTACAATAGATATTGTAATAATGAAAGTGAAATAAAATGCTCAAAATGAAAGAACAACTGGGATAGGGGAAAGAAGTGGAAGAAAGGAAAAGATTATATGTATACAGGTGTACACATATAACTGCATGTATGTATATGTGTGCAAGATAGATAACTGTTAGTTCATAAAAAAGAAGTTTGTGCTGTTATTATTTTTTTGATCATTTTTTATGCCTAGATCTTGTAACCTGAACAACTACTTCTAAGATAACAATACGTAATCTATTAACTAGTGTTGATTTCTCACTTTTAAAAAAATTCTATATTATTTTTATCTTTTTTTCTGTTTTGCTTTTTCAAAATTAAAAAAAAACCCCAAGATTTTCCATTCAAATTCAGGACTATGGTGTTTCTGCATATATTTGTATTTTTTTCTTTTACATTAGGCATAGTAGTTCTTGAGAATACAACAGAGGAGATAATTAGAATACCCTCATTTATTTGTTTTATCTCAAATTATACATAAAGAGCCTCAGGATAATAGTAATAATACTGATAACACCTTCAATTTTATTTTTGCCTTGTTTTCCCCATGTTATTTTTCCTGTTATAAATGTTTGTGCTATACTTGGTCAGAGCATATAGCTGTACTGACTATAGTCCCTTCCTCTTAATACTCAGTTAGTATGAGTTTTACAGGTAATTATGAGAATTTATTATGAAGCTTTCTAATTGTTTTAGTTGATTGAATTTCAGCCTGTTATAAATTTCTCAGGAAAAGTTTGTGGCTCCAATAGTCTGAGTTTTTGAATGTTGATAGCATTTGGTCTTTACTTTCGTAATTGAACTTCAGTGTTTTCTAATTATAAACTCTTTAGTATATGCACTCTCAGTCTTAAATATGTTATTCCATTTTCTGAAGACAGAAAGTATTGATGTTAAAAGGTTTGACAATTATCTAATTCTTTTTTTTTAGAAGTCACTTTTCCCTTTTGCCTAGACTCTCAATAGACTTTTTTCTTTATAAGTTCAGTAATCTTACTAAAAGATATTTTGACGCCCTGTCAGGTACATTTAGTATTTAGTTTTAGATCTTTTATATAGTACTTTTATTTCAGGTGTATTTTCTTGAGTTATAAAAAACAATAATTGTTCTGGTTGGTCACTTTTGTTTTGCTCTGTTATTTATATCTTGAATTGTTTTTGTCTGTATTCAACATGTCACTTTTTAAAATCTTCTTTACTTCATGTAAGGTTTTTGTTCTTTTCCACTTTTTATTAATCTTTAGTTATTATGCTCTGCACTTGTTTTTATCCTCCTTCTAGTTAAGTCTTCTTTCCTGAAGCTATTTTTTTTTTTTTGGTGTGTAATTCTGTCTTGAGTTTCATCAATTTGTAGTTTCCCTAATTTTAATGTATGTTACTGCTTTGTAGTTTGCATCCTTTCCTCATGATCAAAAAATTTAGCTCGTTCCGGAAAATAGGTTAGTTGAGGATTGATTTGTGGACATCTCTTCCTGGCATGTATTTCTTTTTTGAGGATGTTACTTTATTCTTTGTTTTCTTTAATAACTTTTTATGGGATTTGACCTTGAGCCTTTCTATTGCTCATATTTATGCAAAATTGATTTCCATGCTTCTTTAGAAGGAAGTACAGATACCTTTTATAACTCGGCTTCTTTTCCTCTTTGGTCATATTTTAAAATATGGTGTTTCTTGGCTCTTTCCTTTCCCTACTGTTATCTAGATCTCGTTCTCTGCCTCTCCTATCCTTTTCCAGTCCACTGATGAAACCACACCCCGTTCCTTCTCCTCAGTGCTGTCTCCTGATCTGTTACCAGGGTCCTGGCTGGCCAGTGTGAGACTTCGGATGAGCTCATGCTACTCCTGCTAGTTTAGAACCGATCCTTGGCTTTCATGTGCCCAGTTACTGGTCTGGACCTGTCTCTCCTTGTGAGCTGTTGTTCTCACACTGGCCATTGTGCCTTACAGCAAATAACTGGTGGAAATCTTGAACTTCTGTTCTCAGATCATTCCTAGGACCTTTTCACTCTGTTTTCTCTGTCATAGTCACAGATGTCCCAAAAGTTGTGTAGCCATTACTGGTTCATTACTACTTGCCTGTGTGTGAAGGCTTGGGATACTTGTCAGAGAGTATAAATTTGATCACAGGTTTTAGGTTTTGCTATCTTTTTGGGAACCACAAATTAGAAATCAAGGATAGTCTGTTCAGACCATCTTTGCCTTGCCTTGTGGGCCAGTTTGGCATGCTGAAACACACTTTTTCCA
Organism: Hydrochoerus hydrochaeris; assembly: GCA_004027455.1. Taxonomy (NCBI): domain Eukaryota; kingdom Metazoa; phylum Chordata; class Mammalia; order Rodentia; family Hydrochaeridae; genus Hydrochoerus; species Hydrochoerus hydrochaeris. Next base: position 153,993 of record PVLA01002781.1, on the reverse strand, counting down.
GGCCACAGCTGAGACCTCAATGGTCCATGAGGCCAAGGTGCTCACAGGGCAAGGTGAGAGCTGTTGAGAACAATACAAGGTGTACCCAGGTGCGTGGCGGTGGAGGAGATCTTGTTTCTTTTGTGATGTTACCCTTGTTCCTGTTTCTACTATTTCATCCTTGTTCCAGGAAAAGTACCCTTCCTGTCCCCCTGTGCTTTTCACTGGCAAAGAAAAAGTAGGCCAGCTAAGGAAATCATTGTTTGCTCATATAGAACATTGACTTGCCAGCACCCCTTTTATGCATTCCTAATAATGTTTCTATTTTTACTTCATCCTTCCCTGTACCCCCATACAAGCAGTTGGGGATCTTGGCCAGGTCACTGGCACTATCTTGTTGATTTCTTTCTTTCTGTCTTTCTTTTTTTTTTTTTTTTTTGTACTGGGGAATCTAACTCACCACCATGTGCTTGCAAGGCAGGCACTTATGCCACTGAGCAAAATCTCCAGCCCTGATCTTTTAAAATAAATTTTTCAGCAATTATTTCAGAGTTTATTCATATGTAAGAAGTATGCCACTGCCAGTGAATGCCAAGAACTCTAAGTTAAAATATTCTTATCTTCAAGAGGCTTGAAGTCATATTTTCCTAATCATAGATAGTGAAAGTTCCCCTGTCTCCTTTTCATATATCTTTTAATGTTCAAAATGTTTCAGGGTTGATTTTTATAGGCCAGCATACACTGGTTTCAATGGGAAGTGGAGAGGACCAGGACTGTTCAGAGCGTTTCCCATAGAGGGGTTCTGCCTCTCTATCTTGTGTTTGAAATGGGATGTGCGGTCCATGCTCATGTGGATAGAAGAGAGCAGTCTTTTCCTTAATATCCTGAGAACTTTGAGGACCACAGTGAGTTTCAGCTTCCTTTTTCACACTCCCTGTGATAGTACATGTCAATCTTATATGGTGGTTCAATGAGAAATGCAAATAAGTTCTGTATTATTTATTTGATCACATATAAATGTGCAATGTCCATAATTTCTTGGACTTGTAGCATGCTTAGATTTTTCAAGACATCTCTGCATCTTTGCTCTTAGGCAACTTCATCTTTTTGTGGTGAAGAAATTAATGCCCAGCCTATTAGTGTTTCCGCTCTTTAGAAGTAGAAGAAACTAACCCCTGGAGACTGAATGACTTTGTCCAAAGTCACACATTTAATAGGTTGCAGAAATATAACTAAACCCAGGGTTTCCTGATTTGAAGTCACCAGTTTATCCACATGGATTTTAGAGTCTTTTGCATAATAACAGAAACACTTTTGCAACTTGGCTTTTGATGCATTTGTCATGCAAACAATTTTATCCAGATACTCCAGATGCTCGGTAAGCACCAAAACCCCGCAACAGCAATGGGATTAAATTTGTCAATATAATTTCACATCTCATTACCTGATTTTATCCACTTAAAAGCCATTTCCTAAACTATTTTTGAATTTCAGTACTCAGTTTAATTCTGGAAAGTGATTTATATGGCATTACTCTACAAACAACAACAAAATGCAATTATTTGAAATCTTATTTCCCTTCAGTGGCTAAGGTGGAAGTGCTTGCACTGATCTTATGGTTTTTTTTAAGGAATATTTCAATTTATATAGAACTAAAAGATTTCTTGTTGAAGATCTTTTTTGATGTCTTTAAGAGGTAAATATTGCTGATTGCTATGCTAAAAAGGATCACTGTATTTTTATTTTTCTCATTAAACTTTATTTTAATGATCCTCAAAATTCTGGGCCAAATAGTTTGTCAATAATTTCATTTAGCAAGTACTGATTTCTCCTTTCACTTTTAAAGGTTTTACAATGCATTGTTATCATTAACAATGTCTCTTCCTATTAAATGTAAATGAATCAAACAGTTTTGACACTGTCATACCACTGCTGCTGAAGTCTAGCCTGGCAGATTATATGGGTAATATGTACCATCTGAGCTTTTGTGAAAGGCTTGGTGACCTTGTCAACTCCTGCAGCTTTCTTGACCACTGGTTTAGTGGCATCCACAGCAAACATATCCGAATAGCAGAAACAGTAAAGCAACCCAGAAAAGGAGGCTCAGAAAAACTCTCTACACTTGTAGGTTTGACAGATCTATATCAATAATGGCAGCATCACCAGATTTGAATTTTTAGGGACATCTTCCATCTTCTTAGCAGAGGAGCAATTAGAGCAATTACTAGCTTGCAAGTAATGAGAACTATGTGACCATCTGGTGCAGGAGAAACAGCCAGTGCTGACTTGACCTGGATGGTTCAGAGTAATCACCTAAGTAGGGAAGCCAGATGTTTCCACTTGTGAGTTATTTTTGCTGTCACCAGCAACACTGTCACAATGAACATCTTTGACAGCCACGTATCTGACACTGAATCTTACACTATGTCTATTAAAGCTTCACTTTAATGGTTCGTGGTGCATTTCAGCAGACTCTGCTTCAACCATGACTTTGACTATTGCAAAGATACCTTCCGTGATGAGTTTAAGATTAGTCATCTGCACACAGTCCACAGGGACTGTACTAGTACTGCTGATTTTGTGGATGGCCAGACACGAAGGCTTGTTAGTTAGACAAGCTGGTGGTAGGATAGATTCCAAAGTGTCAAGCAGAGTGGTTCCATTAGCATTGTCATCTTCATGGTGACTTTCTATTCTTCAAACCAAGACATGTTAATTTAACACTTGGGTCTAATATGCTGTCACCATTCCAACCAGAAACTGGCACAAATGCTAGAATCCAGGGTGGTACTCAATTTTTTTAGTGGAAGTGCTGATTTCCTTAATTATTTCCTCATATTTCTTCTGGCTGTAGGTTGGCTCAGTGGAATCCATTTGCTAATGTCAACAATTAGTTTTTTCATACACAAGAATCTGAGACAGAAAGGCATGCTCCTGGGGCTGCATTTTCTTGGACATAGGAACTTCAAATTTGCCGTTAAAAGCAACAACAGTCAGAACATCGCATGCAGCCTGAGGTGTATCAGTCGTCATGTTTTTGATGAAGTCTCTTTGCCCTGTGGCATCAATGCTAGTCACATAAAATTTTCTGGTTTCAAATTTTTACAGGAAGATATTAATGGTGGTACCACACAAATAGTCAGCTTTTAGTTTATCCCAAACCCAGGCATACTTGAAGGAGTGGTTTTCTATCTCAGTGGCCTCCTTTTAAATTTTTTTGATGGTTGTTTTGTTAAGCCTGCCTCATTTGTAGATCAAGTAGTGAGTAGTTGTAGAGTCAGTCAGATCTTTGTATCCCTTGATCAGAGTGTCCATGGCCCTTTTCTCTTTTAATTTTGGCTTTTACTTACTAAAGGTTTTCATGTGTTGTGATGCCAGATACATTGTGAGAAAGTGAAAACTTTGATATCTCTGTGATTTTATGATAAAGAGAGCAATATCAGGTTCTTGTCTTTATAAGGGGTTTTTCTTTGCTTTGCAATTTGAATTTATTTTCAGATCACACAAGTTTATAGACTCACAGATTGTCAAGAGACTTTAGTGTTCTTAGAGGCCATTGAACCAAACTCCCCTTACCTGCCCACTACACAGGGGAGATAGAGCTGCAGAGGCAATGATTACCTCACATCCCTTACTAGTCTCCGCCATAGGCTTTTTCACTGCTTTCTTTCTGTATGTACACCCAGACTTAATAGATATAAGACCCTCAGTGACATGGCTCCACTAACCTGTGTATTCTTTGCATTTCAATTTTACCATTACTGGCTCTCCTAAACCTATGCATTGTTTGGACTAAAATATTTCCAAATTTAAGAAAAAATACCATCTTCTCTTGCTTTAGGACCTTGACACATTCTGTTTCTCAGTCTCAAAATCCATCCTCCATCACATTTCCCCTGATTCTTAAGTAAACAGTTGTGAGCTTGGCTGCTCCCTTCAAAGCAGCCCAAGCTCCAGGAAAATGGAACCCATGACTGTTTCATTAACTGTGATATACTATAGCTGGTGTCTAGCCAGAATAGGGATATGAAGAGGAAGCTCTAGTAAGTAATTACTGATTGCATTAATATCCATATCTTTATTAACTGGTTGATATGTATACACAGTCACAACACACACATACACACACACAAATACACACACAAACACACACACACTCGAAGTATTTCCATGCTTCTTTAGTTTTATAATATTATCTTTAATTTTTTCATGAGATAAAATTTCCACTTCCCATTATTTGAAATCTTCTACTAATAGTGAGCACTTCTATATTTTACCTTTTTGATTCTTCATAAAAACATTGTTTGTCAAGAGTCTTCTTTGATTATTGTAACCATGACTATTAATTACTTTTTTGTTATAAGATTTTTAAATATTGAGATGCAGAGTAGTTTGGTAATCTAAATTTAACAGAACCAAACCTAGATTTCTCTAAAAATGGTATGCTTGCTCAACATTCATTTTTAAACACATTTAATTCCTAAGCTTCAATTTTATTTAGTAGCTCATTAAGGACCTGTGGTGAATTTTTGTGAAAGCTATTGATAATAGAAAGTTAAAGCATTGCAGCACAACTCTATACTGTGATACTTCTCCCATTTCTTTTAAGGGTATTTTATGAGGTAGAGATTTGTAAAAATAATTTTAAAAACTCAAGGTTGTATCACTTGGACCTTGAAAGTGTCAAGCACTCCGCCTAAGAGCTTGTGAAGACAACAAATCAACAGTATGGTTTGGAAACTTGGTCCTACTCTACCCAGGTAACTTTAGCTATCAATGACCAAAAGAAAAACGGCTTGGGAGATGCTGAATTCTATTGCATAGATTTCTATATGATACTGAGAAGTTTAGAGGAATTAACAAAGGAAAGATGGAGTTGGATGTTTTCTGAGAAGAATTTGCTGCTTATTTTCTTGATCCTCTCAAGTATAAATCCGTTATTATGCTTTAATTTAGTCACCGGAATTCTATTTTGTTTGCACACCTACCTCTTTCTGAAAATGAAACTAAAACTAAAAATACAAACATAAGGCAGTTCTTTGATGTTATCAGGATCAAATATAATTTAAATAATATTTCTAAGAACAAAACTGTGTTCCCTTTTATATGAATTGCATCTTTTAAAAATGAAAGAGATTACAGATTGTATTGCTTTAGCATAGAAACTATGCCTAGAATATACTTTATGATTTTGTACAGTTTGTTTACCATTCTGCTGTATTAATGAGTGATAAGTATTGAGATTCATTTTCAATATTTTATTATTGAATAAAATTACCTATGTATACAAGTAAATAGTTTTAATGGTTAATTTGTAGCCTTGGTATTGTTGTTGTTATAATACTAACATATTTTGTTGAAATATTCCATAAATTTTAACCCTTATTTGTATTTTGTGTATATTTGACATTTATAAAAATATAAACTTTCTACTCTTGTGTCTTCCTAGTATAGTTTTTCTTTCCCTTGGTCCAGGACCCCTGTGGATACCAAAATCTTCAGATGCTCATGTACCTTCTATAAAATGGCATAGTATTTGCACATAAATCAATGCATATTATCTGAAATGCTTTAAATGCTATGACAATTGTTGTAATATTATATTGCTTAGGAAATGGCAAAAAGAAAAATATGCACATATTAGATGCAATTTGGGGATAGAGAAATATTTTCTATCTTTGGTTGATTGAATCCAAGGATGTGGAACTCCCAAAGATGGAGGACTGACTATACTCAGTAAGTTCAGTGATTCCTTAGACAGAGAATTATTATCTAGAATATATAAGGAATCTATAAAATGCTACTGTATCTCTTCCAACACACCTTTCCATCTGACTCTCCTTCTTGGTCCTGGAGACCTTTCCCTCTTCTGGTTTTAACTTTGGACCTTGGAGTGGTTTACTGTGAAACCACTAGTAGCCGTGTGTTCCTCCTCTTTCCCCTGCTGAAAAGTCCTGCTGTAAATGATTTCACTTTGAGATGTGTTAATTTGACTGTGCCATCTGTTTGCCATTAGAACCTTGAGTGATAGATACACCTTATTGTGATTCAGCATTACAATATTATTCTCCTGTTTCTCTATGACATAATTTAACAAACATAATAGCAACTATAGTCTACAAACTTGGTATATTTGAAGTACTTTTTAATGATAAAGCAAGAGCATCAATATTTGTAATTGTGTTAAGTGAATGATAGAACATTTAAAATTTAACATATTTATTGACTCAATTAACAACCTGAATATACACTGTGTTCTAAGAGCTCTGGCTATAAAAATGAAAGGAAGCATCTAATTTGAAAATACTCATAATTTAATGAGGGAAATGGATACATCACTAAACAAAAACTATACAAAGATCCATATTATCTTCAGGATACTCATTTATTTACTTATTTTATTTTTAAGCAACAGAACATTTTATCTTACTCTACAATGTCTTACCCCAAGAATAGCACAAATATATATACTGGTATTTGAACTAGTCTACTTACTCCCTTTTCATTTTTTTCCCACACAATCCAAAGAAATAACGAGAACTTCTCATTGATTTATTGATTGATTGTAGTCACTTGGAGCACAGAATATTTACATTCACCTTAGGGAATGGGTATATGTACTGAACATATCTTGATTCTTTCTATTTTCCTTTCTCTCCTTGCCTCCCATCCTCACTCCCTCTGCCTTTAAATCTTTTCTCAATTTTCCTTCTTTCTTTCCCTTTCTTCCTCTTCCACTACCTTCTTTCCTTTTCTCTTCTTCTTTCCTTTTCATCTTCTTTTTCATCTCGTCCTCCTTCTTCCTCTCCCCCTTCTTTCTTCCTCCTCTTCCTTCCTCTCTTTATTTTCCTTCTCCTTCTCCTTCACCTTGCTTCATGTTTGTGACATAAAAGTATTACATTCAGTGAGGATAGCTGGTGTATTCAGTGAGGATAGCTGGTGTACGTGCATGATACGTCTTAAATCTTTTTAAATCCCCAAATCTTAATCTCCTTCCCATTTGCAAAAAAAATATATCTCCTTGTTTCCTTTATTTTGCTCTTTTGTACTTTGGATTACTCAAATGAGAGAAACCATAAAGTGCTTAAGCTTTTGTGCCTAAGTCATTTCACTTAGTATTATGTTCTCAAGATATATCTGTTTCCCTACAAATGCCTCAAATTTATTTTTATTTATAGCCAAGTAGTATTTCATTATATATAGGACATCAATCTGTTTCTTAATGGACACATAGTGTGCTTTCAAAATTTAGCTATTATGAACCATGCTACTGTAAACATTAGCATGCATGTATCTCTGTAATATGATGTGCTTGTCTCTTTGGGGAAGATTCCTAGAAGGGGAATAGCTGGGTCAAATTGGAATTTCTACTTTTTGTTTTGAGGACTCTCCACACTGATTTTCATCATGATTGTGTAGCAGAAACATGCCCACCCCTAGCCAGGATACTTCTGTTGCCCAGATGGCAATTCTTGTTGCAATTCTGATTGCTTCTGTCTCCTAGAAATGGTGGTCACTGTGATGTACAGCTGGTCACTATGATGCACATTGTATAAACCACCCCCAATTGACAAGCTGTTCTGCCTCTGTACTTCCTGCTTGCTTATCCCATATAAGCCCTAGATCACCAGCAATCAGCCTGACATTTTTACAGGGATTAATTCCTTGTAAGTGCCCAGCTGACATTAAATATATCTGCCTCCAAATCCTGGGTATCACTTCCATGTTTCTGTTGCTGTAGCTATTGTACCAGTTTGTATTCTCACCAACAATATAGGACTTCCTTTGCACCACAATCATGCTAGCATTTATGATTTCTTGATGATTGTCATTGTTTCTGGAATGAGATAAAATCTTAGCACTATTTTGCATTTTTAAATGTCAGAATAGGGTGCATATTTAAGGCATGATGATAATACAAACAAATTTTCACAGGAAACTTGCAGAGCTAGAATAAGCTTTCCCATATATAAACAATTCACATAATAACACATATTTTTGGCACTGTTCAAAGTACTTTACAAATTTTGTCTAATTTACTGCTCCATTGTTACTTTTTCCATCTTATAAAGTTAGTACCATTAATTGCCTGTTTTACATATGAGGAAACAGGGCACAGGAAAGCTAAAGGGCTGACCCAAACTAATACCGTTGCTAGTTAATATGGAAATTCAACTCCAGGCAATAATGTAGAGACCATGTTTTTTAAAATTTTATCTTATTTTTTTTTTTGGACAAAGTCTTGCTTAGTAGTTCAGGCTGGTCTTGAACTACACAGCACTATATATTCCTAGCTGGCCTCAAACTCTAAGCTGTTCTCCTGCCTCTGACTCCTAAGTGCTAGATTACAGGTGTGTGTCAACACACCTCTATGCATCTTTATTCACTCACACTCTACAACTCATTGTTGAGTTTGTCAGAATAACCTGAGTTGGCATTGGCCATCCATCTCTCCTGACCATAAAAGGGATACAATTTCATCTCCTCTCCACCGTGAGGAAGATTTAGTAGCAGGTCAGGTGTTTTCTCTGCAGATAAGATCTGAGATTGTGGTGGGACCACTGATTCAGGGGAAGTAAGCCTGCTGCTGCTGCTGCTAATGTTCCAGGTGTCTAAAATCAACATTGTTGGGAATAAATATATTGCTCCATCTGCTTAGCTAATGGTTTCTGATTCAGATAAGAAAAAGAGGGCGGTGGGTTGTTTGCTTTCTTAAACCCCAACAGCTGACAAGCAAGGAAGGTTATTCCAGGCAGAAGTACAAAATGGTTTGGCACATTTGGGTGCTATGTCAGGTTAAGATGTTCATTCCTTTGTAGTTTGTTAGTGGTTGAAGATCAGACTAAGGTGGAACCTGCAGTTTTAACTTTGCTTCTATATTTTGTAATGTGTATTTTATAAATGTAACCTACAGGGAGTCACTTGAATGAATGACTTTTACAAAAATGTAAGATTAGAGAAACAGCTTAAGAAAAATAAATGGGCAACAATGCTGAATGTCACCCAGGGTAGAAGGAAAAAAGGACTGAAAGAATTTACTGATGCAGGCAATGAAGAAAGCTTTGGTAACATTCTTGAAAATAGTTTCAGAGCCACAAACCTAATTAGAATAGGCAGAGCAGTGAGTGAGAGATGAAAGAAAGGGCATGTGAACTGTAGACTTCTTTCAAGAATCTTAGATGTGAGGGAGAGGAAAGTGAAAGGTAAGTGGCTTTTAGAGGGTTGCAAACAACTAGGGATTTCTTTGTTTTATCTCTTTGAAAGAGCAAAGAGGTCTGAAAATAGTTCTGAGCTGTAATGCAAAGTAGAAGCATTGCTGAGTAGATTAGATCAGGAAAAGGCAGAACAAAACTTCAGATAAACAGAGGGCCTCTGAGGCTGGAGCAGGAAGTGAGCTCTCCCTGTAGTCTGGAGGAAGATGTGCCACCCTGGCATCACCCTGTACTGTTCTCCAGTGATGGCCACAAAGTGAAAACATTACACCCTCATAAAATTTGAGAGCCTTTTAAATCCATTTTGTGAATTTCTACTTACTTACTGTTCGAGATTTTTAAAAAAAGTGGCTGTTTCTAGATCATTTCTTTTTCTCTTAATAAGATAGCTTTGCATAGTGGCCCTCAAGTTGGATACAGGAGAACAGCATACAGGAAGTGAGGTCATCGGCTTGTGCCCTTTGAAACAGCTTTCCGGAAGCTGCCACTGTGGAGAATGATTGATTTAGAACCTTCTGTTATGAAGAATTTCCCTTCTTTTTGAGAGCAGTTCTAGTTGTAATCTATTCCCTTTCCCAAATGATTGAGCACCATTTAGATATTATCTATGCTTTTTCTAACTGTCTACCAAGGCTAAGTTCCCTGGAGAGTTCTTGCATGTTTGTTGGTTTTATTGCTAGGAAAAGGGGCTGCCCACAACTTATTGGTGTTCTTTGAAGAGACTTATTTCCTGGGTACAGTGTTAGGATTACCTTTTTAGAAACTGTGACACAATTGGTGAGGCCATGCTGATATCATAACACTCAATTCTCAATTCTGGTTTCGTATGACATAAGATCACAATCTTTTTACTTCAGTTAGAACATAGGTGACAAGTTTATTTTTATTATCTCATGGAAACCTAGAAATCAACTTACTAGAATTTCTTCAAGATCTGATCAAGGGAAACCTTAGGGATTTAGTTGTCTCTTACCTCAGTGTATTTTATATTCTAGGAAGGGGACATATGGTTGTGTAGTCTAAAGGCAATGAGAACATTTGCTGACTGTTCCTTCCATCTGCTTCTAGAAGAGTTACCTGGTGACAGTGAAGGGTTCCCAAGGAGCTTGTGTATTACCTTGTTCTTACATGGGGTTATGGGTCTTTTCTGAACAGTTCTATTTGGTGCTCCGCTTAACAAGTCATCTGCTGGTCACTGTCTTTCATTTTGCCTGTGTACGTGTTTGCCACAGTTGTGTCCATATGAGCTAGAATGAGACCAGAGCAGGGGCTCTTGTCTTGCTGGTTTCCTTTCTTGAACAGTTACCACTTTGTCCTTGTGGTGACTTTTTTCTGTTTAAGAATCAGTTATTTGACAAATATATGGTCAACACACTTGCGACAGCATGTTTGTTTCTTAAACTGAAAATCAATGGATCCTAGTGCCTCTTGCCTCTGACTGCTCTTGGAGTCTCTAATTCCTACCCTGATTTCTAGTAACCTGATGGCAAGTAAGGGACACGTAGACAAATTCAACCTGATTTATTGTTTACATGTATCTTTATTTTAGTCATGTTATTTTTGTATGATGCTTATTTCATGTAGGCTTCACACACGAGGATGTCAGTACCTTGGTCTCTTTTATGTTCTTCTATAAAGGGATCCAACTATAAGGGCCTCAAAAAGATCTTCTTGCTTACCTTTCCCTGATGATTGAATGTATACAATACTGTCATGTTTGAGTCATTTTTAGAGAAAAACCTAGGACATAGCTAAGTTTTAGTTCACCCTTATTTATTTCTCTCAGTTTAAGTTAAAAAAAAAACATATCCCTAGTATTAAAAGTTTGGCTAGTAACATGTAGATTTGAATGACATTGTGCCAGACATTTTGCCTAGGTTTGTCAAATGAAGACATTCAAATATCAAAGAAAATAGTAATCGTGAATTATTGTTTTAGAAAACAGTATCTGATTTTTTATATTTAACTAGCTGTGTGTGAGTGGAAGTTAAATCTAGGGCCTTGCACATGCCAAGTAAGTGCTTTCACACTGAGATACATCCTAAGTTTTCTAATTGATCTTCTGTCTCTCCCTTCCCTTCCCTTCCCTTCCCTTCCCTTCCCTTCCCTTCCCTTCCCTTCCCTTCCCTTCCCTTCCCTTCCCTTCCCTCCCCTTCCCTTCTTTTCCTATCCTTTCCTATCCTTTTTCTTCCTTGCGCCTCTCTTTGAAAAAAGAAACAAATTGGTAAACCAATGAATTACTGCTTATACAAACAGACATATTCAAACTAATATATATCTAAATTTTATTAGAGGAAGCTGTACAAGAAAGTCAAATTTTTCTGGTTTTGTTTGAATTTCAACTGTCAGTCAAAAACTTGCTCCCTAAAAAACAAATATGATTTCCCTCACAATCTGCAGATGTTCTTTTTTCTTATATAAACCTTAAAATGGAAGCTTCAGAAGGTACCCTTGAAAGCATTCTTAGTTTTCAAGAAAAAAAAATCAGTGTTGTACAGGTTTGAGCTGCACAGTTGACACTTTGGTTTTATCAGAGAACAAACAGCACTAAGGTGCCAATTTTACTTCATTAACCTGAGACCCTGCAGCATGGAAAGGCACCTTTCCAACTCTGCTGGGAATCTGTATACAAATCCATCAGAGGAAGGAAGTTATTTGTCTTCATTTAAAGAACCAATATCTCAGGATTGCATAAATTTGTTTTTTGTTCAGGAAATCAATTTTCAGAATATCTTTGTGGTAGGATACAGTTACAGAAGTTCTGCTTTGTTACCCTCTTTAGTGAGAAAAAAAACGCTTAGTGACTTCAAATGGCTGCGTAACAGTCAATGAATAGTATGACTATGCTTCATGTTTTCTGTCCTCTGTCTTTATTTAACCTATGTAACTTTTAAACCTTTTTTTTTTTGCTAAAAACATAGATTTTTGTCCATTATGACAGTTGGTTTCTCTTTACTTATTGAACATTTCTACATCTAGTGCTACGTGGTGTTGCAGAAATCATGGAAGTATAGAAGAACTAAAAAATCTCTTCATACCCTTTCAGCTTCATGATGTCTGAAACTTTGAATGGTGTATTAAAATATTCTTCAAATGAAAATTACTTATTATATCACTAGCTATCTAAATAATTAGCTTGTATAGTTCTTTTCTTTTCTTTTAAAAAGAACAAAACAAAAGAGAGCAGAACAAAGCAAATCAGAACAAAAAAATGCAAGCAACTTCACGACAAGAGAACCGGATATCAACAATAGCTACCGTAATCTCTTTTCTTTGAAATAGTTGAGCATAGCTTCACATACAATAGTATCAAACATAACAAAATAGTATAAAACCATTCAAGAGAATGAAAGTATTACAGGACATTCAAAACCAAATAACTGATAATGAACAATGGTTGCTATAATATCTCATTTTCCTCAAAAAATGTGTTTATACTATCACACATATTAAAATCCAATAAGACACAACATGATAGAACCAATAGAAACAGAAGAACAAAAGAATGGTAGGACTTCAATGAAAGATGATATTAAATCAGCAATGGCTGCCATAATATCTTGTTTTTTTCAAAGTAGCTTTTTATACCATCACACATAATAAAAAACAAGCAAAACAGTAAAAAACCATTGCAACCACTGAAAACATTATAAGACTTCAAAGCAATATAAGTGGAGAACTATGATTACCATAAAATCCTATGTACTCTTACCATATCTTACATTAGGGAGACTATATAGTATTTATACATGTGAGTTTGATTTATTTAACTTATGAGTATGGTCTCAACATGTCCATTTATTTATAAATATCTCAATATGATCATTTTTAATAGCTGAGTAGTACTCCATTGTTTAAAAATACCACATCTTTTTCATCCATTCCTCAGTTGATGGACATTTAGGTTGTTTCCAAGATCTGGCTATTACAAACTGTGCTGCTATAAATATGGGTGCACATATATCACTGTGCTATGATGTTTTCAGCTCTTCTGGGAATATGCCCAGAAATGGAATAGCTGGGTCAAATGGCACTTCCAATCCCAGCTTTTTGAGGAATCTCCAGACTGACCTCCACAGTGGTTGCACTAGTCTGTACTCTTACCAAAAATGCAGAAGAGTTCCTTTTTCCCCACAGCCTCTCCAGCATTTGTTGTTGGTAGTTTTATTTATCCTGGCCATTCTTTCTGGATTGAGATGGAATCTCAGTGTGGTTTTAATTTGCATTTCTCTAATGACCAATGATGCTGAACATTTTTTCATGTATTTATTTGCCATTAGTACTTCTTCATCTGAGAACTGTGTGTTCATGTCAGATGCCCATTTTTGGATTGGGTCTTTGAATTTTGGGTGTCTGATTTTTAAAAATCTTTTATATGTTCTAGACAGAAATCCTTTGTCTGAGGGACAGTTCATTAAGATTTTTTTCCTAATTTGTGGGTTTTCTTTTCACTATGCTGGAGATTTCTTTCGACATGTAGAAACTCTTTAATAGACATGATCCCAGTTGTTACTGATTGTGGGAAGTATTTCCTGTGCAGTTTGGTTCTTGTTCATGAATTCTCTACCTACCCCTACATCTTCAAGATTTTTACCTACTTTGTCTTCCAACAGATTTAGTGTTTCTGTTTTAATATTTAGATTGTTGATCCATTTAGACTTTAGTATATGGTGATAGGCATGGGTCTAGTTTTAGTTTTTGGCATATGGAGAGCCAATTTTTCCAGCACTATTTGTTTGTTTGTTTATTTATTTATTTACTTATTGGTACTAGGGATTGAACTCATGACCTCGCACTTGCCAGGGCAGGCACTTACACTGCTAAGCTAAACCCCGGCCCCCTCAACACTATTATTAAAGAGACTATCTTTCTTCCAGTGGATGTGTTTGGCTCCTTTATCAAAGATAAGGTGGCTCGGCCCGGGGATTTAGCTCAGCAGCATAAATTCCTGCCTTGCAAGCACACAGTCATGAGTTCAATCCCTGCTACCAATAAAAAAAAAAAAAAAGGAAAAAATAAAAGATAAGGTGGCTGAGTGTGTTTGTAGTTGTAGTTGTATCTTTTAATCTATCCCATTGATTTTCAGGTCTGTTTTTATTCCAGTACCATGCTGATTTTATTACAATAGCTTTGTAGCATAACTTCAAGTCAGGGATTGTGATGCCTCCTGCCCCTTTGTTGCTTAGAATTGCCTTTGCTATTTTAGGTCTCTTCTGGTTCCAGATGAATTTTAGGAGTGATTTCTCTAGATCTATGAAGTATGCTAGTGGTGTTTTCATTGGGATTGCATTAAATCTGTATAACAATCTTGGGAGAATGGCCATTTTCACAATATTTATTTTTTGTATCCATGAACAAGGGATGTCTTTCCATTTTCTGAGGTCTTCTTAGATTTCTTTTTTCAGGGTATTATAATTTTCCCTGAGTAGATCTTTTACTTCTTTCATTAGAATGATTCCTAAGTATTTAATTTTTTTGAATGCTATTGTTAAGGGTGTGGCTTCTTTAATTTCTTTCTCAGTGACTTTGTTTTCTCTCTCAGTGACTTAGTATGTAGGAATGCTATTGATTTTTGAGGGTTTACATTTTATCCAGCTACATTACTAAATTTATTTATTATATCTGGGAGTCTTTCAATGGAGTTTTGGGGGTCTTCTATGTAGAGTATCATGTCATTTGCAAATAATGATAATTTAACTTCCTATTTTCCTATCCTTACTCCTTTTATTTCTCTCTCTTGTCTAATTGCTCAGGCTAGTATTCCAGCACTATTTTGAACAGGAGTGGTGATAATGGATAATATGCCTGATTTTAAGGTAAAGGCTTTCAGTTTTTGGCCATTTAATATGATGCTGGCTGTTGGTTTGTCATAGATGGCCTTTATCATACTGAGGTAAAGACCATCTATTCCAATTCTCTGTAAGGTTCTTATCATGAATAAGTGTTGGATCCTGTCAAAACCTTTTTCTGCATCTACAGAAATGATCATGTGATTCTTATTTTGAGCTCTATTGATATGGTAGATTACATTTATTGATTTACATATGTTGAACCATCCCTGCATTCCTGGGATGAATCTCACTTGGTCATGGTATGTAATCTTCTTGATGATTTGCTGCATTGTTTGGCAATATTTTATTGAGAATTTTTGCATCTATATTCATTAGGGAGATTGGCCTATAGTTCTCTTTTTTAGTTGGGTCTTTCTCAGATTTTGGTACTAGGGTAATGTCTGCTTCCAGGAATGAGTTAGGAAGAATTGCTTCCCTTTCAATTTCATTGAAGAGTTTGAAGAGTGTCAGCATTAAGTCTTCTTTGAATTTCTTGTAGAATTCTGAAGTGAATCTGTCTGGGCCTGGGCTCTTCTTTGTTGGTAATGATTTAATTACCTTTTCATTAATAGAAATTGGGTTATTCATCAGTTTTACATCTTCTTGATCCAGCTTTGGTGGTTCATATATTTCTAGGAGTCTCTCCATATCTTCTGTGTTATTGAACCTATGAGAGTAGAAGTTTTCAAAATAGGTGTTGATGATCTTCAGTATTTCCAGAGTCTGTAATGATTTCATCCTTTTCATTCCTTATTGCATGAATTTGAGGATTTTTTTCTTTCCTTTTTAAAATAAGGTTGGCTAGGGCCTTATAAATTTTATTTATTCTTTCAAAGAACCATCTCTTTGATTCTTTTATTGTTTTCTTAGCCTCTATTGCATTTATTTCTGCTCTGATCCTTATAATTTTCTCCCTTCTTTTGGCTTTGGACTTGACTTGCTCTTTTTCTAGACATTTGAGGTGTAGTATCCAGTTGTTTATTTGTGTTCATTCTGTTTTCCTGATGTGGGAATTCACCACAATAAATTTTCCTCTGAGGACTGCTTTCATTGCATCCCACATTTCAGTAAGTTTTATTTGTATTTTTGTTTGCTTGTAGATATTGTTTAACTTCTTTAATTTTCTCTGTGACCCACTGATTGCTCAAGAGTGTATTATTCAATTTCCATTTGTTTGTGGGGTTCTTAAAGTCTCTTTTATCATTAATTTCTGCTTTCATGGCACTATGATCCGATAGTATGCATGGGATAATTTGAATTCTTTTGCATTTACTGAGGTATGCTCTATGGGCTATTATATGGTCTCTTTCAGAGAATGTCCCATGTAATTCTGAGAAAAATGTATATTCTGATGTTGTTGGATGAAACACTCTGTATACATCTATCAAGTGCATTTGTTCACAGGTGTGATTCATTTCTGTTATTTCTTTGCTGATTTTCTATCTGGTTGATCTGTCTCTTTGTGTCAATGGTGTGTTAAGGTCTCCTGTTATAATTGTGTTATTGCTTATTTGATTTTTCAATTCTGTTAGTACTTGTTTTGTATACTGGGTGCTCCCGAATTTGGTGCATATATATTTAGATTGTTATCTCTTCCTCTAGAAGGTTTCCCCTAACTAGTATGTAGTGACTGTCTTTATCTTTTCGGATCATTCTTGGTTTGAAGTTCACATTGGCTGCAAACAGAATAGTCATTTCTGCCTTTTTGGGATCCTGTTACTTGAAATATTGTTTTCCCTCCTTTGACTTTCAGTCTATGTGTTTCCTTTTGGGTTAGATGAGTTTCTTGTAGATAGCATATGGTTGGACATTGTTTCTTGATACATTTTGCCAGTCTGTTTCTTTTAATTAGTGAATTGAGGCCATTTACATTAATGGTTATAACTGATATATATTGGTTTATTTTTGACATTTTACCTTTCTGCTGTTGCTTCTTTATCTTTCCACTCTGTTTAATTATCTGCCTTGCTTAGTGGTTTTTTTCCTATGTCTATCTAGAATGTCTTTCAGTATTCTTTGCAGGATTTGTTTGGTGATTATGAAATTCTTCAGCCATTCTTTGTCATGGAAGTATCTTATTTCTCCATCCATTTTGAAGGACAGTTTTGCAGGATACATCAGTCTGGGTTGGAAGCCATTTTCCTTTAGGATCTGAAATACTTCATTCCATGCTCTTCTTGACTTCACTGTTTGTGCTGAGAAGTCTGCTGTGATTCTCATAAGTTTTTCTTTATAGGTGATCTGTATCTTCTCTCTAACAGCTTTTAATATTCCTTTCTTATGTTGGATTTCTGGGATGGTGATTATTATGTGTCTGGGTGTAGTTTTATTTTGTTTATGGCTACTTTGGTGTTCTATATGCTTCAGTGATCTGTATGTTGGTTTCCATTCTCATGTTTGGGAAATTTTCAGCTAATACTTCTGTAAATAGCCTCATTATATCTTTTGTGTTGTCCCCTTGTTTTTCATTCATCCCTATCAATCTTATGTTGTTTTTCTTTGCATCATCTGGCAGCTGTTGAATTGTTATTTTCTGAATCCTAGTTATTTTTAAAAGATCTTTCCTTTTCTGTTCACTATTCTTGTCTTGGAGGTCTGAAATTCTATCTTCACTTTGGTTGAAGTGGTTTTGCCAACTTTCAATGGAATTTTTGATTTCTTGTATATCTCTTTGAATCTGCTTCATGCATTCTGTTTGTTTCTTATATTGTTCACTCAGAGTTTCCATCTTTTTGCATTGTTCCTCTAACTTTTTAACTATGTCTTCCTTAGATGGGTTTAGCATTTCTTTCATTACATTTACCATTTCTTCTTTTACCTGGGAGATTATTTCTGATTTGAATTCTTTTATAGCTTCCCAAAGTTGTTTCTTTATTTCAGTTGGTATCATTCCAGGCATTTCAGGTGTGTGGCTTATATTTTCTTCTATGTACATGGCTCCTAGGCTTGTTTGGGTTGGGGTGGAGTTTTGAGATTGCATTTTGGTCTTTTGTTTTGTCATTTTCCTATATTTTCTGGTTTTAAGCAATGTTCCAAAGCTTCCTGTGGGCATGCAGGGAATGACCTCATGCACCCACAGCTCCCCAGGACTGATTGGAGGTCGCTGGGTGTGGCCCAGTCAGGCAGGCTGGGACCTCTTGTGCATCCTCAGGTGGCCTAGGACACTGAGCAGGGTCCTAACCACTGGGAGCAATGGTCCAAAGCTCTTCCCAGCGCAAGTGCATTAGAACTTACCTCAGGAGCCTTTAGTTCCTGGGGCTCAATGGAGGTGGTTAGGCATGGCCTGGTCAGGCTCATGGGCTCTCCTGTGCCTCCTACAGTTGTTCAGAAATCTGGGCAGGGTCCTAACCACTGGGGGCAATGGTCCAGAGCTCTCCCTGAAGAGTACAAGTGCACTGGAACTCACCTCATGTGCCCTCTACTCAACTTGTATAGTTTAATCACTATTTTTGCCAGTATTTATTACAGGAAATAAAATATGCTTAAATAGTGAGACTTTTTTCATTGTTATTCCATTAACATTAAAAAAATTATTTAGGTTTTAATAAACTGTAAAGACAATTTAGTTTATTAGTCCTTTCAGGCAGTAACTTTTAAAGAAAGTTAGCAAAAGGTAAGTGTTACACTTTTGTCTTCATTACTTTTCTTTCATTGCTAAGACAAAACACCTAATGACCAAAGTCAGAGAGGAAAGATTTATTTAACTCACAGTTTGTGAAGGTTTCAGGCCCTAACCATTTGGCTCTAAGGCAGAGTGGCATGGCAGAGGGCAACAGTTTGCAACCACAGAGGACCCCAAAAGCAACAAGAGAGAGCAAGAGGAGAGAGAGACAATCCTCTTCTTGTCCCCTATGTTGTATGGGACTTTGGGGATAGATCTAAATGCAACCCATAACAACTTTCTGGAAGTCTTGTTTGTTCAAGAATACTTTGTAATTCACCATTTTAGGGGTTTTGGAAATTGTAGGCTTCATACACCCGAGGAGAACAATATACAGACAGGATTTACCATACTTTTTAATCTTTTTCTCTGTGTGTCCCAGGAACAGAACTCATGATCTCACACTTGCCAGGCAGGTGCTGTCCCACTGAACTATATCCCCAGCCCTTACCATGATTTTTTAAAATTTTGTGTTAATGTAAATATTTAGACCATGGTTTTGAGAAGATGACAAACTTAAAAGTGATGGTACTAATACAAATTAGTTAGTTGTGATGCATTCTTCTTTTATTTTGAATTTATTTCTTTGTACCATTAGCTGTGAAGTACACTGGTACTTCCCATGAAAGAAAAAAAATATATTCTTAGAATTAAAATTTTTGCTGTTAACATGTAGATTTATTTGAATGACTATGGTGCCAGATAGTTTACCTAAGTTTGTCAAATGAAGACATTCATATGTCAAATAAAATATTAATAGTGAATTATTTTAGAAAAAAATCTGATATGTGTATGTGTGTTGTGTGTATGTGCACAGCAGTGCCATTTTTCCTGCATTTTAATAAGTAGACCTAAATTGATGATTTCCTAGGATAAAGCAACTCAGAAAAGATAAATCTTTGCAACTATTGTTAATTCTACAGAGTGGTAAAACAGCTGTAAAACTAATATTATACTTTTATTCTCTCTGAACTAGATAGAGAGATAGAGATAGAGAAAGAGACAGAGACACAAACATAGATATACACAGATAGTTACATAGACATGTAGTAAGATACACATACATACATACATACATACATACAGATGTATATACATATATACAAACATGCATACTGGAGAATAAATTATCAGTGTACCAACCTTATTAAAATGTAATAGTATAAATATTAGAAGAAATTGTGGAGAAATGTTTTATTTGGTTTAAGAAAAGCTTTTCTAATAGTATAAAACTCAAAAGAGAAAATAAAATAGAATCTATCAGATACAAACAAAAAGCTCATGGCAAAACTTACATAAGAAAGTTAAAAAAATATCACATTAAGACGACTTTTTGCAAGTCATATCATAAAAAGAGGTCAATTCCTATAATATGCACAACTGTAGAAAAAAATCTAAGTAAGAATAAAACCAATCACTCAGTAAGAAATGTAAAAGGATATGTATTCATAGCTCACGGCGGAAAAAGTATAAATGTTTCTTAAAAATATGGAAACACAGTTCAATTCTATTTCTAATAACATAAAGGTAATCTATCAAGGATTAAATATTTTTTTCACTTATAAGATAGGCAAAATCACAACTTTTTTTTAATACACTGTTTTCAAGGTTGTGAGGAAACAAGAATTATCACCCACTACTGTGATGATAAAAGTTTCTGTACCTACTAGAGGGAAAAAGTTTTACATTTTAAATTTTTTTAATGTTTCTTCCTCAATTACTAAATTGAACACACATATGTACCACATACACACTCCATAAATGGAGAAACACAGTGCATTTAACTTTTAAAATTCTTATAGCTCAATCTGGTTCCATATTTATAGAAAATGAGTATTGAATGTAAGATGACTTTGAGGTTTGATCAGCTCTACAAAGATAATTAATTCTAAAATAAACAGAAATTATATCTGACCAAATCTTTATACATTGTTATATGTGCTGGAAGACTTCTAATAAATACTACTGTATTCACTTTATATCAAATTCAAAGCTTGACTTTTCTCAGTGAGCGAAAAGTTAAGACACATTTTTAAAAGGACATGGACGATATGGTTTAAGATAGCATTTGGAGGACGGTTCCATGTTCAGGTAAACTCTGTATCCTCTATGAGTAAGGTAGATCAAGATTCAGAAAAAATAATTGCCTTTCTAGTTTGCCTATCTAATCTTAGGCATTTGATTTCATCTGTTTGGATCTCATTTTGAGGAAAAGACGATAAGAGATGATTTGAAGATCTGCCCAAGAATTTAATATTCTGGGGACAGGTGTAGTTGTACAAGCCTATAATCCCTGAGTTTGGGAGAATGAGGCAGGATTGCTATTAGTTTGAGGTCAGCCTAAGTTACATAGAAAAAAAGCCACAAAAGCATAATGTTCTATTATTCTTATATAAATCATCAATAGTTTCATCACTTTATACAGTTCAAGTATTAATACATCTTCCTATTGTGATAAATTGTACAGGACATAAGAAATGCCATAAAAACTTTAACTTTATATCAGCCATCTTACTGCAGCATATAAAAAATAGTAATTACAGACTAATAGTGCTATAAGGATTTTTAAACAAAAACATAGAAACCATTTGTTTATCACATAAATTAATGCACTGCATTGCCTAATATTTAACATAGAGAGTAAGTTCAATGGGTTTTAAATGTCATTAATACTCTGTTCTGAAAGAGGCTTAAATCTTACCTTTGGGGATTCATTACAGAGAACATTGGAGAAATGGTGATGCATGTGGTTTTTGAAACATATATAAAAGCAATGTAATGAAGAAACAGGCAGGTTTCAAGTGGGTGTGACCAAGAGATATGAAAGATTATCAAACATGGGAACCTGAAGTTAACTGACAAGTTATGAAACATTAAGTGTGACCAAGAAGTGGTAAAAACTGACATTGGAAGTAAGGAAAGGTCATAACTGAGTTGGATTGTAATGAACTTGAATTTATCATTATGATAATGAAAAGTCATTCAAGTTTGGTTTTGTTTAGTTTACTCTCTTCTTTTTGAGACAAGGTCTCACTATGAAGTTCAGGCTGGCTTTGAATTCACTTTGTAGCTCAGGCTGGTCTTGAATTTGCAGCAATCTTTTTGCCTCAGCCTCCTGAGCGTTGGGATTACAGGTGTATACCACCACACACACTGTAAAGTTTTAAAAATAGATGAGTATTACACATTAGATGAGTTACTCTGAGTATTATGGAATGCAGATTTTTCAAATGAAACATTGGAAGCAGCTGGACTGATTAAGAAATTTTTAATAGTGGGAAGACAAAGGATGATATGAACTTGAACTAAGGTAAACAAAAAACTTGAAATTCCATGTGTAGTGTCTGGCTGTTCACTGATGGCGTGAGATTATTTGAACTAAATCTTGAGGATTACAAATAGTCTAATGACATCTCAGAAATAATTGTATTTTAATTCCTTTTTTCTTTCTTTTCACTTCTGCCAAAAGTAAAGGTGACTGTTCAGATATATCATTCAGTTTTCATGATCTTCTTTCCAATTTTGAGCTTGTCCAAGTTATTTTTAAAAAGTTTTTATTTTAATCTAATTGCCTGATAGAAAAATATATTTTGTATTTCCCATAATCTCTAAAAGTAGTTATAGACAATATTCTTTTTTTGAAGTATTCTGTAATTTTATGTCATTTTATTAATCACATCATGTAGAATTTTGTGCTCATTAGATCACAAAAATGAGAGTGGGGGATATATGCAGGGGTAGAGCACATGTGTAGTCCTAGTTTCAATTCCAATCAATGCCCCTCTGCACCCCATAGGAAAGAGCTGGATATGTAGGTTTAGTGGTACAGCATTTACATGGGTTTGACTCAGCACCACAAATGAGTGAGTGAATGAAAAGAATTGTAAGTAAATGTTTATGGAATAATTTTTTTAAAATCACAGAATGCCCATCAACCGTGGTGGCAAATACCTATAACCCTAGTTACTCAGGAGGATATCAAGGAGAATAACAAGTTTAAAGTCAATTTTGGGAACTTAGCAAGGCTCAATCTCAAAATAAAGAAATACAAGGCCTAGAAATATAGATGCCTAGGATTTGGTTTGATCCCCAATACTGAAAAACAAACAAAAATACCCAACCCATTTCTAAAATCAAGTAACCAACAAAGAAAATAAATCAGAAATACTTTGAGAGGGGTTTATCAAAAAGAATGAACATTGTACATTAATTATCAAAGTAAAGATAGCAAGATTGTTTTAAAAAGATACATACACAATTACCAAAGTGATTAAATGCAAACTGAAACTTGCCAAAATACTGAAACATACCCCTCTCAACTTTGGTAAAATGAATCATGAAGTATTTTAACTACTGGACAAGACAATTTATGGAATCTAACTCCGTCAAAACAGAAAATATTGAAGTATGATCCCCCAAATTTTACAAAACAACCATTTGGAGATGATTAAATTATAATTAATATAACAGCTTCTAAGTAATCATTAAAAATGTAATGCAGATGTACTAAAAACATGCCCCAAAGTGGGAAGAAAAGCTGCAAGTTATCTGTATGAACAATATAACATTTAATACACATAAAATATTGTATATATATATATATATATATATATATATATATATATATATACAAAATGATTTTGACGATACCCAGTTTAACATCAGTTACTACTCCTAGAGAGGAGAATGTGTAAGATGGAGATCACGTCCAGGAGTGACACTCGTTTTTCATATCCACTTCTGTCTGGTGTTTCAATTTCATACATGATCATGTATTATCTTAAAGGAAAACCTTAATGACAAGAATAAAAGCCCACCTCTAAATGACTGGCACCGAAATGGTTGAATTTGAGTATACATTAATAATCCATTTCATGAATTACTTGACTTGTTAAAAATATACTTGTCACTGCTATTAGTTTTAAAAGGTGTAAAATAAACACAAAACACTTAATACAGACATAAGCTAATTTCAAAGAGATTTGCTTTACTTACCCTCCAAACCTCACAAATAGTGAGAATTTCAGAAACATGTTTCTTGCTGCAGTCATATAAGTCACTTTCTTCAACCCACCCTCTCCCACAATCAGTTCTTTAAGCACAAACATATGAGATACTTACAATTGATTTGAATGATTAAGAGAGAACTTAAGTCACCTTTGTTAAAAATGCACTTAAACATTGGCACAAGCTGGAACATTTATCTTCTACTCATCTTTGACTTCATAACCACAAGTGTAAATTCAAATTGGTGACTTATAGAATGATCTGATGAAAAAATTCACCTCCAGGATTGGTTGGAAGCATGAAGAAAATAATGCCTCATTTATCTAAATGATCAAATGAATTTGCTAGAAATGGTCACTATTCCTTGTTTTTTTTTTTTTTCCCAATTCACAAAAATGCCTCACTTAGGCCGGCCCACAGTTTCAACCCATTATTTCCCCAATCTTCTGGCAGGCACCTTGGGAGACTGTCCCACATTAATTCTAGTGCAGTATCCAGGGACAAAGTGTCAAAATGCAACAAGTGTCACATCTCCTTGTCCTTTAGGTACCAGCTGGAATAAAGTAGATCTTTTAAAAATGAGACAATCTTTTCCTTCACTTTGAAAAACACAACCAATTTTCCAAAATGAATCTGCTCTCCACAGCCCCCCCCAATTAAACTGTTAAAGTACAACAAAATCATCCTAGTATTTCTTAAAACTTAAAAAAAAATACAACTATTTAAAGGCACATTTAATTTAATATCAGAAGTGTTAACACAAAAGGCCCAAATACAATGAAGGAACGCATTCCCACATTAACACCAAAGACAACACTCTTTTAACATGTGCCTGTTGAATGGGATGAGTTCACTACTGAAAAAAATAACGCAGTGAGTCTCATCACAGCCAAAACGTTTAGACAATCTAGTTGTGAAATGAATGTTCATAATGCGTCAAACAGTTCAAGCCTGAAATTTGATACCACTCCTTCATGTTTGTACAGTCGTTAGTTAAGATTATCTAGTTTTCGCAAACATTCAAAGAACACATCATTGATTAAAATCATATCGATTTAGGCTCTATTACTTAATAGAGCCCTAAGCTAAATGGTTAAATATATGTGCTACTTTACCAACATCTGTTATTTCTGTCATGACTATTCAAGTTGGTTCTTAGCAATAAACCCTAAGGCAAAATTCACCTCATTTGAGCTTTGACCCACAAGTTCAATAACAATCAGGAAGTCCACAGCGTTATTGGCAAAACTGATATACAGTGTCTCTAAGTCACTATGCTCAAGGTTAAGAGCGATGCGTATTCTGTTTTTACATTTAACTGGAATTTTACATGTTCAATTCATGGTTTGAAATCTCTAGGTTTTCAATCCTCCAACTGTCTGAAGACACAGTGTGCCACAGACTAAAGACTTCTCTTTTTCTTTCTATTTTCTTCAAACAGAAACATTCCTCAAGTGTCTACATGTTCTAGGAGGGGAATTTTTCGAAGGTGGC
Organism: Hydrochoerus hydrochaeris; assembly: GCA_004027455.1. Lineage (NCBI taxonomy): Eukaryota > Metazoa > Chordata > Mammalia > Rodentia > Hydrochaeridae > Hydrochoerus > Hydrochoerus hydrochaeris. The sequence continues at coordinate 128,809 of PVLA01002781.1, read as the reverse complement.
CTCTCCTTCGAAATAGCCCGATGGCATCAGGACTCTGAAGCAAGGGGAAGGAGTAAGAGAAAAAAGCTATCAGGCATAAACTTCCAGGCACTCCATTCATTTTGGGCTTGTTCCAGTTTGTCTTTAGTCTGTTCCAGTTCATCTTTCATTTTTAGGAAAAACAAGTTGATCTCTGTGTCTACCATTGTTGGTCTCAGTTGGGCCACACTCGGCTGCGGGACTTGCTTGAGGTACTGGACTTGAGTATACGCTCTTGCATCTCTTCTTCTTTAGTTGCTAGTGGCATTACGAGAATGTTTTCTCTGCGCACAGACTCTTGCTGTTGTTGCATTAGCTTTTCTTCAGATTCCCTTAAGCCAGTTACATCATTTGAGTTAAGATCTGTGTACTTGCCCTCCAAAGCTTGAACAAACGCTTCATATTGTTTCCATCTTAGAATTAACTCATCTCGCCGCCGTAACTTTAAAGTCTGTTTCACCCAGGCGAACCTTTTTGGGAAGAGGTTCTTCGTTGGTCATTTTGAATCCGAGGAGTCTCCCCCAGGGGAGGCCGCAGTCAGTCTCGCCCAAAGGCGCGGGAGGCTGGCGGTGCTTCAGCCGGGTGGGTCGGGGCTTCAGGACGCAAAGCAGCAGCTGCAGCTCACAGGCGCACCCCGCTCAGTCTCACTGCGGCCGGGGCTCACACGCTCCTCCACAGTGTTCTTCTTAACACGTCCAGCTGTAAGAACAAATTATTGGAAGCAGAAGCAGGCTGAAAGTGTGGTCATGAAGAATAGGTATCATGGTTAATTTCCTATTTAAAAATTGATAGTAAGTTCGTCCAGCTCCCTTTGGCTAACTTGGACGACAGCATTGCTCTTCCTACATTCTATTCCCTTCTGGGATGAAACACATAGAGGAATAAACTGCTTTTCAGTAAAGAAAAAAAAAAAAGAAGGAATATTTCTGGCTCACATTCAAAGAATATATTTTTATTATAATTATTAGTGCATATTAATGGTAACAGAATGGATTTCATTATGACATTTTATATATGTGTGTAATATGCTTTGATTGATACTTTAAATTTCTTTTTAGAAACTCCTTTAAGAGACTTTCTTTTTTCCCATTTTTAGAAGACCCTATTACATAGTTTAGGAACTATTGGAATAGTGGACAAGTACCTCTAGTTACGTTGAAAATATATATTTTTTTCCAAATGGAAAGTTCTGTAGCCGGATTTCAGCTTTCTACAATAAGTAGAACTTCTAAAATAACTTAATCATTTGAAGTTGTTTCCATCTGTTCTAGTTGATGATGCATGTTCCTTCCACTATTGAGTTAGGCGGTGAATTTGAACTTTAAACTTTTCACACTTGGTGCCAGAAAGTGTTTCTGAATCTTCTTTCCTTGTGCTCATTCCAACTACGTGGAAAGGGTCACTGTGTTTCTGAATTAAATACTTTTTTGTGCAACGTTGGTGTTTCCCAAGAGAAAGAACAACATTTAAGCATTGCAGACAGGGCTGGCATGCAGCTCAGCGGCACAGGAAACTGAGAAGCACAATGTCCTGAGTTTGATTCCTGGTACAAAAACAAACAAACAAACAAACAAACAAAAACACATCACAGGTGGTTTTGCTTGCTGTGTTCCACTCTTTCTGTGTGATACACTTTTTCTTGATTGGTATTAAGAAAAACACACGTGCTTGAGTAAAGATATTTCTTTGTTCCTAACCCTTTGATAGTTTAGTTAAAAGCAATTGAGTCATCAGCAGCCTGATCCTAGTGCATGAAGGTGGCATTTTGCCCACTCAGGTCTCAGATCCACCAGTTCCACTGGGGCAGAACATTTGCTTTGAATATCAAGCATAATTCTCTCACAATACCATATACACCCTAATTTAAAAATTAAGTTGCTGAATTTATGAGTTGAAAGTAGAATCCAATAAAGTTTTGCTCTAGAAAAAAATCAGTGTGCCTTATTGCCCTGGGAGGGTGGTGCTGGTGAACGGAGAGTGAGTTCTCACTCCTCCCTGCCTCCATTACCCTGGACAGCTCAGCAGGTGGGGGGATTCTGAGATCCACCCCCTGCCTGCCTCCCCTGATGGGAAGAACCACTGAAAACCTATGAAAAGTATCTGTCCATTCCTAATAATACCAGGCACTATTTTTGGTCCAAGGATAGGTTAAATAAATTTCCTCTTCTTTTGAATGTAAAATAGTAAGCAGAGCACAGATAATTGTTTATTAAATGGTCAAGAGAATTTTTTTTATTTAAAAAAAAAGAAAGAATAAAAACAATGATTCAGAATTTCAAAACAAGATAATAGGAGATTAACATTGGTCAATATATTGTGTATTGTTATCTTCAATGTAATAACTCAGATTACAAAATATAGGCATGGAAAATTGATCAATGTAAGCACAAACCATTCTTTTTGATGAACTAATAGAGATTAGCAATATAATTATCTTGTCTATAATGTATTATACATGCATATACAAATACATATGTGTATACACACACACACACACACACATATATATATATATATATATATATATATATATATATATATTCTTTTCTCTTTTTCTTTTGTCCTTTCCCCTATCCCAGTTGTTCTTTCCTTTTGAGCAATTTCTTCCCCTGTCACAATATCTATTATACATTTTGGATCTTTTTTGCTCTTTCAGTTTTTGACACTAGAGAGACAATACAATGTTTATGCATATAAGTCTGATTTATTTGACATGGTTAGTGTAGCTGCCTTCCAAGATAATTTTATATTACAGTAAAAGCAGTGAAGCTGGGAACAACTCCAAATGGCAGCCAGTAAGAAAGTGTGGACCTCTGTCCTAAAATTGCATGGCACTGAATTCTGCCAACTTGAGTTTTAAAGTTTATTCTGCCCTTACACCTACAGATATAAGCCTAGACTAGCTCTCATCTTGAATTTGGCCTTGTCAGACCATAAGCAGAGACCCAGTTTAATCACAGTGGGCCAACACTTCTGACATACAGGAACTGTGAAACAATAAGGAGATAATGTTTTAAGTTGTTGGGTTCATGAGAACCAGATAGGAGTCATTCAATGCCAAGCAGATAATGAATATTTTGAGCTTCCGGGGACAGCCTCTGCATTTGCCTTTAATTAACAAGATTTAATCTGGTATCTAAGTTATCTAAATATTTATTTTAAAGATTGAATTTGCAATACTGATTAGTATCACTTCACAAAACATAACCCAAACCTTAACTCAAACCCTTATACCCACACCTCAATAGTCAGGTATATACACCCCAACATTATGCCTAATCCTAATGTGAATACTATACTTAATATACAAACCCCAGTACTTGGGTACTTGTACTCCAAAACTATCCCTAACCCTAATACTGATATCCCAATATTTGGGTACTTAAACACCAACACTATCCTTAACCCTAGCCATTACCCCAATAACCACACCCCCATAATTGGATACTTTTACCCTACCACTATCCCTAGCCCTAAGCCTAACCCTAATGCTAAACCCACACACAAGTATTCAAGTACTTGTACCTCAACACTCTCCTTAACCCCAGAACTGTCCTAACCTTAACCATAGCCATAATGTCCATACCTTAAAGCTTGGATATTTGCACTCAATGCTACCTTTAACCCTAACCCCCACCCTTAATGTTAATCCTAACAATAATACCCACATCCCAATATTTGGGTTCTTGTACCTCAACCCTATCAAAATCTAACCTAAATCCTAACCCTTATATTCACACCCAAATACTCAGGCACACATATCTCAACACTATCTTTAACACTAATCTAACTAAAATGCTACACCTAAATACTCTGGTCCTTGAACCCTAGCACTAACTGTTAGAGTTTATGTCTAAATACCCACCTCCTCAAAGCCTTATGTGGTCATAGAACTTTTTCAGAGGTGAATGAATCTAGAGGGTATGATACTGGGATTAAGGCTGTGTGACTAGTAAATCAGGCCACTGGTTACTCAGGTAATTGTACCCCAGTACTATCCTTATAACTTAACTAAACCTAACGCAACCACATTCCAATCCCCAAGTATTTGCACTCCAACATTTGCCCTAACCCTAATAACCATATCTTACCACTCAAGTACTTGCACCCCAGCACGACCTCTAACCCTAAACCAAATGCTAATCTTAACACTAATATCTGTGCCTCCATACTCTGGTACTTGTATCCCAACACCATCCTTAACCTCAACCCTAATACCCACACTTACATGCCCAGGCACTTTCTTATGAACATTCGACCTAATCCTAATGTTAAATCTAATACCTATACCTCAATACTCAGATATTTGTGGCCCATCACTATGATTAACCCTAAGCCTTACACTAACTCTTACCATAATACTTGAACCCTGATATTCCAGTACTTGCATCCCAACAATATCCCTCACCATAAACCTAGCCCTAATATGCACATCTTATGTGTATACTTGTACCCTAATGCTAACCTTAATGCTAAGACTTATAAGTCAGTACTCAGGTAGTTGCATGCCACCACTATTGTTAACACTCCCCTAATTCTACCCTTAATACTGAAATGCAAATGCTCAGGTATTTGCTCCCCAACACTACAAACCATCCAATACTTGAGTACTTGCACAGCAGCCCTATTTCTAACCCAACTCCTAACTCTAACCATAATAACTATACCCCAACACTAAGGTACTTGTATACAACACAATTTCTAACTATAACAGTAAATCTTAATGCTAACCCTAACCCTAGTATCTGCACCCCAAAATTTGGGGGCACACACTCCAACACTATCCTAAGCTCAAACCCTAAACCTAATCCTAATAACTAGATGCCATTAGTAAGGTACCTGCACCCCAACACTATCTCTAATCCAAAGCCTAATGCCCACATTTCAGTACTTAGCTACTTGTACCCCAACAATATCCTTGAGAATACTCTAACACTAATCCTAACCCTAATACCTGAATCCAAGTACTCAGGTTTTTGACCCCAGCAATATCCATAACTGTAATGATAATCCTTACCCTAGCCCTACTATCTGCACCTCAATGCTTGAAACTTGAACCCTAATATCCACACTTGAATACTCAGGCACTTGCCACCCAATACTATCATAAACCCTATACCTAATCATGGTGCTCACATTCCTGTATTTGAGTATTTCATCCCCAAAATAAACCTGTAACCCAAACCCTAAACCTAATTTTATATATACAATCAAATATTCTGGTACTTGCATTTCAAAAATATCCCTATGGCTAAACCTAATAATCACTCTAAGACCTGCATCCTAATATTCATGTACTTGGAAAGCTACACTATCCTTAATCCTAACTCCAAACTGATCTCTAAACAGAATACTCATCCCTTAATTTTCAGGTATTGCACAATAAAACTATTCCTAACCTTAATCCTAAACCTAATGCTAAACCTCACCCTAATACTCCAATACTCAGCTACTTGTCCTCCAATGTTACCCCTAAGCCTGACCCTAACTCTAATCCTAATACCTGTACCACTACAGCCAGAGACTTATACCCCAACATTATCCCTAAATGTAACCCTAAGCCTAATATTTACAGTTCAACACTTAGGTACTAGTACCCTAAAACCATCCCTAGGCCAAATCTTAACCTTAACCCAAAACTAAACAACCAGTTCAGATATTTGCTCCTTAAAAATATTCCTAAGCATAATGCTAACCCTAAGCCTAACTCTAACCCTACTTGTATTCCAACATCCTAACCATAAGCATAACCCTAAACTTAATACCTAATCTCCAAACTATAGTGTCTATTCCTACTTCCAGCATCCCAAAACTCAGGCACTTGCACCACAATACTAACCCTGATCCTAAATTTAAGCCTAACCCTAACTAATGCCCATTTGAAAACATAGGAGTACTTGAACATTACTCCCTATAGCTAACTCTAAGTCTAACCCTAACGCTAAACCTACACTTAACATCCACACCTCAATACGTGGGTATTTGTGCCATAAAAAATTCTTAAATGTAACCATAACCCTAACCTTAAAAACCTCATGCCAATACTTGGCTATTGCACTCCAACACCACACTACCCAAACTCTAAAATCCAAACCCCAATACTTAGATTCTTGCACTATAAAACTATTTCTAGCTCTAAACCTAGCCTTAACCCTAACTCTACTGTAACTTGTACCCAAATGCCTATACTCAAGTAGCTGTACCCCAAACTATTCCTAAACTTAACTAACCCTAACATTAACTCTCATTCAAATACACCAAGACTTGAGTAATTGCAACCAGCATGAAAGTTAACCCTAAAATAAACTGTAACATTTAGGCTAACCATGTTAATTGCACAACAAAACTCAGGCATCTGAACACCAACATTATTTGTAAGCCTAACCCTAAGCCTAACACTAACTATAACACTGATACCCATATACCAAAGTTCAGGTACTTGAAGCCTAACACTATCACTAACCCTAGCCCTAACCTTAACACAAACCCTAATAGCTGCACCCTAATACTCAGGTGTTTCTACACTAAAACTTTTCCTAAAAATCAGGCTGACACAATACTAATCCTAATATAGCTATCCCAATGCTCAAGTGATTGTATACAAAAATTATCTTTAAACTTAACCTCAAGTTAACCCTAATACTAGCAAAAAATTGATGAAACAAATACATGAGCTGCACCACAAGATAATCCCTAAGTCTGTTGCTAATAATAGCCCTAGAACTAATAAGTGCCCTTCAGTACTCATGTACATGTACCCAAACACTAACTGAAAGACTAACTCTAATCCTGACCAAAACACTTGAACTTCAACACTTGGGTACTTACATACCAATACTATGGTAATCCTAATCAGGTAACTGCATCCAAACAGTGCTAAACCTAAAATTAACCCTAACTGTAATACTTGCACAAAAATATTCAGGTGCTTCATCCCAACTCTATGCCTAACCCTAACCTTAAGCTAAAACTTAACCCTAAACATAACCCTAACATTAAACTAACCCTAATCCTAACCCTAATTGTGCATACCAATATTCAGACACTTGCATTCCCACCTTATGCTTAACCTTTACCTTAGGCCTAACCCTAACCCTAATTCCTGAACAAAAATACTAAGCTATTTTCATTCCAGCAATATGACTAACCCTAACTCTATCACTAATACCTTGAAATCACTACTGAGGTACTCAAAACCTAAAAATATTAATCACTCTAACCCCCAATTCCCATAGCTACTACACCCCAACACTCTCTCTAACTCTAACCTAACATAAACCATAATTTTTGTACCCCAATACTATCCCTATCCCTAACCCTAACCCTAACTTTAAGCCTCATCCATAAAACCAAGTACTTAGGTAATTGCATCCCAACACTATCTGTAACTCTCAAAGTAACCTTAACCCTAACTAAAATACTTTATCCTAAAACTCAGGTCCTTCCTTAAAAACATTTTCCCTATCACTAAGTGTAACTCTGAGACTAATGCTGAATCTATGTCTATACCTTCAAACTCAGGTACTTCATCCCTACTCTTAACCCTAACCCTCACATTTCACTAATAAACACTTTCCAATACTTAGCTACTTGCATCCCAACACTGTCCCTAACCTAAATCTAACCCCAACACTACCTCTAGCCCTATTTTTAATATCCACACTCAGACTTTTGGATATTGCACCAAGACACTATAACCATAACCCTAGTCTGACCCTGAACCTAACCCTTAAATCTAATACCTATGCAATAATTACTCAGGTACTTGCATCTAACACCTACCCTAACACTAATCTTTAACCTACCCCTTATACACACAAACCAATACTGCAGTATTACACCCTAAAACTATTCTTAATCCTATCTCTAATGTTAACCCTAATATCTGCATCCCAATCCTTGTATAATTTCAACCCAGCACTATCCCTAATTTAAACCTAACCTTAACCCTAATAACTACAATCCAATACTCAGATATTTATAACACTACCCTGAACACTAACCAGAAATCTAACCTTTATATCCACACCCTAATTCCTTGTTAATTGTACTACAACACTGACCCTAACCCTAACCCTAACCCTAATATCTGCATATCAATATTTAGATTCTTTTACCCCAACACTATCCATAATCCTAACCCTGAAACTAAACTTGATAGGTGCACCCCAATACTCAGTTAATTGCACCCAACATTAAGCCTAATCATAACCTCAAACCTAACCCTTATATTAAAACCAATAATTGCACAGCAATACTCTGATACTTGTACCCCAAATCTATCCCTGCACCTAAACCTAAACATGTGTGGATTCAAATACTCAGGTACTTGCAACTGAACACTATCCCTAACCATAACCCTTTTCCTAACCATAACCCTAAGTCAAACTCTGATGTTCTTCCCTCCCTCCCTCCTTCCTTCCTTTTCTCACTCCTTCTGTTTCTTCTTCTCCTCACTTAATTCAGAGTATGCACACTGAGCTGTATCCATAGCCTTTTAAAAATTCTTTTAAATATTGAAACAGGATCTTGCTTAGTTTCCCAGATTAGCTTTGAACTTGCTATCCTCCTACCTCAGCCTTCCAAGTGCTAGAATTAAACATGTGCACCACTGTTCCCAGCTAAATTTTACAGAAATTTACTATTCCCAGATAGACTTTACAGAAGTTTACTACAAGTACACATTTTCTACAGATTGGGACTACTATATATTTTGGCTCTAAATATAAGTCTAAATTTTTTGAGCTGATTAAATTACTAGTGATTTCTCAATGTTATTTTTTTTGAAATTCTGTATTATTTCTACCCTTTTTTTTCTGTTTTGCTTTCTTTCTCTAAAAAAAAGAAAGAAAAAAGTATAGGACTTCTGGAGATGTAGCTTAGTGGTAGACCAGTTGCCTATTATTTATGAGTCCCTAGGTTCAGTACCCACTACTGAAAAAGAGAGAGAGAGAGAGAAAGAGAGAGAGAGAGAGGAACTGTAGGTGCAGAAATGAATTCTTTTCCTCCTTCATTGCTAAGTTTGTGATGCAAGTACTTACAACAAAATACAGATTAATTTAAATATTTTATAGGACAGGGAAGCTATCAGAAATAAGATTTTAAAATCCAGATAAACCTATGGATCCTTTAATGCTGGGTGTTGAAGAGTATTTAGTAGGGAGAAGTAAGATTGGGCTACAGGGCCATGATCTAATGGTAATAAACTGGCAGAACTTACTCAGATTCTCTCTGTCACTATGTCTGCAGTCTTGGAGAAAGGATGTTCTTTTTTCTGTCTATGGGGAAGGTTGATCTTGTTTAAGGGTCTTACGTCCTCTTAAAGGGGAAAAGAGAGAAGGATAGTAGAGAGTGACATTCTTCTTCTGTTACTTTTATTAAATGACAAAGTGTCATATTTTGTGGTAATGTGTTCTTCTCCTAAATCCCATAAAAAAAAATAAGAGCAAAGCAAAATCTTCTTTAGTTCACCTTAAAAAAGAACCTAAACTCCTATAGTCAGCTAAAAATGGTAAGTTATATCTTAAACATCAAGTCTTGGTTTTCAAACTCCCTTTGCTGAGTAATCTTTGATTTTCTTCCAATCTCTCACTAATTCGTGACTGAATATTTTTGCCCATTGTTGTCAAGACACTAAACAATTCTTTCAGCAATTAATACAGTAAATTTATCTTCCAAAACTGAAAAATTTCTCAGACTTTCAAGTAAAATCTTTTTTTAAAAAAAATAAATAGTAGTATGATACAGTAGTTTCACTTTTAGTGTTATTAAATAAAAAATTTATTTGGAATTTTGGAATCAGCAAAATAAAGGCATCCTCTATTAAAGTGATAAGCTATTATTAAAAGTTTTAGTAAGAAAAAGGGTGAATCCACAGTATCTTGAGATTTTCCTTCTACAAAAGGACCATTTCCTCTCTCTGTAGTTCTATTACAATTCTATTTGTTTAGGCTATGCTTAGTGAGGCCTTGGTGGCACATGTGAGAGACAAAATGATGTAAGTATCTTTGTCAGGTGAAGCTCAGTCAAGCTGAAACTTGGGAAACACACCATTTGTTTCTCCTAAATGCTGATGGCAAAACCAAGACAAAGCTGAAGGAGTAATACTTTGTAATTTATAGGATCTTTTCAAAAGTGAATACTCACTCTGCCTTTCTGGGAAGATGGTGAAACAGTAAACAGCAGAATAAACAGCTGCTCTGAGAGAAACAGTCCAGACGCTGGAATATAGCACTGTGGGGAAGAGAAGAAGGAAGGAAGTGGGTCACCTGGACCCAGGAAGGATCTAAAGTGAGATTTGAAGCCCATAGAGAGAGTAAAAAGGAAAAACTTAAATAAAGAAGGCAGTGGCTGGCAGAACCTTTGTCTTGAGCTGGACCCACAGTGATGGTGACGGCTGGGTAGCTTGGAGGCCGCCGCGAAGAGAACACAGGTGGAGGAAAGCAGCAGACACAGAGAACTGCACTGGCTGGTGGTGAGTGCAGAAGGCTCAGTCCTTCGGCAGTGAAGAGCCACTGGCTGAGAGCTATTTTGGAGTCAGGCCAGATAAGCCCGGAACCAGAAGTGCAGCAGGCTCCCTCCAGGAACTCCTAGCCAAGGGCAGACTAGTGGAAATTGCTCGGACTGAGCCCTGCCCCTGCACGCATTCCAGCAGCCATCATCAAAGATCCCCACTGGTAACCAGCTAGGAGGCAATGGCCAGCGCTGCCCCTGTGTGCACTCCACCAGCCGTCAGTGAGCTAATGCAGGCTGGGAAAAGCAGCAGACAGCCCTGCACCAGTACACCCAAGGGTCCCCATCAGATACCTGTAGCCAGCACTGGCTAGAAGAACCAGTTTCACTTCAGAGAAATTGTAGCCAATGTGGGAAGTGCCTGGGACCTTACTACCTGCTTGTCCAGAAAGAACACAGGAAATTGTCAAGATGAAGAAGCAAAAGGCAGACTCTAGGCCTTCAACCCAAGCAGAGCTGATCTAAGAGATACAAAGACAGAAGATTGGGAGTCACACACCTGACCTTTCTAATGATGGCAACTGAAGTAAAGAAACAACTTCATGAGGCTATAAAAGAAATTAGAACAGAAATACTATCTTAGGTAAAAGAAGAGATGAAAGACACAATAAAAGAATTGCTAAGCACCTCTAAAGAAGACAAATAAAGAAAAATAGAAGAGCATAGGAAAATGAAGGAAACTTTGAATAAGCAATATAAAAAAGATTTAGAATACATGAAATAGATTCAAAGAGATATCCAGGAAATTAAAAACTCCACTGAAAGTTGGCAAAACCACTTCAAAGAAACTAAACATAGACTTTAAAACCTTGAAGACAGGTTTGAATTTTTGAGACTGCAAAAGGAAAGATCTCTTAAAAATAACAAGGAACCAGGAAATAACAATTCAACAGCTGCAAGACAACCAAAAGAAACATAACTTAAGAATGGTAGGTATGAGTGAAAAAGCAGAGTTAACAAAAATGACATTATAAGTCTAATTACAGAAATAATATCAGAAAACTTCTCAAGCATAGGAAAAGGAAGTGACATTCAGATAAGTAAGGCACATACAACTCCAGTAGCCATAACCAAAATAAATCTACACCCAGACATATAATAATCAAGATCTCAGAAATTCAGCACAAGAACAGATTATTAAAAGCTGTTAGAGAAAAGAAACAGATCACTTATAAAGGAAAATCCATCAGAGTCACAACAGACTTCTCAACACAAACCATCAAAACAAGAAGAGTGTGAAATGAAGTATTTCAAGTCTTGAAAGAAAACAACTTCAAACCCAGAATGATGTACCCTGCAAAACCATCTTTCAAAATTAATGGAGAATAAGATATTTCCATGATAAAAAAAAAACAAGTGAAGGGATTTATGACCACCAAACCAGCCCCACAAAAAATACTGAAGGACATTCTAGAGAGGGATAAAAAAGATCATGGTTCAAGGAACAGCAGCAAAGGGGGTTAATGGAATGGAGCAGATAAAGGAATAGAGGGGAAAGGTAGGCAACCAATGACAGGAAAATAGCATGGCAGAGATGAGGCAGAGCATATTGGCCATAATCACTATCATAGATAGTCTCAACTCACCAGTAAAAAGAAGCACAAGCATAGTGGAGATAGGGTTCATCAATATGTTTTAACCTGAAAGGGGGGGTCAGAGACTGAAAGTTAAAACAGAGAGAACAACACTCTATGTGACAGGGAACCAGAAAGAAGCAGGAATAGCTTGCCCATCAGCTGCCAGCTGGATAAGAAAGTCACAATGGAAAGCTACTCAGCTAGAAAGAAAGATCACCTTGAGGCTCTGGTAGATAAATGGATACAACTTGAGATCATGATCATGGATGAAATGGTTCAGAGTCACATGAGTGAATGTTGTGTTGTCCTCCTAGTATAAAAAAACTAAAGGAGTTAGTGGGACCCAAAATGCACAATACATATTGTGAAAGTGAAAGGGGAGGAAATGCCTAAAAAGGGAAGGCAGTGATCATGGTTAATCTATTATCGTGATTTGAAGCCTATATTATTTTCATTGTTCTGTTTGGTTTGGTTTTATTCTGTTTCAGTTTGTCTAATTTTATTATATTTCATGGCAAGGACAGCTATTTTAGAGATAACAAAATATATTATAGTATCATTATTGATTTCTTATTAGCTTGTTTAGAAGCCCAGTATTGTTTTCATTGTTTTGTTTTGACTGACCTTATTCTATTTTGTTTTGTTTGGTTGTATCATGTCTGATGGTATAGGCAACTACTTTGAAGATAATAATATTCAGTATGGTACCCACTGTGGTTTTACTATTATCTTATTTTGAAGTCCTGTCCTGCTTTCATTGTTTTGCTTTTATTGGTTTTATTTTGTACTATTTTTTTATTTTATTATGCCTAATGGTATGGGCAATTCTTTTGAAGATAACAAGAGACATTCTGTTAGCCATTATTGATTTCCTGGTATTTTGCTTTAAAGTCATGTACCATGTTTATTGTTTTGTTTTGATTGGCTCTATTCTGTTTTATTTTGTTTGGTTTTATTCTTTTCAAAACAGAAGAAAACAAGAGACAATATGATCGACAGCGAAGATCTCCTGTTGTCTTGCTTTGAACTCTGTGTCTCTTACATTGTTTTCTTCTGATCTTCCATGTTCTGTTTTGTTATGTTTAGTTTTATCCTCTTTAAAATAAAATTAAAAAATAAAAATGTGAATACTCAGAAAAATTGAATAAATTTTGACTAAAAAATGCTAAAAAGTGAGATGGTGGTGGAGGAACTATTATAATATTTACTCTTGTTTGCTTGATAGGAACCTAAAATCCTTAGTGTGGTGTTTCTGAAAAACCTACTAGCAAGCTTATCAGAACATCAAGTCCAAGCTCAGTGACATGGCTTTGTCACAAGTTACTGATAAGGATGCGATATTGCCTCATTGCCAAGCTGATGTAGAAATCAACTGGCATTGAAATAGGTGAAAATAAATCTTAAAATATATTTTGAAATTGGTTATTTCACAAGGAGGTCTTACATAACATATGTAAAGAGCCTACATTTTCTTGGGTAGCTGTGTGTAATTTAGAGGGTTTTTTTAGTACATTCATTCATTGCTTTTACATGTTAATAGCTTTTCTCCCACTGTTCCCTCTGAATTTCTTCTTAACAAGATTATGCTCCTTTTTCTAATTTATTGAACTAGCATGGAATATATTTATATAAAAATTAGCTGCTTAAATACTTCCTTGATGAAAAACATAACTGTTGTAATTTTATTATGAATTTTAATCAGGGGGAAAATGACCTTTGAAATTTTTCTACCTAATTTTCTATTTGTTTATGTGTGTGTGCATGTGTGTGTGTGTTTGTATGCATGCATGCTTCTCTGCTTCTCCCTCTTTATATGATTAGAAGTCTTCATGATTTAATTAAGTTTTACATAGAAAACATGTGACTGGACAGTAAATGTTTGTGCTGAAAGAAAAATCTTAAGGAAACAGTTAATAAATTAATATGACTAACAGAAGACCTGTTTTCTCTAAAAATATTATTTATCCTAAGATAGTGCATCTATTACACAATAAAATGCATCTGGCCTTGCGTTTGGTTTAAGAAAATATCCTCTGAAGCTCATCCAAAAATGCTCTGTTCTACTTCTTTTGAGGCAAGGTTCCAAGCCTTTTGGGGATCCACTGTAATTACTGTCAATCTAACAAGTACCTGCTCATACTAATTTCAAAATACCAGCTCATGAAGATTCTTTTCTGATAAGAGAAACAAAATTCTATTTCATGACTGTTAGATTATAAAAACCTGTATGGCTAGAAGGAAACTTTAAATAAACAATTGGTCCTTAAAAACTTGGAGGTATGAAATAATTTATCTAAGACTGTTATTCAGTGTTTATTTTTCAGACCCAGCCCAAAGATACTGATCCAGTAGATGAGGACTATAATTTTGGAGTAATTGTTAGACATCTCAAGCAATTATTGTGCTGTGTCCCAGAACCAAGAATACAAAGAATGCTTATCAAATCCCTAATGCAATTATTCATTTTAAAGTAGAGTCAAAAAACATTAAGGCCATGTGTATGAAGGAGTGAAACAGCAAGTGATTTCTGCCTATCACAAAAGATTAGGACCCACATCCCTTTAACCTAGATGGGGTTAATGAGAAAAGCCTAAGAGGTTTACTTTTTTAAAAAAATGATATGTGCACAAGATACTTCAGAATGAAAACCTAAAGGCTCAATGTGAACTATGCATTTCTTGTGATTAGTTATGTTGAACCTGTAGAAATATAGTTAGACAAAAAAATAAAAACAAAAAACAAAAAATCTAATGCTAACTAATTAAGTGGGGAAACTCAAGAAGAATTATCCAGAGTCTTCCTGGCCTTTCTATGTAGCACTGCTTCATCCCAGGTAAGAGGCAAGATCCCTTAAGGCCTTATGACCTACTATCAGACAAAGTATGTCTAGTGGATTTCTTTATGGAAAGCATACACACAGAATGATACGAATAGAGTAATATTTTTAGGCTTTATGGGTTGATTTGGGGAAAGGGGTTTCTAGTTTCTATGATCTATCTTGGGAAAGTAGGAGATGGAAAAACAGCAAAAGATCAGAGAGACCACTTTTGAGGCCTACTCTTTGAGGAATTGATCTCTGAGCCCCAGCATCTACTTTAAGAAAGACATTTTCAATTATATGTATATTTGGTTGAGAGATTTTTGTCACTTTTCCTTTTATCAGTTTCCATTTCAGTGGTTTTAAAATGCCCCATCATCACATCATGACTGGGGGGTAGAATGGCAAGTCATTTTGGAAAAAAAAACATTTGACCTGAGAACAAAAAGAAAACTGAGAGCACTGAATTCAGTGGTCATTCAAAACATAAGAATTTGATTTTTAATATGCTAAAATGACTGTCTAACATTTCCAGAAAGCCCAGAGCCTTGTAACAAATATTACGTGGCACTGATTTATTAGACAGTACAGTCTTAGAGACTGAGAAAAATGGGAAAAATGCAGAGAAGGAGGGAGTGCCTTACCTACCTGCTTATCCCTTGATAGCAATTTCAGATGATGACTTGATTTTTCAAGGACCACATTCCCACAGGACATAGTAATGAATGTATTACAGATCAGCCTGCTTAGGTATAGGAGAAGAAGTAAGTCTTTTCACTGGATTTTTCCATTAGTGATAGCTTTGTTTCATGGATGTCAAATCTGTTGTGATTTCAAGGTTACTTTATCAGCAACGGAATTTCTGGCGCCAGAGTTTTGTGTACAAAGAGGATGCCAGCAACTCTGTGTACAAAAACAAAAACAGCCCAAAATTTATATTGAATAAATTTGTGTAACTTTTTTGGGGGTTAATCTCTCTTTCATTTCCTGGTATCTTAGTCATTTTCTAATTGCTTGGATAAAATATCCAATACCCACATTGTCATTTTCTAATTGCTGGACAAAATATCCAATACCTGCAATTTAAAGGGGAAGAGATTTATTTTGACTCAACATTTTCAGGCCATAGTTAGTAGGATGCAAGGTAAAAACAACAAGGCAGAAAGTATAATAGAGGAGATCTGTTCACATCATGGAGGCCAGGAAGCAGAGGGAGGAAAAAGGAACCAGAGACAAGAGTATACTTTTCTAGGTCACGCCCTTCCCCCATCTCCCACCAGGCCAAACCTCTCAAATCATAGTCAGCTATTGCACTCATTAGATGGGTCCCTTGGTGATTATGGTACTCCTATGATTCCGTTACCTTCCAAAGTCCCACTTTTTAATACATGAAGCTTTTGGAGGTACATTCTAGATCTAAATTATAACATTCCATCTCATTTCTTCAAAAAACTCATGTCCATCTTTTTATGCAAAATGCATTTGATTCATCTCTAAGTGTCATTACAGTCTTAGCAATTGCAGTGTTGCTGAAAAGTTTGACTACAATGTGTCTTCTGAGACTGAAGGCAAATCTTTAGCTGGGAGACCCCATAAAAATAGTTAAATACTTCCAACATGCAATGACAAATAGGGTAAGCTTTGTGTACCCAAAGGCAAGGACAGGGGAATAGGCAAAAGTTAGACTAAAAGAAGAACAAAACCTAGTGAAGCCAAACTCAACCCATGTCTCAGGGTCACATTATCTAGTCTCCCAGGTCTTCCTTAGAAATCTGAGTAAAAGCCTCTATGACCCCTAATGCTTGCATTCTACATGCCTATAATATCAGCATAATGTGGACAATGAAAAAGTCTTTCACCAGCTTGAATAATAGCCAGGTCCCCTTGGACCATAGCTGCAGAAACCTCTGAGTGTCTGGATGGCTGAACACTGTGAAAAGAATCTTTGGGAACCAATTCTCTAGATGGTCCTTCTTCATCATGGGATTTGAGAGCCATCATCTCAACCATGCTATCCCTTACCCTCAGCTTGTAAGAGCTTTCTTTCTGGGAAAAACTGCAAACTTTTCGAATCATTGAGCTCTATCATTTTTTCCAAATCGTCAATGTAAGTTTGATTAAAAGCTGCTAGAACTACCCATGCTGCAGCCTTAGTATGGGGCTGCCTTGAAATTTCCTCCACCAGATTCACTAGTTCAATGACCTTAATCTATTTTCTCACAAAGTGTTAGGACATGGGCAATATGTAAACAAATATTCGGAAAGTGTAACAAACACAGCTTGTTTTCCAACAGCAGTAGAGATTTTGTTCCCAGTGTAACCTCCTGAGCCCAACACTTACTCTCTGTATTTCTATAAGCATTATTATGTTCTGAGTTCTAACCATAATTTCCTATCAAGTTCTATTAGCAGCATTCTACAGCTTCTCTAGCCAGTATCTCTAAAGCTTTCCACGTCCTTGTGAACCACTTCCAAGGGCTTCTAAACAACACAGTTAGATACAGTTACAGCAATGGTCATTTCTGGTATTAAAATGATTTAGTCACTTTTCTACCACTATGACAAGTTGTCTGAGACTTGCCACTCAAAGGAGGAGAAGTTTATTTTGCATCCTGCTTTCAGTCTATGGCTGGTTGCTTACAAAGCAGAAATAGTGAGTTAGAGGGGCATAGTGGAGGAAAGCTGCTGACATCGTGGCAGCCAAGAACCAGAGTGAAGGGATCGTGATATCTACCCTTTTCTACCCTAGGATATCTACCCTAGGATATCTACCTTTCCAGTCACCATCCCAGTGACCCGCCTCCATACAGCCTGCACCACCTAGCAACACATTCATCTACTCACTAGTGGATCTTACTGATGAGTGGAAGGTACTCATGATTCAACCCCCTTGGGACACTTGAGGCTTTCAGAGGACATTTTATATCTGAATCATACCAAGGTTTCAGCAGAGAGTTTAGAATGATAAAAGGAAAAATATTTTTCTTGTCTAGAATGTGATTTTCTGGTGTTACACATTAACATAACTGTTATAAAATACTACATAGTAATATTTACTGATAGATGTGTCATCTCAAAATATGCCACTTAGCATGTAAATAATTTTGAGCTAAAGACCATTGAGAATGGGCAGACACAGGAAAATCACTTTATCTTCCACTTAACTGCCTAAAGTAATACATAAATTTCCCCTTTGGAAAGCAATTTTCCTTTACTAAAGGTATCAGTACCAGAAAGGATGTTACTCTCAGAAATAATTTGCACCTGGAGAGACTCTCAAAACAACCTCCATTTACTATCCATTTCCTCCCCCACCATTTCATAATTTGTCACTCTTATTTCCAGTATCCTCTATAAACCTATTTCTTTGAGTGCCCAGAATGGTGTATAAGTCTCAATCACCTGACCGCTTCCTGGAATGCTTTCTTTGTGATACTCCCATGCATATACATGTAATAAAATAGTTTTCTTTTTAATTTAATCTGTGTTATATCAGTTTAATTCCTAGGATATCTACAAGGGTAGATGAAAGTTTTATTTGTTCTCTACATTAAGTCTGAGCATATATCTGTCCTTTTCTAGCATATACTAAAATTTCTAGCATATACTAAATAGAAATGCATACATAAAACCATAAAAACACACACAAAGCAATGTGCAAATTGGCTTTGTTCTTTAAAACTGAGTGGTTAAATAAATTATATTTTATTATCATCAAGTAGAAAAAAATGTTCTTTTATCCTACTGGAATCAGTAAGTTAAGGCCTGCAAATTAAACTGACAAAAGAGAGACTAGTAAGAGAAAAGACAGGATTTCATTTACGTAAGTACAGAATGTTATTCATGTACTTAGGAATTAACAGAAAATACCAGACACATTTAGGAATTAATAGAAACTACTAGACACATTTAGAATTTGGACTTATGTAACACCATCCTAATGGAGAAATGGAATGGGAGAAAGGGCATTTATGAACAAAAACTTTTCCTTCTTTTTTGAAAATTTTCTACTTCTGAGGATCAAAGCCTGAAGCTCATGCATGCTAAACCAGGGCTCCACCACTGAGCTACATATGTGATCCCAATAAACAATCTTTAATTAACATAAATGAAGAATAGATAGAAAGCATTATAGTCTCATGACACTGTCTATTTAATTTTCCTACCCTAAGTCTCTCAGGTCTAAGAGTCTTTTCAGTCTGAAAAGCTCTTAGAATGGGGGTTTCTGAAGATTGACTTCTGAGGTTTCCTTTTAGAGAAGGGCAAACAGGAAGAACCTCTTTATGGTGATGTATTCTGGGTCCCTTCAATGGTCACGTAATTCAAATGAACAAACAACACCTACTCACAATGAATAGTTAATTCTCACAAACATAGTTATCGAATGGAAGAAGCTGGATAAAAATGAATGCGAATAATGAATATGTGTGTTATGAAATTCAAAAATAAATAATCTATAGCATTAGAAATCAGTGTAGTAATAATTTTCCTTTTGGAGTTTAGTGATGAAAGGGAAAGTAGGAAATCTTTTGTGCTACAGGAAATTTACTTTATCTTGATGTGGATGTTGGGTGTAAGTATTATTCAATTTGTGAGGTCAATGAGTTATTAGATTTTTTTGCTATTAGATTATACATGTTTTTATCTTCATCTTGTATAAAAATGATTACCGAATTTATTGTGCTAGCAAGGTTAAAAGTATTAATAATAATTTGTTAAAATTATTAATTTGTCATTTGTGATAATGCTTTTTTGATATTTTTGTTTGCTTTTTGAGGCAGGGTCTCATTATGTATTATTACATAGCCCAGGGTGGACTCAAATGTGTATCCTCTTGCTTAAGTCTTGCCAGTGCTAAAATTACAGGTGTGTGCCACCATTCCTGGCTAATATTTTGGTTTGTTTTGTTTACAGAATTATACTTGTTTGTTTTTGGATTTGTGTCAGGATATGTTTACTTTAACTTAATATATATGAAAACAAACAACTTTTTAAAAGTTATGAAGACATTTCATATGTATCTTCAGTGAAAAAGAAAAAAAATAAAAAACTAATAATTTTAGGTAGTTCACTGGACAGTTTTTATGAAATGAACATTATCTAGCAAAATAGTATCAAGGCAACTAAAGAAGAAGTAAAAAAAAAGATGTCATCTTATAATCATTAAAGACATTTTAATAATAGTTAAAAATCTACCAAAAATCACTGATAATCAGGTAAATAAAATTTTTAATAATCATTAATGAATAGCTAATTTCAATCTTATATAAATACCTACAACAAATAAAATAAATGAATACTCCTGGCATTATTTTATTAGGATTATACACTCTTGTCAGCAAAATTAGATAAAAGTTAAGAGAAAAAATAAGAAATATCATGAAGATGCAAAATTCTTAAAAAATTTACCTAACAAAGCCTACCAAAATACATCCATGCATGCATCATGATTTATTAAGGTATGTTCATGAAATAGAAGACATTTTAGCAAAGCAAACATTTTCACAGAAGCATTCAATAAAATATAAATGCTCATTTGTGCTTAACACATTCTAAAAAAATATAAAAGTTTATTGAAATGCCCCAAGTCAGAACCGGCTGACCCTGCTGGTAAAACTCAGTAAAATGTCAAAATCAGGGAAGAAATTAGGAGACAGATAACATAGTTCCATGTAGAAGGTAAGATGATCTTCCTTTATTCAATTATTTGCTTATCCTACTCAACTATTTTCACAAGTAAGAAAAAGGAAGAATGGAAATGAAAGGCTGAATCTAGTAAGAAAGTAAAATTAATTGCCTTCCAATAGATGCTGAAGTTGGTGAGAGACTACAAGGAGAAAGTATTCTGGAATTAATACTATAATACTGAGCATCCACTGTATCCCAAGTACTTTACTATTTCATTTTTAATTCTCATAACCTTGTGAAGTAGATACGTATTCCAGATGAACTTTGATCACTGAAGTTCTCCTTTGGAAAACTAAAAGGGTCTTAACATTAATCACATATTTAAAATGCGTTTTCAATGCTCTTGAGGAAATGTGGTTCTGTTCTAGGCTGCTCTTTGAAATTCAGGTTCTTAAGGGCTAAAATGGGAAACAACATCTACCTCACATTATTGTGAAGATTAACTGTTAAATGAAACTATGTATGTAAACATTGAGCAAAGTGTATAATACAAAGCAGATATTCTATTCATATTGCAACTATTATTATTAACGTCACTTCTTCAGTAGAACCAAAGTTCTCACTCATTGGTGTTCAACACTCATAGTTACTATTTAAGTAAGTTACTATTTAAGTAACTATGCATAGCAGCACATACCTGTAATCCCAGCACTCTGGGAGGCTGAAGCAGAACAATTTAGCTGAAGTCTGAACAATTTAGCAATTTAGTGAATCCCTGTCTCAAAATTAAAATCACAAAGGTTTGGTTATGTAGCTTAGTGTGAAGGCTTTGTGTTTACCTCTACAGCAAAAGCCGGAGGGGTCACCGACCTGGTGCTATCTTCTTAGTCCAGGATTTCCCTTATTGTGAAAATACAAGCACTGGGGGATGCTGGGAGTGCTGCAGTGTGTGTGTGTGTGTGTGTGTGTGTGTGTGTATTCTTATGCATATGTGCATGGATGGTCTGCTGTTCATGAACACAGCAAGAAAATCCAGGTTCTCATCTTTACAAAACGTAAAATAAGACTCCTCTTTGGATATCAATTTTATAAAGGTTTTCCCTGATGTTCACCTTAATGCTTTATCTTGTGTAAGACCATTCATTACTGCATGTTAAGCATGCAATTAATGTTTTCCTTTGGGATGCTGGACTCCTACAGTATTCCTGTCTTTATTTCAATGTATAAACCCTTGGAATTTTGTGGGTTAACTTACTAGGCCAGTTTAGCAGAGGAATAGAATCCAAATTTTTTTAGAAAAGCTCTTAGAATTTAATGTCTTTCCTCCATCAACAGCATTGAATGCTACATAATTCATGCCTATGAGTGATGGTTTGTGTCCTCATTTATAAACTGCCAACATAACCACCCCTACTCTAAAGCTTTTGTCTCCTTTACTCAGACAGAAATAAATTAAGATTTCTGCAGTGGCAATGGAAATGGAAAGGAGTGAGTGAATTCATGACCTATTTAGAGGGTAAAATTGATAGCAATTGACTGGGAAAGATAGTATGTATTGAGGTTAACATTCAAGTTTCAAGATGGTGCAGCTAGGTGGATAATGGTATAATTCACTAAAATAGGACATAGGGCTAGAAGAATTTTTTCATTGAATTATTTAAATTCAGACACAGGGGATAAGAATGAAGCAGTAGATGTGGCAAATGGTAGGCAAGTGTACCCATGATTTGAAGCTAAGAAGAAAAGCTTAGATTCAAAATCTAGAAAACTAGATTTAACCAGTGATGATGATTCATAATGTATAAGGCATACATACTTAACTCCTTAGAAAATTTTATTGTAATATTAACCACATTTTGTATATTAAGTAATTCTTAAATTTTGTGATAAATCTCAAAGGACACTATCAACTTATAGTTACACATAATGTATTTAAACCTGTGTAATTCTTAGCAAATGCCAAATCTCTGATCTAAAGCTCAATAAAAGTTCAATAAATCTAAAGCTCAATAAAGCTCTGACTGTGTCAATTTGCAATAATAATAATAATAATAGTTATAGGAACAAAAAGGCAGGATAATAATTGAATATAACCTTACACGTAGGTTAGATTTAGTGTTACCTCTGTATCTGCAACTGTCTTACCCAAATCCTGGTCCCTGTGGTGGCACTCTGAAGATCTAAAAGGACAATGCCTCTTTCACAGACCAAGTATTGCTTACCCATCTCCCCTGTCCAGCTGAGATTCAGAGACTGAAAGGCAAACCATTGTCACTTACTTTAAGAAGTTAAACAGATGAGATATTCCAATTTCATCCATTTAGCATCACTTCAGCGTAATCTTAACACTGTAAAGGCACAATCAAAATCAAGCTATTTTTCAGTTGCTTCCATGTAATCGTGGATGCAATACATTTTCTAGTAGATGATTTCCTATTAAGGAAAGCCTATTTACAAATTCTGTATCTCTCCACTGACCCTAACTTCAACTGAACAGTTAAATAGGAATTGATCATTTATTCCCACTCAGTGAGAGTGAAAAACAAAACATGCAATTTCAAGGAAGAAAAAAGAAAAAAAAACATGCACGGAATCTAGAAATATAGCAAATATTTATCAGACCTTGACAGAAAGTATCTTTCCCTAAGTGTATATAAATAATAGCATAGTCCCCCAAATCTGTCTGTTTTATACCTTTCCCTTCATGCCTTTGTCCTCCCAGGATAGATCATTTAGAAGGTCAGAATGCTTAAGACTTTGTTTTAGCTCTGTTTACAAAGTTGCTTTACTGCCTCTCTTATTGTCCTTAACAAATGCTCATGGTATTGACATTCAGTGATCTGACTTTCCTTTTCTTAGTGTTATCTTCTTCCTTAGGCAGTTTGCTGTGTCATCTCATTATATTCATGGCTTGAAAGAGGAATCTAGTTCTTAAGCTTGAAGTGGTTTATTGATCCTAGAAGATGAGGTAATTCACTATCCAACATAATTCAAACCTTCAAAGAAGGAAACATTGAACTATCCTTTTAAATGAAATAATCTGAAATGAAAGTCTCAAAGTTCTGCCTCATCCTAGTAGCAATTTATTCAGATCAAAATCCAGTATTCAAAAATAATTTTGCTTCATATATCTCTTTAAGCAACAGTAACATTCTCCCATTTGTATAACACTAGTAATTATTTTGATTATCTAACAACATCTAAATCTGATTCATTTCTCTTAGTACCTCCCATCATGTGATTAATATCAGCAGTGAGGAAGTTTTACATATTAAATATCTTTTAAAGGTTATACCCTAGGAATGTGGGGAAAAGCAAGATATCACCTAACTATAGAATCTAACAGAAAATGACCAAACAATGAAAGAAATCATATGTATTCTAAATCACCCAGCATTAACAAAATTATAATTTTGTTCCAAGAACATGAGGATGAGTATTTATAGTGGAGACAGACAGCTCTTGAATAAAATATTGAATCTCTTTATTAACTCTATTTGGAGATCATTAGAAAAGATGTCACTAATCTTTCTTTATATGATCTCAGTCTTCTGAAAAAGTGGAAATATTTTTTTGTTCACAGTGTTTGGGGTATAAATAGTTTTGTAATACAGATGCTAAAAAATGTTTTAGAAAATATATTTCTATGTTATTGATAAGAAAACTTATGAAAAGGGTAATTTGCTGAAATCATGCAATTGGATCATGTGGTATGAAGAAAAATATGGTCACAGCAGTAACTGGCTTGGAGATTTCCTATGTATCTATTTAGATAAGGGTCACATGGATGAAGAATGATTTTTCAGAGGAAATGTTAATGTATAAAACCCTTAAAACATATAGCTTGATTTCCATTATTTAAATTGTCTTCTTAAACATTGAATAATTGAACTGAACTCTCAGTGAGAATAATTTATAGTGCTTATATAATATTTTCATGTAATTTTATTTGAGACAGGGTCTTCTTTTGTAGTCTGGGCCCATCTCAAACTCAAGGTCCTCCTGCCTTCGTTTCTCCAGTGCTGGGATTGCAGGCATATGCCACCATACCCAGCATCATATAATAGCTTTTAATCATAATACTGAATATTATATTTAAAAAGCAATATGCAAGAAGAGAGAAAATAGAAGTGCAACTCAGCCTTTTATGTATTTTGTAATCTAATAGAGAACTAGACAAGATAAAATTAATGTCAGGAAAATGGTCCAATACCGCAAGAAAACACACACACACACACACACACACACACACACACACACACACACACACAGAGAGAGAGAGAGAGAGAGAGAGAGAGAGAGAGAGAGAGAGAGAGAGAGAGAGAGAAAATTCCAGTAGCTGTTGACAGGAAGGAATTACGATAGTGTTCCTAATACACTAAATGCTGACTGTGTGTTTGAGTTTTCAAGAAGATCCACTGAATAACATCCTTCCTCCTGCCCTGGTGGGACTCTTGAGGTTTAATCAGACTGAGAAGAAAAGAGTAACAGATGAGTGCCAGAAGATTTCCTGCAGTGACAAAGACTAAATTGAAAGCTATCAACCGGAAGGGGTCTTTTACTCTCCTCCAGCTAAACCTCGCTTCCAAGAGGAAAACCAGAGATGGTAGAATGCCCTGCTTTTCCTAGTTCACTAGAAAAAAAAAAAGAAAAAAAAAATTAAAACCCTTTTCCATGGTGAGAAGAGAAGTGTTTGGGAGAGACCAAGAGAGTTTTATATTCAGGTTGAAGAATACATCCAGTGCAAAGGAAAAGTAGTTTCCAGGGTTCAAGGTATTTTTTAGTGTACTAATTTAATTCTCCTAATAATCAGGAAAGGTAGCTATTATCATCACATTGAACTGATAGTATTAGAGTTTTCCAGCACAATAAAGGAGCAGAATATAAGAAAAAGTAAAAGTGTTTATTTTTTAATTTTTTTAATTTAAAGGACATGGAGAGGAGCCCACAGCCAACAGTGGATTAGCATTCTCCTCTGCCTGGATATGGAGGTATGGGGTATATGTAACCTTTGTGGTGCTTAGGGCGGACATTGATGACAGGCAAGGATCTGATTGGAATTTTCTTCGCGTGCACTGGGAAAGGAAAAATGAAGCTGTAATCGGGGAAGAAGGAGGAAGTGACCCTAAGGGTAAGTATCCCCGATTTGGCCTTCCACCATGTTGAACTACCACTATAATGTTCCTTAATTTATTCTAGGGCAAAACTCTTTCAGATAGAAGCAAAGATGAAGCGAAGAATGGTCAAACCCTTAGTTTTAGGTCCTAAAATGAGTCTGTAGCAAAACTGATACTTGAACTCAGACAGACCGGGATCCAATAATCTTTCTTGACAACTGCATTATATTTGTTCCTAACCTCCACTGTTTGCTGATGTTTGGAAATAAGCAGGTCAGTGTTCATGAAAAAGGTTAGTTTGAGTTCTAAGTCAAGGATGAATAAAATTCTAACAAGAGGAGGTAGAGAAGGTTATGGAAGAGGCACTATTTTTTATTCATTTATTTTTAATTTTTATTAATACATGTTTATAGTATGTAGTCAACATATTCATTATGGCAAGTTAGCACATATTTAAAACACATCTTAATTCTTCTTTTGTTTTTATTGGTACACATTTGGAGCATATAGTGATTGCATTCATTGTGGGGAGTTGGTGCCTCTACGTAATACATCTTAATTCTTTTTTTCATTCCTTTCCTTCTTCCTTGCTCCCCACTTCTTCCATCTCATGGTCTACTTCCCATTTACAAAAACTATCTCCCAACTTGCTGCTATTATATTTTGTTTTGCTTTTCTATTTGGGTTTCTCATATCTTCTATTTAACATTGTGTACCTCATTTATTTCACTTAACATTGTGGTCTGAAGGTGCATCCATTTTCCTACAAATAACCCAAATTTATCCTACTTTGTAGCAGAGCAGTATGTTCTTTATCCATTCCTCTGCCAATGGACGTGGGGCTACTTCCATGACTTAGCTACTGTCAGTTGTGCTGCTATAAACATGGGTAATCATGTATCACTGTAATGTGATATTTTTAACTCTGTCAAAAACTTACCTAGAACAGGAACAGCTGGGTCAAATGGAATTTATCATTTTAGGTTTTTTGAGGAATATCACCCTGATTTCATGTTCTTAACCAGTGAAATGGCACAGGAAGCTGGCAAGCACACTGAGAGGCTGAAGCAGAAGAATCACAATTTTGAGCCCAGCCTAGGCAATCTGAAAATTTAGCAAGGCCTCACTCCAAAATTAAAGGAAGGAAGGAAGGAAGGAAGGAAGGAAACAAGAAAGAGAAAAAAGACAAGACAGGTTGGGGTTGTACCTTAGTGCAAAAGTCCTAAGTTTAATCCCCAGAACTGGAGGGAAAAAAACATGGAAAAGTACAAGAAAATATAAAAAATGCAGAGTATAATCAAGAAAAACATGAATTTTTCTTTATTCATGTGCGTGTGTGTACGTGCTGATAAGGGATTCAATGACCAGAGCAAGGAAAAGTGTCTTGTCATTCTGGCTTACAAATACTGGATGATGCAGCCTGTTCCAAGATGGCAAATATAACATGAGTTTTTGGTTAATTGAAAAGAGATGGCTCTGTTTAAGTTCTTGTGTTGGTCATGTTGGCCTTCCAAGATTTGATCTTATGTTTATTGTTCTGACTGACCACCCCAAGCTCTCTGAAAAACATTTTTCCTTTTGGGGAGAGCATTCTTAAGGGAATGTCAGTGCCTTACTCTGCTTCTAAGCAGATGTTAAGAAAGCAGCTCTGGCTGGGAGAAGGAGCCCATAACCAGCTGTTTCATAGTCTGTAATTACAACCTTAATAAATGAATCATTTCCTTCATCTGGCACAGTTGGGTCTGAGCAGAGCATTCTGTGTATTAGCAGTTCTGGAACCATTTCATTGCTTGCTGTTGTCTTAACTTGGAGGTCAAAGAAATCAATCAGGCATATAGCACAAACCATTCTGACTGTATGTAAATGCAGGCTTAGCAACTGTGCGAGCTCATATGAAAGAGAGAAGTCATCTAGTCCTTGGTAATGTAATTGGCTTGACTTATTAAGCTGCGTTTAGAATATAAAAATGAAACTATAAAACATAATCTGCTCTACAGTGTGCTAATTAACCAGCTGGGCTGGCTTTTATAGACTTAATTTTACAGATTTCCTCGAGGACCTAATCTAGTTTGGTGACTCAGAGCTACATTTCCCTCCTGCTAGGACTTAATAGTCATGCCTCCTGGTTCTTTTTCCTCAGGATGTCAGAGAGCTCATCTTTTGTTCTTTTGTTAGATGACATCCTTTCTATATAGAAATCCTTTTATAGATATTAGCATTAGACATTGTATTATAAAAATCCAAATTTTTCTGTTGCTACCTGCACAGTTTTTCCTCTGTTGTGATTAATGGGCATATTGTGCAATAATGAATCATAGTTCAGAGCAACCATTCCAGAGTAAAATAGAGGAGACAGAGACAAAGTCACAACATGAGCTGGATTGAAGATAAAAATGGAGGCATGGTGCAAAGACAAAGATGAAGTGGGAAATCAATTAGCTGTAAGTTTATCACAATAAAGCAGTGTGAATTGTAAAAAAAGGTGGTAAGTAAGCAATAAAAACAGTTGTCTTCCCAGACTTAAATTTACAATGTAGTTCAGCAAGAGGAGGCAAGCAGAGCTATACAAACGACAAATATCTTTGAATAACTTTTTTTTGATGATGAAAATAAGATTACCGGATACAGAAAAAGTTAAAGTATGAAAGAAAACTTAACTAAGGATTGCTATTCTGTTTTAATGTATTTCCTTACAGCATTTTTTTCTAATCAAAAATTTTTTTGAACTTGCTTGCAAGGTACTTAATTTCATATTTTCATTTTTTAATGCCACACAATGCTGTAAACATTTTCTCTCTCCCTTCCTCCCTCCCTTCCTTTATTTTTTTTCCTCTTTTATTTTTTCATTCACTGCTGATTGAATCCAGGGGCTTCTCACTGAGCCACATCCTCAGTCCTTTCTGCATTTTTTTGTTTAGAGACAGGGTCACATTAAATCACTCAATGACCCAAGCTTGTCTCAAATTTATGCTCTTGCTGTCTCAGTCTCCCATATTCTGAAAATAAATCTGTAAAATTTTTGTGATGTTTTTGATGAATGAAATTTACACTCAGAAAAATTTAGAAAATAAAAGAAATGTAACCTATTAATGCCTTTGATAGTATGAATGTATATTACTGATATACTTCATTTAGTTTGATTGGGTATAGATCAGAAACAGTACTTTTACACTGTCTTCAATCTATCTTCAATATTTGACCACATTATTTACTACTATTATTAAATTTTAATATGATTTCTGTTTCTTAGCAGTGTACTATGAAAATTTTCTCTGTCTCTACACATAAAGACAAATATACACATTTTAAACAAATGCATAGCATTCCACTGTGTGGGCATTCTATCACTGATTTAGTCAGTTTTCTAATATTAGACTTTAATATTACATCCAAATATCTAATTTTGCATATAATGCTGCAGTAAAACTTTTACAAATATTTAACATTAGTTAGCTTTATTTTAAAATATATTTTTAGAGTCCAAAAGTGTCTGCCAATTAATAGATGCCTTGCCTATCTCCTGCTGCACAGGATATTTACTAATAGTTATTCCTTTGATCACATTTTAATGATTACATCAAAGATATTTATTTTTTAATTTGCATTACTTACATTATTCATACTGATACTTGATGGTTTGATTTTTTATGCAATTATTATATATTGATGTATTTGTATTTCTTTTTAAATGACATTTTTTCCATTTTTAAATTAGCAGATAAATCTTTTCTTGTTAATATTTAATTGCTACTTTACTGGTTAAAAGATGTAGCATTTTTAGCATGATTCAGACAGATTTTTCCTGTTGTTTTTGAATTTTTATTAAAGTCTCAAAGCTGAAAATAATTGAGACAAATACAAATGTGTTTTTAACAGAGAATTAGACACAGCCTCTACACCTCCAGGATCTGAATTTTTCTGTCACCACCAACTGCACCCAGAGATTAAATTTTAATTTATCAGCAGCAACATGCTTTGAGGGATTTGCAAGGAGTAAAGGAAACTTTGTTGTTCCTCTCATTCGTTCAGGGTTCAAGTGGAATGCAGGCCATAGTGAGAGGGCTTGACTGTATGCTCCAGTTAGTGGGCAGAGGTAAAGCAAAACCTGGGGGCAGCTGGTGTTGAGAGCAATCAAGAGAGCTGCGAGAATGGGGAGAGGGAGAGTGAGGCCAGTGTGACTGGAGTGTAGCAGGGTGGCTTTGAATATGTTCCTAGAGCCAAATTACAGCTGTCTATATCATCCCACGCCATCTTCCCAAGTCAACAGCTTATTGTACAGTTGTTCAGGCCCCAAACTTTGGCATTACTGTTGACTTATTTCTCTTTTTTACAAACTATATCTAATTTATTAATGAAATCTGTTGGTTCCAGAACTCAACCACTTCCTTCAAGATCTCCATTCTACACCAAGACACCTTATCTCCAGGTGGAACCGGATTTCTTTGTGTATATTTGATTGCATGCTTGTTCTAGTCTTCCCCAGTTTTTTTCAAGAGCCTTTTTCGGGTGGTTTTCTTTTAAATATTTGCCTTACTCACTTTTCTCATCCCAGCGACAAGGTACCTGACACCTACAATTTAAAGGAGGAGATTATTTTGGCTCATGGGTTTTAAAGAACTGACTCTATAGTCAGCTGGCTCCAAGGCAAGAAGGGCATGGTGGAATGGTCTGGTGGAGAAAGCTGCTCACATCATGGTGGTCAGGAAGAAGAGGAGGAAGGGACCGGCTAAGAGGGAGATATACCCTTCTAGGTCACACCTCTTTGACTTGCCTCTTCCAAAGAGTGCATACATCCTAACAGTGCATTCAGCTACAAATGCACCAGTGGATTAATCTGCTGGTGCATATTCAGCCCCTATGAGCCAACGATCCTCCAAAAGCACAACACTGAACTTCAGAACATCTGAAGCTTTGGGACATTCTAGATCTAAACCCTAACATTATATAATTTGTATCCTGTTATAGTTCTGTTTAAAAATCATATTTTCAATGGCTCTAGTATGAAAGTAAAAGCATAAGTTGAAAATGACATGTAAGCTCTTCCAGCATCTGCTTCTCCCCAGTCACAATTGTTTCCTTTCCAAATTTTCCTCCCCTCACTGTGTTACACCCAGGACAGTGCCCGTTCTTGTAGCTCCCTAAACATGCACACGCAACAAGGCCTTTGTGCCTATTTATTTTGTTTAAAGCATATTTCCAATTATGTATATAGTTATTCTCTTTATTCAGTGACATTTCTCAAATCATTTTTTTTCTTGAAAGATTTTCTTTGGCTGCCCTTGATAGTCACTCTCTTTAGTTATCCATACCCTTGAATTCCATTTTACTTTTCTATCCTGTGACATAATTTTGTGTGCTTCTTTGTTATAGTCCATCAGCAGAGTGCAAGTGTTTAGAGAACAAGAAGTCCATCTTGCATTCTCTTCAGTCATCACAGCGTCCTATGAGGCAGGACACAGAGAAGGCATTCAGTAAATAAATATGTGTTGCATAAGTGGTGGCAGAAGTCTGACTCAGCAGCAAAACTTTTCTATTCAAAGATGCTTTTTTCTCTTCTTTATTATGTGGCGTTTTTAGTAATGAAAGACTAACAAATTTCCATTCTAAGAAACCAAACCTATAGTAGGTAAGAAGGTATTTAGTCCTATTATGGCTAGAATAACTGGTGTATGTTTTGAACAGTAATGTGCAGAAGATATACTTACAACCTATATTTTAAAATTTTAATTATCATTATTGCTGTTTGGTAGTGGGAATCAAGCTCATCACCCTACTGTTACCAGGCAGGTGCTGTGATGCTGAGCTATATCCCCAGCCTCTACTTTTTTTTTTTTGAGACAGGATCTCATGTAGTTCAGGCTACATAATGAGATCCTCTTGCTTCAGCATCCTGAGTGCTGGGATTATAGCCATGTATTACCACACTTGGCCTAATCTAGATTTAATGCTTAACATCCTACCACTTAATATGATTCTGTATTCTGCTACAATGTGGTTTTGAAATGTTATAAAATTTTCTTATAGGGAAGTGTTTTAATACTCTATTGCTTCTATAACAAGTTACTATAAAAGTACTCTTACTTAAAACAATGCAAATTTGTTATTTTACAATTTTAGAGTCAGATATCCAACAGATCTTGCTGAATTAAAACCGGAGTTTTCAGGGCTTGCCTCTTCTGGAGGGTCCTATTTCCCTTTCCAACTTCTAGTGACCTCTTGCCTTCTTGAGTTCGTGGTCCCATTGCTCCACTTGCAAATCCATTCTTGTGAGATCTCTGACCCAGCCAGGATAAGTTCCACATTTTTTAAAAATTTATGTGATTAGGTTGGGTCCATCTCAAGTTCCTTAACTCTAATTATATCTGCAAAGTCCTTTTTGCCATATAGGGGAAGATATACACATGTTCTAAGACCTATGGTGTGGATATCTTCAGGAGTGAGACCTGTGTTTGTTCTCCTAGATTTGGAAAGAAAACATTACCATCTCTCACATGTCCCTGCTGACCTCTAAGACTAATATCTCCTTTCTTTCTTTCCTTTCAAAACAACTTTCTTAAAAGAATGATCACTATCTGTTCCCTCCATTTTTCATTTTGTTTTACTTTGATCTCTTGTAATTTATATACCTTGAAATCCTACCAACATCAACATACTGAAAATGTTCTCTCTAAGCCTGACATCGACATCCTAATCACCAAACTCTATGAGTCAGAATTTGCTTAAGGAACTAACAGGAGGATATACAGCTCCCCAAACATCCAGAGAAGATGGAGCTCACTGCCTCTGGCCATTATGTAGACCCCAGGTGCCACTTCCTGCAAGATACAACTTGCCTCTTGGCTCCAGAATGATCTATTCTTCTACTCCTGAAGTGTGACTTTCTGGATCATTTGCTTCTCCTTGTATTGAGAATGCTCTAATCTTGTACTCTTCATCTGGAAGCTCAGCTTTTCTTGCATTGTATTCTTTCTATACTATCTTTCTCTATTCCTGTTGTTCCTGTTTTACCTAAAAATTTAGCGAGGTTTTCTAGCAAGGTTTTGGAATTCTAAATCACTTGCCCCTTTTTCTGTCAGAAATAATTTTGAGAACAAGAGAGTTTTTTTAAAAGTTACTTAAATGTCTCCCTTGTTACCTGGTCGCTGTCTTTCTTCAATTAGCCATTGGCAGTCCTGAACGAAATAGCTGTGAGGCAGCGCTGGGAGGTGACTGGTGATTGGGTTTGCATGGTGGTGCTCTGTTCCTGAGGAAGGGTGACCTCTGGTGGACACAATTTATTATCTTTTTTGCCATTTTTAAAAAATTTTTATTTTAAAGAGATTAAAACAAAACAAAACAGAATAAAGCAAATCAGAACAGAACAATGCAAGCAATACAGACTTCAAAACAAGACAACAGGAAATCAACAATGGCTACCATAACATCTCTCATTTTCTTCAAAATAGCTGTGCATAACATCACACACAATAAAGTCAAACAAAACAAAACAGAACAGAAAAAAACCCCAATCAAAACAAAAGAATGAAAGCTTTACAAGACTTCAAAATGAGATATGAACAATGGCTTCTACTTTTGGGGACCATTTATATAGTAGTCCCCAAATAATTTTCTTCTGATCAGGTGATATTCAGGCTTTTACAATTTTAAAATTGTGTTTAAATATACATAATGCCCTGGTCTGCCTGCATATTTTGCTAAAGTAAAACTAGTCCGTTAACAAATCATCTGTCCTCCCCACCCCCTAGGAACCACACTCCTACTTTCATCTTCGTGACTTTGACTGTTGTAGGTAGTACACGTAAGTATATTATGTAGTGTTTGTCCTTCTGTGCCTGGCTTGTTTTACTCAGCATATGTCTTCAAGTTCTATCCATGTGTCCGTATTTCCTTCTTTATTTAACAGATATTATTTAACCAAATAATATCCATCATTTCATGTAATCTGATTATCTAGTTATAATCTAGTTATCTGTTGATGTACAGTTGGGTTTTTCCACTTTTTGGGTTATGTTTCGGTGAGGAGATTGGGAAGGACAATTTACTGGGCTTGGGTTTGCCATGGATAATTCTAAGAGAAATTAGAGCAAGAGGTTAGGGAATCTGCATGCTATCAAGAATCAGTGGCATTACATGACCAGGAATTTAAATATTCTTTTACCTAAAAGGCAGGGAGGGTTTAATGATGCTTAAATTATTAATGGTAAAACAAGCAAACAAAACCAACACATAACAGTGAAATCTGGTTATCTAGTTATAAACTAGCCATCTTTTGATATATAGTTTGATTGCTTCCACTTTTTGGCCATAATGTTGCTGTGAATATGTAAAACAGCACTCAAGTTATTTGAAGTTCTGGTTTGAATTCTGAATGTATGCCTAGAAGTGAAATTGCTGGATTGTAAGGTAATGCTATTTTTTATTTTTGAGGAGTTGCCATACTGACAGTGAAACTATTTACATTCACACCAATAGTAAACAAAGGTTCCAATTTCTTTACCTCTTCAACAACACTTGAATTTTATTTAAAGTGTTTATCCTAATAAGTGTATGTATGATTATTGTTTTGTGGTTGCTGTTTTTCATCACTGTTTATTACTCAACTGTGTGCCAAGAGCTTTATATAAATTGATTTACTTAATCCTGATGACAATCCTATGAGGTAGGCATTTTTTCCCTAGTTGATTTTTGGGGGAATGGAGATCGAGAGAATTTAAGCGAGTTTCCTAGGATATGAACTAGTAGAATGGGGATTTGAACCCAGGTCTGTTTGACTGCTGTGTGTGCTTGAATGATGACGCTGCTTCAGACTCAGTGTGCCTGGTTTGTTTTAGGTTTCCATGGTGTTCATTGTAAAATTATTGACATCTTCCTTACATTTTTCTTCCTGTTACTAAAGAGACACTGTCCACTGCTGTCAGAGCTAGAGCAGCAGTGAAGGGTCTAAATGGCCAACTTTACACTGACCAACAGCTGTGAAAGAGGTTGGTTGGTTAGAAACCACTGAGGACATTTACATTGTGATTGCTGAAAACCACATGGGTGTGAGGCATTTCCAGGTGAACAGTGATGAGAGGCAGCTGGCGCGCATCTGAGGCGCGCATTTCGTGTCCCCTGCCCTACCACACACTTACCCACCTTTTCCCACTTTTTTGACACTTCACTGCAGGGTATTCATAATTCAAGATTCCAATAATTACATTTGTGCAAGATTTCTTACACCCACCTCTCCTTGGTGCTTCCTCCGCTGTTGGAGGCTTATAAACATGTTGTTTCCAATACATTTTTTTCTTGCATGTCACTCTATTCCTTCAAGCTCAGTAAGTCTCAACTCAGCTCGTACTTCTGCTATTTTCTTCTCTATCTGTGATACTGTTATTCTCATAGGCTTCAAGCTTTAAATTATTTTTTAACCTTCTGCCTCTATTCAGCAATTTAGCATTTACTTTGCCATTCTGCTTTTTTTTTTTTTTTGTCTTTTTGAGACAGAGTTTCATTATGTAGTGCAGACAGGTCTTGAACTCATTTGTAGCACAGGCTGGCCTTGAACTCGCAGTGATCCTCCTGCCTCAGCCTCTTGAGTGCGAGGATTACAGGCGTGGGCCACTCTGCCTAGCTATGTTGCCCTTGTTAGTGTTCTTTATATATTGAAGTCCACCAGTCAAAGATCAGCAGGAACAAACTCATAGTCAAGAAAGTTAGGTTTATTTAACTTGCTGTAACCAGGAAGAACACACCTAAGGAAAATCTCAGAAATATTTCAGTGAGGGGGTTGGGAAGGACCACTTATTGGGTTTGGGTTTCCAGTGGATAATTTTAAGAGGAATTAGAGGAGGGGGTGGTTAGGGAATTTGGATGCTATCAAGAATAGGAGGGGATTTAAATATTGTTTTACCTAAAAGGCAAGGAGGATTTAATGATGTTTAAATTATTAGTGGCAAAACAAATAGCACTTAAAAAGCCAGAAAAAGAGAAAGGTGCTATTAATCAGAGGAGAGGACATATAGCATGTATTTTCTGTTTTCTGGTCAGATAACAGACTTGCCTTTGTCTTGGTCTGATCCTGGTAATGAAATGGACTTAAGAACTTTTAATTTACTCTGATGAATATCCGTCTGTTTTCCATTTTCTCTTTACTGGTTTATTTCCCTCTGGCCCCTCACCTCTCACCCACATCTGACTTCATCCTTCAAGTCTGGACCCACGGAAGGGCCTCTTGACTTCCCCTTGCCTCTTTCTCCCATCCACTCCGCTCTGCCATCCACACAATTGCCGAATCAGTGATCATGACTTCTGCTCAAAAGACTTTCACAGGTTTCTTAGCTTAGGAAGTCTCTACTCGGTATCCAGTCTACCATTTCAAGACTGTTTCTCAGGATTCTCTGCTTTTCTCTGTGTTACCTGTTCATTTGAATGTAGTGTTTGCTTTCTAGTTTCTAAGTCAGTGAGTGGTTGGTGCGAGCCTTAGAACAGACTTACTGAATCTCAGATTGAGCCTTGATTCAGGATATGGGTAACAGCAACTTCATCTTCTCACGGTGATTGTGAGGCAGCTGGTTTGTAGATCGTATATTGGGGTACAGTGTTCTCTACTTTTGGCTCTTTTTAAGGAAGATCTTCCAATTACCTAAGCTGAAAAATCCTACTTGACAAATCCGTCCATTAGTGCCTATGTCTAGAGCCACTAGCCAGGTTTGACATTCTTTGCACCTCTCATACCGGTCTTCTGCCATCTTACCCATTACAGGTTGTATACACTTTGAAGGCAGGAGGCTTGTTTATCATTCTTTCCATCTCCAAAGCAAGGATGAGCTGTAATAAATAGGAGTGTTCAGTAAATATTTGGTCCACAAATGAGAGGAGTGTGCTTTATCGAGCTCATTATTATATCTGGAAATAAATCAGTGAAATAAATTTTTCCTAATACTTTATTAATTATTATTAATTTCTATATAACATTAATTTCTATATAACATTATTAATTATTAATTTCTATATAACATTAAATAAACTATAATTATAATGCTATAATTAGAAATTAAGAGAACTTTCTGAGCCACAGTGAAAGAATGTGTGTGTGTGTTTGTGTGTGTGTTTGTGTGATGTATGTGTATATATACTTACTTGCTGGTACAGGGGATTGAGCAGAGTCCTTGCTAGTTGCCCAGGCTGAGTTCCAACTTGTGATTGTTCTGCCTAAACCTCTCAGAATATTAGGCATGTTCTTCCATGGACGATTTATATTGAATATATATTTTCAGAGAAGGGGGAATTACTTTTATTCCATCTATTTGTATTTTCATATAAATACTTTTAAAAATCTAATTTTATTTGTTAAAAAGCTGTTAGATTAAGAAAACATGCAAAGTTTACACACTTGGCATATAACTTCTCCCCTCACCCCCCAAAAAAATTATACAAAGTTTTGACACTTAAAAATGGAATTTTAAAAGTTTCAGATTATACCTATTAATGCTTTTATTTCACTCTTACAAACCTGAGTACATAAAAGTTTTGTTTTTTTCTCTAGAAGGGGCTGAGACTCTAAACACAACTACCTTAGAGGCGATTCTCTTTCTTTACAAGTTCAAACATCATAAGTGTACAAATGTACCATCCACCATACTCTTTTCTTTTTCTTAAACCTATGAATCTCTACCACAAAATTACTTTATACTTGCTGCAAGCATGACACGGAGGTGTGGCTTTTATTAGTTTCCTTTCTTCTGTAGAAAATTCACAAAAACTTTTATGGCCACACAGGTGTTTGCTTTAAACTGTCCTCCAGTCTATGGATATTAAGGGGGCTGGAGAACTTGGTCTCTTGAAGGTGTGAGAGGCACTTCAGATACTCTGCAGTCTCCAGTGTTCTTGATTACCGGAGGCTTTGTGTTCATTGTTTTCCTCATGCACATCTTTTGGACTCTGTTTTCCAAGGTGGGAAGGGCTATTAGCATCTGATGCCAGCAATGAACCATTCCCTCATTTGCACATTTACATCAGGCACTCAAAGCCACAGAATATGGAGGAAGCAATATTGGTCTTTAATGGTGAACTCAGATCGACATTCTGTTAGATGTTTTGAGAACAGGGTTCTCCAACGTGATCTTCACTGTCAGGGAATAAATAGACCGTGTCGTGACTTCCACGCAGTACAGAGAGATAGGCAACCTCTTAAAATACGCGGAGCAGTGGTGACTCTCATTCCACTCCCTCCTCAATGAGTGCTTGAAGAGGCAGTGGACCAGGTGTCCAGTGGACCAGGTCATTACCCTGAGACCTGCTTTGTTCTCGTCACTGATTATCTATGAAACTTGTAACAGATGAATGAAAAATACACACCTGGATATAAAAGATCTGTTTGTTTCCATGATTAAATAGCTTGTGTGTAACTGGATCAGTGACCTTTGCCCACAAGATTAGACAGCAAATATTATAGGCAAATAGAGAAATCTTTCCATGGTGAAGGTGAATGCGTAAGAGGAGAGGAAAAGAGAAAATACTGTTGAAGCAAGATGAACATTGAAAAGAGTTAGTGCTACTTAACCTCAAATAGGAATGAAGTTTTGGGTTTTTGCTTTGTTTTTGTTTTTTGACACAAGATCTCCCTATGTTGCCCAGGCTGGCCTTGAACTTGCAGTGATCCTCTTGCCTCAGCCTCCAGAATGCTGTGGTGCACCACCAAGCCCAGCCAGGAATGAAGTTTTGACCAAAGTTTAACAAAAATGTTCAGAGTTTTAAGGAACAGTACAACTGTCTAATCACATGAATTCCAACACTTGCTGCATATTAAAATGATATAAGAACTATTGTTATTATGTGTTATGGAAGTACAACCATGTAAATCATGAGCTTCATTAATTTACACTATCACCAGGTTAGGAAGCTGAACATTCCTAGGCACCCAGAGTTCCTTGTTCTTTCTAGTCATTGCCTTTTGCTAGAAGTAACACATGTTCTGACTTTTGATACTGTAAATTAGTTTTCTTATTTAAAAAATACATGCATAGAATAAATAGAGTGCTGTGGCCTTCTGCATCAAAGTTCTTCCCCTATCCAAATCAGTGTGAGATTCTGTGAGTACCAAGAGTTCATTCTCTTTGTTGTCTGGTATCCTAATTATTAATACACTATCATTTATTTACCTGGTTAGTGATATATATTTTAGTTGACTGCAGTTTGGGGTTATTGCAAATAATGCTGCCATAAATATTTACAAATATTTTGGTGAATGTGTGTAAATATTTTCCTGGGCATGTAATCAGGAATGGAATTATTGAAATAATGTATGTGTATGTTCAGGTTATTATGCACAATCACCTTTTTCCAAAGAGATTATATCAAACATTCAAGTTCCAATTGCTCTGTCTTCTTATTCATTTAGGGACTCTAAAAAATGTTCAATCTTAAGCTCTACTCAGATATGAGTCTAGAAAAATCAAATCTTAATTTCTGAGGGTAAGCTCCAAGGACTGGAATTTTAGAGTTTTACCAAGTGACATGAGTGGTCATTAAGTAGAATTAAAAAATCACAGTTATTCCAGTGAGGGATCTGGGACATGAATAGGTGGAATGCTTTATACAAGCCAAGAAGATGGTGAGCGGACTGGGTTTTACACAGTGCTATGCTTTCTCTTCATGGTTGGTCTTTTTGGAGTTACTTCTTCAATAAGCCATAGTTGCACTGTGAAAATGAGCTTTGAATTAGACAGTTTTTTAAGAACATGTTTTTGTTTGCAAAGAATTCTTTTCAGGGTCTGTGAGGTAGAGCTGGTATGCAGTGACCACTACATAATTTGTGAGAGTTACTTCAAAACATAATGTGAGATTCCACATTCAAATGTGACTAAGAATTTCAAGATCATGATGACAGAACATTAAACCAAATACAAAGCCCCTCTTAGAGTATGGGTCTGTCTGATTGTACAGATTATATCCTCACAGAGCTGGCTTTGCAGTGTTATTATCCTTACATTATAGATGAAGCAGTAAGGCCTGCCGTTGGCTTGGAAAGTGGTCATATTAAATGTAATGATGCTTGCTTTCCCTTTCTGGCTTAGAGAATGGGTACATTCCTCTTCCCCTGGATTTACAAAGACAAAATGAATAAAAGTGATGTAGATTAAATTAACAAAGCTTTCAGAAGTAGGAAATCTGAAGTAAAAAAAGAAAAAGAGACTATTTGGGAAAAAGAGTAAAGAATGAACATTTAAAAAATGAGATTCACCTAATTGTGTTTAAAGTTGATACTTGGGTTCCTCTCCTTATGTTCCTTATGGATGTCTCTGCTTTATTTTCTGAGGCATTTGGCTAATAAACTCAATCCAGATGTTTGTACCATTCCAGCAGACACCCACATAAGCCTACTGTTGTGTAGGCAAAAAAGACACATGAAAACATATACTCTACTTCCATGTGTTATTCTTCTAAAAATACATGGAACTATGCCATGGAGTTGAGATTTTATTGTAAGAATTAACTAGATTCGTGTATGACTAAACGAGAATGGTAAAATCCCACCCCAGGCCTGATGAGGGGTGTACTCTGGCAGGCACCTGGGGCCCTTCTGTTCCAGATATCTGGGCGCCCTACTCCTACCTGCTTTGCTGCTCTGGCCCTGCACTGTGGCTGAGGAAGACGCTGAAACCTAAAGGGATGCAGTGACTAATTAAAGGTCGCACAGTGTTGGGAGTGAGATCCAGATCTTTGCCTTCCTTGCAGAATGACATTATTTTGTGAACTGCAACCACTCAATTTAGGGGTGAAGACACCTAGATACAGAAAGGCTGGACTGAATCGCCACTGCCTTACTCTTCCCAACAGAGATGAAAGCTGAGCTGAGAGGTGGAGATAGCTGGAGACCATATGACCCTTCTGAGTGCCTGGATAAGAGTCTAGCTTCACTTTAAACCATCCCTGGAGTGTTTGCTTTACATGCTCTGCTCCTATGAAAGTTTGATTTGGATTTTTGTCACCTGTAGCCAGAAGTGTTTTAATCCATGCCATAAACTCCCTCCCCCCCACCTCTATATATTAGCATTTATATAAATTAGTATGTATATTACTCTCTATATATATTAGTATATATCATATATATTAAATATAGCATATATATTAGTTTAGATAAATATATCATATGCATTATGTTAAAGTTCTCTACCCCAGTGATTTCCAACTAATCTATTTCTCCCCAGGTCTTCTTATGAACATATAAATAATTCAAAAAACTAGAGATAGGTTGTAATCAATGACCTACATTTTCAGATATCCTTGTCTATGGGGGAAGAAATCTCTGTTCAGGTCTGCTAGTGATGAAGCTTCTTTACTCTCCCGTTGTTTAGGGCAGTCATCCCCAACCTTTTTGGCATCAGAGGCTAGTTTGTCTTTTTCCACCAGAGGTAGGCTGTGGAAGACACTTTCTCCAGAGACGGGGAAGGAGGGGTGATTGTGAAAAGATTCAAGCACATTACAGTATTGTGCATTTTTGGTTCTATTTCTACTACTTTGTAATATATGAAGAAATAATTACACAACTCATCTTAGTGCCAAATTAGTGGAGGCCCTAACTTGCTTTCCTGCAGGTGGGAGGGCCTATCTGGGGATGATGGGAAACAGTGACACATGAAGTGTGTTACTTTTGTCCAGCTGACTCTTTAATCTTGTTTTGTTTGTTGTCATAGCAGAACACTCTACTTCACAAAAATAGGATGTTGAAAATAGAGACAGGCTTATCGTACTTTCTTAGGATATTCTGCCTTGACCTTAAACCAGGACATATGGCGATTTGAAGTTGTCTCGAACATATTTTTAAGGCCACTCTCATCTGTGAGCTTAAGCCGTTGATCCTCTTCTAGCATGGACAAAATTGATCCACTTGGCTTATTCACAAATGGAGTTGTAGATCCATTCTTATCCAGTTAAAAGCTTTATTTATTTTTTATTTTTAGTTATTTACTTTTTTAGACAGGGTCTTGCTATGTAGTACAGGTTGGCCTTGAACTCACTTATGTAGCCCAGGCTGGCCATGAAGTTATGGTGATCCTCCTGCCTCAGCCTTCTGAGTACTGGGATTGCAGGTGTGCACCATTACACCCAACAGTTGAGAGGTATTTTGCAAATGGAAGGTAATGTTCAAACTCTTGAGAGCTGAACAGGTGATCAGCCCCAGCTGGAGGAAAGAAGACTTTGACTCAGTCTTTCTCAAAATCTCTGCTAAGATTGTAAGCATGTCAGAAGTCCCAATGTCCATTCGCTGCCTCCTATAACTCCTATTTAGCTTTGAATGCATCTACTTTATTTACTGACCTGAACACTGTTGTTGTCCTCCTCCGAAGTGACAGATTAAGTTCACTGAGCAGGTTGAATATGTCACAATAAAAGTATTTTTTGAGCCTTCTATGTCACTGAATTGTGTTGTTTGTGGTGACTATTTTCTGAAAATAATTCCTGGAATGGCTCATGTGTCTCAAAAACTCTTCCCTTGGGGAGCCATTGCACTGCAGTGTAAGAGAGAAGGTGTGTGTGTTCAGTGCTCATCTCCTCGCAGAGCTGTGTGAACAGACACAAGTTCAGGGCGTGCACTTTAATGTGGTTCATGGTTTTAATCACATCCTGTGAAGCATTGTTAAGTTCAGGTGACATGTTTTGGCTACCAGCATTTCTCTGTGGATGATCCAGTGCACAGATTCACATTCAAAAGTGACCTCTTTGACCCAAATTATAGAACTAGAAAGCCATGCATTCACACGGCTGCTCTATCCGTGCATATAACAGCAAAAATATCTAATTCTGTTTTCTAATTCAAAATTCGTTCAAATACTTGAACAGTTCGCTGTTGGTTGGTAACAAAAGTGTACATAACATATCCTCATGTACTCTTGAAAAACATGTCTCACAAAAATAAGTATAGTTACCTTGTTGCCATCGTAGGTGGACTTGTCAACCTGAAATTGTGTCTCAGTATCTTTTGCTATTTCATCAATTGATCTAGTTGTGTTGCTAGCTGAAAGAACATATGGGACCCTTTGAACTATAGCCTTCCCTAAAAGTTCACAATAAAGATTCTAAGCAGCAGGCAGGGCAAATTCTTCACTCATAGTAAAGAGCTTAGATTAGAATGTAGCTTGCCACTGAAAAGTATGATCTCAGTGCAGAGACCTTTGATAAAGTGATGGCCCACAAAGATGGCTTCTGTTGCTGGTGTTCCATGTTCACTCTCTTTTGAAAACTTCCAAAGATTTGTCTTGGCCCCTGTGTGACAAAGCAGCTTTGAAGCTTTCCTGGCTTGATTGGATGATCCTTAGCTACAGCCACGCATGACAGGAAGTGGATTCAAAGAAGCACGTGTTCCAGTGAACCCATAACCCTTAAAAATTTAAGGAGGAGTCTTTTTTTCTCTTTTAATTTCAATTTTTCACTTTCTTGACAGTCTTAAATCTCCTGTTGTCTCTTCATTTTCACTCTTCAAAGAAGTCCTCCAGTGATGTTTGTGTTTTACTCATTTTGACTAGGGTTATTTTGAGGACTTTTCAAAACTGAGACTGAAAAGATTGCAGTGTGTAAAAGAGGCATGAATGGAAAGTGAATAAATTAATGAACAAGCTACATTCGTGTTAAAATAGGTGTCAGATTCTGACTTAAAGACTGCCACTGGATGCAGCTTAATTATCACTTGCTACTCAGGATGTGCTTAAAGCAATTCGTTTATTACGGTGTCTTTAAAGTTTGGCTTCTCTGCTGATGTCAGTCTGTATCTGCAGGCATTCCTGAGCGCTAATGTTCCTGTTGCAGCTCCACTGCAGGTCTCCAGACATTAGCCTTTCATAAGGATCACGCATCCTAGATCTTCCACATGCACAGCTCACAGTGGGGTTTGTGTTCCTATGAAAATCTAATACTGATCAGGTAGGAGGTGGGATCCAGATAGCAATGTGAGCAATGGGGAGTGACTGTAGTTACAGATGAAGCTCTGCTTGTTTGCTCACTGCTTACCTCTTGCTGTGTGACCTTGTTCCTAAAGCTCCTGGGGACACCTGGTTTAGAGGTGCAGTATTTGTGAATGGCAGGTAGTGATAC
The DNA here is from genome assembly GCA_004027455.1 of Hydrochoerus hydrochaeris. Taxonomy (NCBI): domain Eukaryota; kingdom Metazoa; phylum Chordata; class Mammalia; order Rodentia; family Hydrochaeridae; genus Hydrochoerus; species Hydrochoerus hydrochaeris. The sequence goes on along the minus strand of PVLA01002781.1, from coordinate 85,067 downwards.
ACAACACTCCTTTACTTAAAATGGTCTATTTTCTTATGAATGGTTTTCAGCTGGATTCATCTAAGCATTTCTGAATTGGGCTCCTCTATCACACCCAGATACCTGTAGCCCTTCCAGGCCACAAGAGTGAGGCCTCAGTTGTCTGAATTTAGGATTCAAGCCCAAAGTAATAACTTATTTACCCTTCTTTACTTCCACTTTCTCTGTACATGAAAAGGGAATGTTATAGACTAAGTTGTGTCTCCCTCACATCAAATTCATGTGATGACATTCAACCCCCAATACCCCAAAGTATTGGTCTATGTGGAGATAAGGCCTTGCAAAAGCTAAATTTGATTAAATGAGGTTAGTATGGTAGACCCTAATCCAGCATGACTGATTTCCTTATGAGAAAAGGCAGTTAGGATAAGGGTACTTTACTTCTTGAAGATACAGGAAGATGTCCAGTCTGACTGCAAGCTAAGGAGAAGGGCTTCAGAAGAAATTAACCCTACTGACACCTTGATTTTCCACTTCCAACCTCCACAACTGTGAGGGCATATACCTAGGTGCATCAGTCTGTGATATTTGCTATGGCAACCCTAGGAAACTAACACAAGAGGGTAAAATAACAAAGGCAACTTCAAAGATTGTCTTGAGAAAAAAGTGAAATTGGTGGATGTTAATTACTGCCATAGCCACTAAGTTTTACTACTCTCTTCTTTTATCTTTATTCTGCCTTTAATGTAGAGGATGGTTCTTCAAGGAAAGATAATTTCGTTCAAAAGTAAAAGGGCAACACCACTAGGTACTTATCCTTATTTACTTAGTTATATTTTAAATTTAAATAAAGCCTCAAGTGCCGTCTCCTTGTTAGGAGATCAAATCCAGCACAACACTCAGCTGCACCTGGCTCTCAGGCCTAGGGACTTGTCTCAGCTGCATCTGTTCTGACCTACTCTCCTCTCTCGCCATTCATCCAAGCAGAGATGTGAGAAAGTGGACAGATTAATGTGCTAAGGGGTAGTTCCCCAACAGTCTTTTCTATTTTGCTGAAGGACCATTTTTCTTGTTAGCTACATTTACTCCAAGTCTTGATTTTATTCAACAGACTGTGCGAATATTATCCTGAGAATAGTTAGTATTTATATAGCAGAGTTCCCATGGAAGCTCAAAGCACTATATAAATATTGTCTCATTAAAAACTCACGGAGCTCCATGAATTAGGTTGGTGGCTGCTGCGACTTCTCCGATGTACAGATGGTAAAACAGAGGGTGTTCTTTACAAGTTCAGAAAAACTTGGAGAGAAAGAAAAGCAGCATCTTCTCAGATTCAGTGGTAAATCCTCAAGCTAGCACCCCAGATTTTTACAGGCTGAACAATATTCAGTGCAGAGCCACAGGATGGGTTTGGATGAGCAATTAAAACATTATAAATATGGGGATCGTTGTTTTTTTCTAAGACTGGGGCCCAGTGTGTTAGCTGGTGACAGTGAGGAAATATCTACAAACTCTTGGCAATTACTGCTATTACCATCTTTTTTATTATTTTGCTGAACTGGCTGTTGGTAATTACTTGTTTATTCAGCTCACTGTTGGTAGTTTGATTGCTGAATCGATCTTTTCAGCAATCCTATAATGGTATCCTACAATCGCAAATGCCTTCTTTCACAATAGCAAAGTCATATCCCCATACTGTAGGTTTCCCTCTTAACAACAAGGTCGCAACCTACAACAGCAAGATTGTACCCCAAAATAGAAAGTCCCCTAGCCCCCAAATCAAGATTCCACATTAAAATAACACATTCTCTGCACAACCTTCCAATTTACTGATAGTTTCTTCTGATCTAGTCCACAATGTCCTGGTTCAACCATATAACCCTGCATGTTTTTTATTCTTTTAGTGTACTGGTCTGCATGTGTCTTTATTTCCTCCTCTGCAGATCCTGGGAGGATTAGTTACAAGGCTACGAAAACTCATAAGTAGACTTATTAAGGCTAATAACATGTATGAATAAAATCTTTATAATTAACAACAAAGAATAGCAGTTGACTTTGTGCTCAAGCATCAACACAGAAAGCCAACCAGAGGGGCTGCCAGTGTTCAGGTGGCTTCTGCCCAGAATCTAACTGGTTAATGGAAACAGCAGCAGAGATAGTGTGCAAAAGCAGGCCAAGGCTGAGAAGCCAGAGGGAAACTAAGACGCTGCAGGTGGATTTCCTGCTTGGGCCAATGCTTACCTGAGGTTGTGACTGCAGGACTGACAGGGTTTTATTATAATATCTCCCTCTAAGTTCTGCCGTGTAGCTTCCCTGCTGCCTAAGATAATGCCTATTGCTGAGCATCTGCAGTTATACAAAGGGTTATTACTTTTGGCCGAAAGCTTTCTGATAGAGGATACTTTATTAGAAAATGAAACAGCAGCCTTCACCTGCGGTGAGGCTGAGACACAGCATGGATTTTTAATTTGGCATTTTCACAGCACAGCGTATTTAGGTGCACTTGGATTGCCTTCCCTGACTGCTTCTTGAGTGTCTTTGAGATTTGTCCTGTGGGAGGCACTATGTTTGAAGTCTTTGTTATCACAATATAGAAATACTTCTCCCTGTGTTTCTTAAACATTAAGACTACTATTTTTGTCCTGTTATCAGACTCAAGATTGTAAATGCTCAATTTCTGAAAGACATTTAAAAAAATCAATTGTTAATTACAATATTGATCATTTAAAAAAATGGAAAAGATAAGGGCAACTTACTTTCTAATAAATAATAACTCAATTTCTCCAAAAGTGTTTTATAAAATAATTCACTAGGGAGAGACAGTAAAACAAAAAGTCTGTATTTAAACAGGCCAAGTGATGTATTTTATGTAATGAGAGAGATCACATCTATAGCTAATTTTGAAAAGACACTCATTAAAAAAATGTTCACTGTTGTAATTCCAAGAAAATTTTCACAGGAAAAATAAGTATTATTCATAAATCTCAAAATTCATTCCATAGGTTTCCTGTTAAAAGCACAATTATAGAGAACTCTTTTTTTTTTTTTTGGTATTGGGTCAAACTCAAGTCTTGCACTTGCCAAGCAGGTGCCTATACCACTGAGCTAAATCCCCAGCTCAATTGTAGCTAACTCTTGAGAATAAAATATATTACATGTATACAATTTTCTACTTGCCCCACATGCTCGAGGACATTAACTCTTCTCAGGCCATGACATCACTCCCCCTAGTCAATCTTTATTCTCTTTGCATGAAAGAAATTGGTACTTTTGCATCATTATTGGAAACAGGGTAGGGACAAGTTTTAGAAAAATCTAGAGAAAAGATTGGGTACAGCCAATGTTATTGGCTCTTGATAGACTTTGATTGGTTTATGCGGGTGATACACACACTCCAAGTGCCAATGCTGGGTTTGGGTAGGTAAACATGGCCAATCAGAGAGACAAGAAAGTCAGCTTATGAGAGTGTGGAGGCTGCTCAGTTACTGTGTCTCTCGTGTATGCACTGGCCTTCCTCAAATCACCATTCCTATAATAGCTCATTCATTAATGCCCTTAATATATACTCAGCATTGTTCTAAGCACTGCATACATATTAATGCCTTAAATCTGATAATCAGAATGGGTCCTCATTTCTTTTTACTCTCATTCTGTAAACATATATGCAGAAACACACACGCATATGTATGAGTTATGCATAATACATATGTATATGTCAGATTTTGAATTTTTTTAGTCAAGTAAATTTAAATCCTATCTCCTTGGACTGCTATTTCTGTGAAATCTCACAGCAATTGTTAATACGATGCCATTGATATGATGGGGCCTGCCCAGGTCATGACTTTTTCCAGCCCTATTACAGTTTTGTCCTTGTCACATCAATATACTTTCATCTGTTTGAAGATGGGATAATTTTTACTCATTTGTTGGGTAAGAAAGCGCACCCAGACCTGGTACAGAGCAGGTGCTCATGTTTGCGGGAGGACACAGAACCTGACTGCAGCTTTAAACAAAGTGGGGTTGGGACTGGCAGATTTCCATGGAACCCGGAAGTTATCTCCAAGGTCATATTTAAAGCTTTCCTTTGTCAAGGTGAGATTTTTACACAAGGTGAAAATTCCACAAGCAAAGGAGTATGTAAATATTACTAGAAAGTGGAAATGAGATGATGTATGTAATTAGACAGTTATTTAAAGAGCAAGTGGATACGCTGAAATTTCCCTTGTGAAATTGGGTTAACTCATCTTTTCATTTTAAAATAATTTAGTGATTTGTGAAAGCATAATGTACTTCCTTTACTTGTAACTTTAAAAAACGAATTCCACTTCTTCAGGCAAGCAAGAAATTCTTCTTTGAGCATCTTCTATTTTGCAAATGAAAAAACTGAAACCCAGATATGTTAAATGGTTTGGTAAAAGTCATACGCTATGTTAGTAACAAAGTTGTATTCTAAGATAGAATACATCTTTTACTGAACAAAGATTGAAGGTCTACCACATATCTTGTTCCTGGTAGGAGCTCAGTAAATATTGTTTGGGTAAATTGATTATTCTGTATGGGCACTGACCTATCAGAAAAAAAATGTTGGCTTACCTGACTGGTGCAGTCCTAGCGGTGCACTAACTGCGCACCCTCAAGGCTGTGAAGCTAAACGTCTGCCCTACATCAAGGAGGAAGTTACTCAGGGCTTAGGGTTCCTGTAATTCAACCTGCTCTGTCTAGCTATATCCCAGGCCACAATTTTAAACCAAGAAGTAGAAATCAAGCTCTTCACTTCTGTATTTTCCACTACATTATGTCTAAATATATAGATAGAAATTCAGTGAGATGATAGTAGAAAGAGGAATTAACTAGCTTATTTGAATAACAAGGCAGAGGCAAGTGAGTCCTCTGGAGAGAATAACTAAAAGCTTAACCTAAACCATCGGCAGAGACAAGAGTATAGCTCAGCCTATAAGAAAATAAAAAGTGAAGAAGTCATTGACATCATGAGAGTCTATAAATGAAATGAATCACTTAAAATCTAAATAAGGAAACCCTTAAAACTTTTCCTAATCAAAGGTTACTCAGAGCTCCAAGAAAAAGAAGCAGACAGAAGGAGAAGATAATAGATGTAATTGAGTCACCAGCTAGTTTCTTCAATCATAGCCTTTGGTTTTAACAGTCTGATACCTCCCTAGAATACAAATCACAGATGCCTAAAGTAGCAACCTCCCTGGCAATGAGATTTAAAAGCTATCGTGCAGAAAAGCATGCAACCTGCTGAAGCTCTTCCCACTTAGTTTTGGAAGGTATCCCACAGATATATGTAGTCTGGAAGTAATAGTAGAAGATTTTCTTTTTAGATTTGAAGATAATCAGTGTTAAACTGAAACAGAAAGGATCAACTGGTTAAACTGATTTCCCTTTTACCAGAAGGCATATGGGAGGAGGCCTACTGTGAGTCAGAAAATTGGAGGAAAGAGAGGTTTCTTCAGTGGATGTCACTCACTCCCAGTCTTCTTTAAATGAATGGCAGGTGCTCAACCTATCAAATTAAGACACATTTGACTCCTTTCCCAACTGCTCCTCTTTCTCTCTGCAGCTACTTGGTGACTCATCCCTCCACTAGGGACTCAGCAGAGTAAAGGTCATAAGTGAAATGTTTCATAATGAACTCAAGGCCAAATCCAAATCTTCTTAAGACACTGTTTTAGACTATTTTACCACTCCTTCCATTGATAGAAGTAATGGCTCAGCTGCATTCATAATCACAGTCTTCTCCATGTTTTATGAAATAAGTACAGCTATCTAATGTACATCTAACAAGTAATTAAACTTTCCTAAGAAGAAAATGTGGCTACTGTTGTATTTCTTTTTTTAATGGAAAAAAGGTAAAATTTCATAACAAATAATGAAAGAATAGCAATAATTAATACATTGCATGTTGTTATCTTTAAAGTAGTTGGTTGCTCAGAGCACAAGATATGGGCATAAAAATTTCTCCAATCAGTATTAGCACAAACTTTTCCTATTAATGAATCAAGAGATACTAATCCTATAACTGCAGAAGGAGAAAGGCAAGAAATAAATCTGACATATTTCTTACTTTTTAAAATGTTCTATTCTTTAGGCATGCTGAGTGCACCTGCCAGTTAGTTTGCCTAACTCGTAAATCATATGAATGTGTATACCCATTGCTCACCCAGAACTCAATAAACTATTGCCCATCCCAATTTCACTCCTAGACAATTATCAGTGGAATGATCAGGTCTTCTGACACCGAGTCATACGACCCTGACTCATAAATACCCTGCTGCTGAGATGGCTCTGCACATGGAAATGGGACACTGCGTTTCCTATTTGCCATTATTCCTCCTAAATCCTGGGGAGGAACTGCTAAATAGTGACTTGCCATGCTTAGACTGGATGACTTTTGCATTTGCCTTTGTCTTTTGATGTCTGAACACACAGACAAGAAAACACCTTTAACCTTATAAGCATACTATTTCCACTACAACTGTCTGTACTTTGTTTTAGCTAATTACTGAAAATTAATAATTTATACTCAAAAAAGATTGTATTTGAATCTTAATTTCTAATATCTTATTGTAGCTTCCAAGTATGTGAATGGGGGCTATAACTATTGAGTTTTCTATTTCTTAGCCATAGAATATCTCAGAGATAATTTACCCATGTTGGATCTGTATTTCCTTAGTTCTAAATGAAAGCTTGAGTTAAATCAGATTCATGTTTTATTTGATCAGCACCTACCAATCAAAGCAGGGCTAAATACTATCTTATAACAATTAATTTTTCAATATTCATATAGCAGGTGACTTTTCCTAATAATGATTCATATTTTTATATTTTTTGAAAAGAAGCAAAGATCTAATGGCCCTCTTATAACAATCGTCTGATGGCAAGAAATTGGCTCTATCATTTTGATTGGGTGATTGCTCTCCAATTTGCAGCTCCTTGCAAAATTCTTAACACTTGCTTTGCTTTTCTACTTCTGGCCTATTTGTTCATTTATATTCCTTCTCTGCTTCTGGCAAGCAACCCCTGATTCTGAACTCTGAAAAGTCTGTGATTCATGACTATTGTATTTCTAAAGAAGGTTCAAGAATAATTCACTTATAAAATAAGATATTTTGTTGAGAATGGGGCTATTTTTAAAATTCCAAAAGTAAGTCCCAAACTGTTTTTTAAATTCCTAAAAGATATGCTTGATGACTTTGGGCACATATGATGGATGTTAGTATTGTTTTAGTTATTAGCTAAGGTTCAGTCATGTCCTAGACGCTGCCCACAGTTCTTCTCACATAGAACTGTCCAATGCAGCTGTTCAACTCCTCAGACCAGCAAGAAGAGTTCCTCCTTCTATTCTGTTCAGACTGAGTTATATAAAGCACAGACTAATATTTGTAACCATCTATCACCTTTGCATTCCAGGAGAGTGGATTGGATGTGGGTTTAAACATTAGGAGTAAGAATTACTAGAGTTTATCCAGGATCTGTCTAGCACACATGTTTTAGTATTTTAAGTACTTCAAGAAACATTTATTCAGCACTTATCATCTGCAGCCTTCACTCAGTGAAAAAGAAAAAAAAATATTTAAAAAATACAATGTTGAATAAGATACAGACCCCACTTTCTAGAAGCTTACAGTGTAATGTGAAAATCATAGGTAAACTTGTAATTCTATGCACTCTAAAGTATTTTGCATATACTTAAAATTCAATCTCAGAGATCGGAATGTGTGATTTAGGTTCTATTAAAACACAGAGTTAAAAATTTCAAACCTGACTATTGAGGGTAGTATCTTCCATTCTCCACTTAACTCTGCTAGTGTAAATAGGATATAAAGTTAAAAGGATAAAACACTCACTGCTAAGCATAGAATAGGTGATCAATAGACATTTTGAAGATCTTCATTTATCTTCTTTACGGAGTAGGCAGACTGTTAGTGGAGAAAAAGTGATATAGATCCAGTTTGAGTTATTCGTAAATGCATTAACATCACACCAAGTTGCTTAGGGTGAATTATTTATGGGAAAGATAATATAACACATATCAAAAATAAAATATTGTGTTATCTTACTTCAGTTGCCACTACCTAATATGCATTTTACCCTGACCCAACCACCTTACTGCTGAGGAAAAAAAAAATTTCAAATTCCTACAAACAAGATTGCAGTCAGGTAATTTAAGGATGCAAACACACAGGACACACGGGGCTAAATAACGTCTCTACTTACTGTGATTGATACCAAAACTCTCACTGGGCACTAATGAGATCTTTGATTACTGTAGAGGCAGCATGTGGTCATTAATTGGGGGGGGGGAAGTGCTTTTCACTGTTGCTTTGTGACAGTCTTAGCAGTGAGACAAATGGAGAACAACTCATGGTACACTCAAAATTATCTGCTGAAGAAGCTTGTCTTATAAAGTCAGAAATATTTTCTGTGTACTCTGGTCTACTGTCAATGCATATGAATACGTACATAGCAGTATTTACATATACATAAATGAGACACCATTCCTTATTTTTTGAAAAGCCAATCATAATATGAACAGTTTTCTGTTTTTCAGAGATGAAAATATGACCAATACTCCAATTTAAATTTTTAGACCAAATCAACTTTGAATATACATTCTTGCTGGCTTATTCTCCTGTCACTAAAGGTGCCGCTCCTTTTCATTTGAGCCTTGACATTTAAAAACTACTCAATTTGCCATAGTTTTCTCTTCATTTATTGTTGATCAGCAGGACATTTAGATTTGTTGGCCGTGGGTTTAATCCCCATTTTACAGAGGAGAGCATGACTGGGATGTTAAAGATCAGATGCCTCCTGGTGATTACATCTTGAGATGAAGAAAAAGGACACGCGTGAATATAAATGTGCTGATTATGGCAGTGAGGGAATCAGGAGCTTGTATTTTATTACCTCGGTTATTACTTTTGTGTATGCTGTAGATCAGTGGATGAGTCCTGCAGACTCTTATCTTGCCTTGGTAGCTGGGACAATGTGTTTGTAAGTAACATCATGCATATTCAGTGCATTCCCAGCTGCTTGGGGACTATCTGGTTTGTCTTGTCTGTTTGTTTCCCCCATTTTTATTAGTATGTGTTTGAAATACATAGTAATACATTTATCACGGGGGAGTTTGTACACGCACATATCCCACGTTGTTTCTTTTCACTTCCCCATTTTCTTCTCATTTTCCTCCATACTCAAATCCAATCCCAACCCCACAGTTAATTGTTTTGAGTTTAGATTCCTTTCCAGACATGTAATCAGATATAGGACCATCAAGCTACTGCTTCATTTACAAATAACTCTTTATTTTAAAATTTTCAAGAATCTTTGTGGGGTTTACATTGTAAAATGATTTTGTATCAGCTGTTTGTTGCAAAATTGCCCCTTGTGGTAATATCACCATTGCTGGACCTCAGTATCAATTGTATTAATGTGTCAGAGATGAATGCATTAGAGACAGAGTGTTTTAATTTAACTTTTCTAAATACTATGATATTTTGTGGAGAGTTTTGTGCTTGGAATAATTTTCTTCCTGCTAGAAGGATTTCTAATTGTCAATTTCTTCTCTAATTCATTTCTCAACATGCTGCAGAATCCTATTTTAAAGTCTGTTGTAAAGATGTATAGAAATGAGACACCAATAACTGGAAAGAAACAGTAAACTGGGTGGGAAAATGAACAGAACTTAGCCAATAGCTTAGAATAGGAAAAGATTGGATTAGGCCAGATTAGTCTTGAAAGTGAAAGTGCAGTTGGATCATCTCTTTTGTGGGACACTAACTTCTGATTGTCATAACTTGCTTAATATACAACATTATAATCATTTGGATCAAGTTGAAGTAATTTGTGTCTTCACTTTATAAATATCATGGTACACAGCCTGTTGGGTAAAAACTAAAGAATGTATAACATCTATTCTTGTGAAATTTACAGTGATAAGGCTTATTCAGACAAGGAAAGCAATAAATATGCAACCAATTGAGACCCATTAAAGGAGCCAGATGCGGTAGCCCATGTGTTCTCAACTACTGAGGCAACTGAGGCAGAAAGATAAAAATTCATGTTTATCTGGGTAATTTAACAAGATTCTGTTCCAAAATAAAACTAAAAGAAAAAAAAAGAGAGAGAGACTATGACTGTAGCTCAGTGAATGCTTGCCTGCCTTCATGCATTATGCCCTGTTTTCAATTCCCAGGGAGGCAGAGAAGGGAAGAGAAAGGGTGAGAGGAGAGAGAGGGAGAGGGGGTAAGGGAGGGTGTAACCTATGAAAGATGCTAGTTATGCACTGAGTGCAAAACTATCTGATAGCAAAGACCAATTTTCTGGAAGTCAAGTGAGCTAAGCTCTTAGTATGTCAAAAAAAGAATGGGTAGCCTCAGAGAAAAAGTAAATCAGCATAGGAATTATTACAGCTGTCCTAGGTCAGTTTCCAAGAAGCAGAGCCTGAGAAGAGATACTTATCTTATATCTGTGACTTACTGAAAGTTCTCTGGAGAGAAATTGAGAGAACAGGAGGGGACAGGGGAAGAAGTTAAGCAGGGAAGGACTGTCTGTCCCTACAGAGAGCTCCACAGTGTGATTAGCACCACATCATCGTCACACTTCTGGATGAGGAGAGCTTTTGTGTCCAACTTCAGTCCCAATTGGCTTGGGATGTGGCATTTTTGGGGTGAGGTAGCTCCCATTCCTTGAGGCAGTTGTTCAGACTGAGGCAGACATATAAAAATTCATGTTTATCTGGGTAATTCAGCAAGATGCCAGCTATTTGTGGATCACTTTCCCAGCAACTGCAGATGGATGGGTACACTGTCCTGGTGCAACAATGACTATTGTTTTTTGCATTCTTCCTATGTCTCCAGTGCCCTTACAAGCATTGTGTATATATAAGATGCATTAATTCTGTGAGGTAGATAGTAACATTGGTCTTTTAGAAATGTAAGAAAAGTATAGCACAGAGAAGTTCAGTGAAGTAATGAAGGGTCCACAGCAGGGAAGTGGTAGAGCCTTGATTTGGATGCATTCAATTTGATTTTGAAGACCCTGCAGCCCTGGCTCTCTGCTATGTGGTTGTAGCAAGCAATGTCACCTCAAAAGTGGGAAAATTGCACCAGAATTTGGTTATACTTTGTTTCTCATTTCTTCATAGAAATAATTGTTTAGGCTGTGATTCGCTTGCATTCTGACAGAACTGAGATTTAACAGTTGATTCCAGGAAAACATTCACATAGCTGCAGTAGCAGGTACTGGAGAGCAACTCCTATGCCATTTTCTGGGAAAAACCACATTCTTCACATCTCCTAATGACGGCTTCTCTCTGCAAGTGTGCTGTGCTCCCCCATGCTTTCTGGATTTCAGCCACATAGTCACTTTGTGAAAGAAACATATTTTCTCCAGCCATAGGATTTTTGCACATGTTGTTCCCCCAGGTTAAAATGAGCCTCCTACTGGCATCATCCTTCAGTCGCTGTGTGTTTAGTTACTTCTTCATGATTCTACTAAATTCAGTGGTCAGGTCTCACTGCCCCCCTTTCCTGGCCCCTGGTCCAGGCTAGGATTTTTTTTGGTCATGATTCTCATTTAACTAGATCCCTTTTGTTCAGAATTGCCATCTCATTTCACATTTATGCATACATACATACATATATGGGATTATTCAATTTGTGTCTGTTTTTTCTCCTGGACTATGTATTTCTTGAGGTCAGGGATTGCAGGGACCACTCAGAATTATAATGAACATAGTACTTGAAACATTGTGGATTTTCAATAGATATGTGATGTGATGGAAAGAATGCATACTGTCTGCTCCTGGGCTTCTCATTCCAGATTTACCTCTTTAGTGCAGCTGTTTCTTGCACTCTGTGGTTGGGATTATATCTCAAAGGTTTGTACCTAGTGGCCAACCATATCTCACTTAAAATATGGTACCTTCTTCTTTAACCAGCTGTGCCCGCCAAGCTCTGACCTGCTCTGGAGACTGCCACTCTGTACCTTTTATTAATGGTGCCACTGAAGTTTGAATGAGGTGTACAGCAGAATAAAGAAACCATGAGAACCATCATCATATTCTATTGGTGGATGTCTTTGCATTAGTGCAAGGCTGAGCTGTGTTTCACAGGACTCCCTTTGATGCTAGCCATTGAAAACACGTCCACTTAGAAATTTGAATATTTGTCTTGCTAGCGTAGTAAAACACCTTAAAACAGAGAAGACAGGTGTTTAAGACCTTTTAATAATACACTTCATATTTACTTAGCTATAACTGACTTGTTCTGTGGGTGCATTTTTATTAGTGAGAAGCTTCAAAGAATTCCAAGCATAAGATTTGTAATGAGTGACTTTCATTAGGAATTGGCAAAAGAAACAAGAATGTATCTATTTCTGTGATTTTCAGTTAGATTCTCAACTTGATTGTCTGTTGTAGATATAAATTTCAAAGTAAAAATATTAAAATATTAGAGCTGGATAATAGCTTTAACCCTCTACAAATTCTCTGTATTAATTTTAAATAATGTGAGGGAGCTATTATAAAACAGTATCAATTCTGTGTTAAATATCTTAGTGATTCTTTTTTTTTTCAAGAATTTTTTACTATGCATCCACCTTACTAGTACCTTTTTATCCATTATTTAAACAACCAAATACTTTGGGGGTTGTATCCAGATTATATAAAAGGAAATATTAAAATTCTTAAAGAAGTGTTCACTTTTCTGGGAATAATTTTAACGGCCCACTAGGTCAATCACATCTCTGCCTTGAGCAACTTAACTGGATATTGATGCAGGGCCAGCCCTGGTGGGAAGCACTAGTTGCTAAAATGCCAAGAATATTTGAATATTGAATATGAAGATGAAGCCCAGTCTGTCAAATTGAAACCGGGGTTCTACACATAATGTAATGGCCTGATTTGGAATTTACATATTTCAAGATGGGATACATTAGATTTGGTACTTGTCCTATCTAATAATTCTCTAAGCTCAATACAATGCTCCAAAATTATAGTGCTTTTGATTTCAAGGTTATTATTATTAAACCTACAGTCTTATATACATGAGAAGAAAGCAGATATAATATCTAAAATTGGGACCCTTGAATTGGCTCACATGGAACAGTTTGTGTTTTACAAAGTTACCATTATGATCTCAACGTTTTTGTTGCCACAAAATTCTGGTGTTGAAATCCTAACTCCCAAGGTGATGATGTCAGGAGGTGGGGCCTTTATGGAACTGATTGGGCCACAAAGAAGAAGTCTTCATGAACAGGTTAAAGCTCTAATAAAAAAAAGACCCAAGCAAGCTCATGTGCCCTACCCAGCATGAGGTGACGTAGCTAGAAGGCGCCATCTGTGAACTGTGGGACAATCACGCACCAGGCATTGGACCTGCTGTCTCCATCTTGAACCTTTGAGACTCTACAACTGTGAGAAATAAATTTCTGTTGTTTCTAAGTCACCCAGGTCATGGTATTTTGTTATAGCAATTCAAATGGACTAAGACAGTCACCCAGGACCAGAACTCAACAATGTCCCTTTATAACACCTTAAATTTAGATTCCAGATTTTCATTAAGTTAATAGCTATATTTATATTCAATTAATCTCTGTCTTTAAAAGTTTTATTTATTTATTTTTTCTCAGTGGTTTCTATGACTTCAAAATACAAGTATATAATTTATCCCAGTGTTGGATGATACAAAACAACAACAACAAAACAAAAACAAACGAAAAAACTGACCATGACCTCTATTAAATTACACTTTTAGGAAAAAGTGTGACCCCATATCTGAAAAAGTAAAGGAAATTCCTATGAACAATGCCAGTTGAATGCAGAAGGAAAGTATATAGATAAAAAAATTTCTAGGGTTATTTCTGGTTCAATTCTATGACTATCTTTTAAGTATCTGCAGTGAATACAGGATTTTCTCCTTGGCTAACTTAAAATACCATGAAACTTTCGTGTTCTGGCTTTCTGTGGACCATTTATCTGCATTCCCTTTTCCCCTGGGACAATAAAACTCTTTATTTCCTAATTGCTCAATGGAGGACCCACATGGGCAGGATAATAATGAGTTGGCACAAAGCCTCGATTTCTGGAAGGCTCTGTGGATTCAGGGAAGTCACAAGGTTTGCTAAAGTGAATTCCTTTTTGCTTGCAATTGATCCCCCAGGTAATGTAGACCAAAGAAGAAAGATTCAACTTTAGGCATTAGTGGAAAGACCCCGTGATCTGGAAAGAAACTTTGTTCAAGTAAAAGCATGTCAGCCGCAGAGGTTTTAAAAAATGAATCACAAGGTTCATACATTTTAGTGAAGTGCCACTGAAATGTCTTGACATGAGCTGGTTGTATAACATAAAATCACCTTTCATTGATTCTAAGCCAAAGCATTCACATTAGAGATTCAGCTGGAAGCCTGCCTACATGTTTAAGGGATTACTTCTACAAATCCAGGGGAGATGGTGTGAATATTAATTGTGTGACTAATGAGAGGAAAAGCTGTGAACAGTGAAGGTTTCTGTCTGTGTCCAGAGATGAGCCCTTAACACAGTGCTGAGTTGGGAGCTCCAGTCCTTGCTAGGCAAAGCAGGTACTGTGAAGACTGCTGTCCCCCAGGTGTGGGTGGTGGTTGCTCTTCTCCTAGTTTCCTTGATGTCATAGATCATACAATGCGCTCACAGGAATGGCTGCAATGTTTGCCTCAAATTTAAAATCATAATAACTATTATGATTTTAAAATTATTATTTTTATATTCACTGAGCCACCCAAAGAAGATCACTAGGCTCATTATAAGTACTATATGCAGATGAAGTTAAAAGATCAATTCTCATTATCAGGCTAGTATTTCATTCTATAACCATAATATAACACCAAAATACTAAGTAGGCGCTTAGAAAGCTGTAATACTGCATTTGCTTGTGTTAATCTCCAGAAGACAGTTATCTGTAGTGCTTTAATGTTGATAGAATTTTTACAGTTTCCAAAATTAAAGTATTAATTATAGGCAGAAAATGCACTCAGTAGTGTTGTATATGATCTCCCATTAAAGCATTTTTTCAGTAACATCATGATTTTTAAACTATAATTCTGATCTACTGTAACATTAGATACTAGATACATTTTGTTTATTACTATATTCCCAGAAAAATCTCAATAATTCATTCTGAATGAGTGTCTGGGTTGAAATAATAGAAACTTGGGCTTGAAACAAGACAGAAAATAGGTTTTCCTCCACCTTTCTTGCCTCTGGCTTCCCAGAATGCCTCTGGTTTGTTAGAATGTACACCACAAGCAGAATGACAGTGATAATGATAATGTTTAGTTGTGTGAACAGAAGACTTAGAAGGCATGTGAGAGATGTTCTCAAATATTTGTGTGTTCTGTAGGTTTATTGAATTTGAAAGATAGAAGAATAAATGAACAAATGAGTGAATAAATGAATGGAGTGCACCTGGAAATCACAGTGTTGAAATGTTCTTTACTCTTAGGCAGTGCACAAGAATGCAAAGGGGGTTATAGTGTAGGATGGCAAGTAAGAGTGAAGACACTGATTGTGAGTAGCTCTACAGGTCAAAAGCAAAACAGGTATCCAGCTTAAGATGAACTTTGTGCCCAACAGTTCCCCAAGTTTCATACTGAAATCTAATTCAGCATATTTGTTGAATACTTATTATGTGCTGACCACCCAGAATTGACATTAGACGTGGGCCTGCATGGTGGCGTTGGGATAGGTACCATAGGGATGATGAGAACACCGAAGGAACTTATCTTGTAGTGGGCAGTTTAGCATTTGCATCTGCAAATGCATTAAGAGAAATTGCCGGTGTGGTAGAATCTAGACATTAGATTGGTGGGATCAGTAATTCAACTAGAATAGGCTAAACACTGTCCGTAAACACTTGGTGATATCTCTACGGTTTATGTGCTTATTCTTCACTTATACTTTTAGTTTTCAGGGAGAGTAAATGATTTTGTGAGCTTACACTAATGTTTACTCCCAATTAAAGAGAAAACCAGTGACTCTTCTATATTTATATTTGTATATATGTTAATTAGTAAACATTTCATTGATTTAAACATCTTCTACCGAGAAGTCGAGGACAGCATTCTGGGCAATGAAGTTCTGAGGGTTTGCTGAGCAATGGGCGTCCCTAGAACAACACCAAGTCCTGGCCAGGAATTTCTAGGGTTATTTTTAGGAACTGGATTTAGCATTGGCTACTTTCAGACTTGGGGATAAGGGGCTAATTTAGTGGAGTTTAAGTTACTTCATTCAGATTAACAACTTTATAAGTGATAAAATTTTTTGCTTGTGTTTTGTAAAACAGAAAGCTAAAAGCATCGCGGAGACAGTTGGGAGAGTAACAAGTTCTGAGGGAGTTAGAAGCAAACTGTAGTAATTAAGGAATTAACAGTATAACATTGTTTCTATACTTAACCATTACTACTTTTCCTCATTTGTTAAATAGACACGTATTATTGTTTTACTCTTAAACCAGGTTGAGAGACAATATTTTTGTTTTCCTTTATAAAAGTAGTTTTATAATTACTACCTTATGCATTTATTTGTAGAAAATCTAGGAAATACAAAAAACGAGACTTTAATATGTCACTCTATTTTCATCTTTTATTATTGTAATATTACTTAATTTTCTAATCTAGATAACTTTATTGATAGGAGAGAAAAAAGATACATAAAAGTTGTATGCATTTGTGGGGTACCATGTGATGTTTGATAATTGTACATATTGGATAATGTTTAAATCTTGTTAGAAATATCTTTCTTCTCAAATATGTATCATTTACTGGTGAAAACATTTAAAATGATTTAATTTTTAAAAAATATGTAGTACATTATTATTTATAATCACCTTGCTGTACAACAGCACACCAGAACTTTCTATCTAACTATAATTTAGTACCTGTTTTTGAGCTTTTCTTTCTTTCTTTCTTTCTTTCTTTCTTTCTTTCTTTCTTTCTTTCTTTCTTTCTTCTTTCTTTCTTTCTTTCTTTCTTTCTTTCTTTCTTTCTTTCTTTCTCTCTCTCTCTCTCTCTCTCTCTCTTTCTTTCTTTCTTTCTTTCTTTTTCTTTCTCTCTCTCCTTCCTTCACTCCTTCCTTCCTTCCTTCCTTCCTTCCTTCCTTCCACTCTCTCTAGCATCTAGAATCCTGGGCAAATGTCTTCAGATGTTGGATAACAGGGAATACAGAAATAAAATCTCTTGGAGAAAAAACCAAGCATGTTAAGGTCTACCATTTTTTCTGCTTATTACCTGGTCTTGGCTCCCAAGACTCAGTGCAGGTAGGATAAATCCAAATGTGACCAAGAGTCTTGTTAAAATGAAGAGCCAGAAATGTGCATTTGGAAAGGCTGTAGTGGGTATCAAATGTTGGCAGTTTTTGGCAAAATCTGACAAAGGCATATGCATATGGGAAAGCTATTGGAGACTGGAAAAAGTATCACCAGAAAGAAATATAAAAAACAATTTCCAGAGATTATATATGACTAGAATAGCTTATATTGCACAAACCAGAGTGGAAATATAATTTATAGAGCATTATAGAATCTTCAAAGTGATTGGTAGTGGGAATTAACTTACGATTTAATAATTCCCTTGACTACCTTACAAATTCTATAAGCAAGTCTTAAAAGGATCCAACTTGTTTTATGTAAATGAACTCTGGAGATACTCAGAGGAATATAACAAAATCTAGTAACAACATAAATGTCTGTCATTTAAGAATTATCAGACAAATAAAAGCAGAAAAATGTGATCAAAAAGTAGAAAACCTTTCAAATTTAGTATTAACAGATCTAAAAATTACAGAACTGATGGAACTATTGGATAAAGATATTACACCACCTACCATGAAAGAAGTGCCAGTATGTTCTGGAAGATAGGAGAAAAGACAAAAATGATGAAAAGAGGATTATAATTCTTTTAAAAAATGCATTGGGTCCTCATAAAGATTGCAAAATATTAAAACGCTGGAATGTATGAACAGACTGGAGCCTGTAAATGAACAGCAAAGTTGAAGACAAAGAAATGGAATCCATCCAAATTGAACGACAGAGGTATAAACATTTTAAAAAATTAACAAAAACTAAAACAAAGCATCAATATAGTTTAATTAAATTTTGAGCTTTTTTTGTTTGTTTGTTTTTTGTTAAAGGTCGTATTTTCCTGTTTATTTGAAGGATAATCTTTTTTTTTTTTTCTTGGCCAATGGTCAGGATTTTACATTTTTTGTATGCTAATTCTGTTGCAAAATCAAGCATTAGCAAATATATAATTGGATTCTCTGAAGGATAGGAAAACATCAAGGAGGAAGAAAAATATAGAATGAGCGATTTTACAAATTTCCAGTAACTGTACCCTAACACATTTGAGAGTCTCAAGGAATCCTAAGCAAAATAAAATTGAGTAAAATTAAAAGGTCTATCATATTCTAATTGCTGAGAAGCAGTAATAAAAGGTAAAATCTTACAAGTAGCCAGATAACAAGATATATAGTGATGATAAGAATTAGAGGAAATTTTTGTAAGAAACAATATAAACCAGAAAGCATTGGAAAGTCATTTTTTTAAAATACTGAAAGGGAAAAAGCAGTCAACTGAGATTCTTTTACCCAGAAAAAATTAGTAAGTGCTGAGAAAATGAAAGCATTTAAAAACAAAAGCTAAAAAGTTTGCTATCATCAGATCTACTTTCAAAAAAACCACAATGTTTTTAACTAAAAGGAAAAATAGTAACAGCTTTAAATATAAACAAAATGGTAAATACTTTTAGAGTAGTAAATATACTGTAAATATAAATAACAAATTTCCTCATTTAAAATAATTGTTTAAAGTAAATATAGTAACAATGGGAATAAAATAGGTGACAATACCACAAAGAATTAGGAGGTTAAGTAGATATGTGCTGTTGTAATATTCTTACTTTGTAAATGGAATGGTATATCATTATTTAAAGACTGTGATAAGTTAAAGCGGAATCTTATGAAGTCTATAACAATCAGCAAAACAACACAAAATTTATTAGCATCAATAATAAGCCAAGACGAAGATCAGTTAATCTAAATAAAAACAAATTTGACAGATTAGATCTAAAATGTCCCTCCTAAGTCTGGTGTTCAGAGGTGAAGCTTTTGGAAGGTGCCTTACTTAGCAGATTAGTGCACTGATGGGCTCACAGCTGGCTGTGCCATTCAGAGGTGGGCTGTGTTCACAAGAGGCTGATCACCGGGGATGTGACCTGGAAGCATGCATTTTTGTCTTTGGCACCTTCTCTGTCTACCTGCTTTCTGCTTGTCGTGGGCAAAGCAGCTGTGCTCCATCAGGCACTTCATCACACTGTGCTGACCTTGAAGCCATCAAGCTTTGGACTGAGCAATGACCCAAATAAATCTCTCCTCCTATCAGTCCTTGATGCCAGACAGTTTGTCCCAGTGATGAGAAAGTGACTGACAGAGTGAGAAAATGGGAAAAACTAACAGAAAGCACATTGGCAAGTGGCACACAAGTAGCAAGAACATATATTTATACTCAAACATATTGATGATTTATGTTAAGCATAATCGGTCAATTCTATTGCCTATTTATGAATTTAAGGGAGGTAAGCACCCCCTTTGCATTTGTTTCAACTATCCTAATCCTTATCAACAAAATCGGACTGCATTTACCTTTACATAAAAGAAGACTGAAAAAGAAAAACATCGAAGAGATGTTATGCTTCTTATATAATGAAAGGAAATCCAGAGAAGGTATGCACGGCACAGGGGCTAACGCAACAGCATGGCAGAGATCCCGGATTATCACAGCATCATTGGAGTTACTTCCCTGTTAAGCTCCTGATTTATCCCTTCACAACAGAGCCTAATTTACCAACTATCTCCTCTATGAGGACATCCAAATGATCTCTGGTTATTTCTGTTTTCTAGTTCAAAGACAAATGATGCAAGCATCCTGAAAAAGAATAATCTCTTTTCTTTTTTTTGCCTTAGCTTAGTTTTAGGACTCTTTCTTAATTCTTCCTAATTGTCCAAAATGTGATTTTCTCCCTAGATTATTTCACAATAAGAATATAAAATATATTTAAGACGAACATATTTCAAAGTGTTTCAGTTATCTCTTCCTGCCTAGAAACCAATACAAAATCTAATGACTTACAATATTAGAATTTATTGTTATCAATATTTTGCATTTTTGTATGTGGGTGGTCCTTATTCTCACCGTATCCGATCTCATTCAAGTGTCTGGTGATCTGGTTGAGGCCAGGCTTAGCTGGGATGATTCAGATGAGTGGATTCCCTTTTCATGTGACCTTTCTTCAGCAAAGCTACCATGGATTTCTTCAGTGGCAATCAAGGTGCTTTAGTAGACATTTTGTCCTAAAGTACAATGTTTGTTTGTGTCCTGTTGGTCAAAGCAAACCACACGTCCAAGTCTAGTGTCAATATAGCACTAGGGAAGAGTACAGATACTGGGAAGTGCCATTCACTGGGATTATTAATACAGCTATCTACCGTAGTTTTCTGAGTTTGAGATGAAACACAAACTCTTTTTCATATCTACCAATATTCTGCAAATAACTTCTCAAAGGCTACTTATCACTCTTTGAGAACATGAAGAAATAGTAATCCAAATTTGTACTTCAGAAAGCAACCTTCTTCTTAGCATATGTAATCTCCACAATTTCTCCTGTACTGAATTCCATCCTTTCAAAATGTGTGGACAATATTTCAATGTGTGAGAGGCATAGGCTTTAGAAACTCTCAGTTCTAGAAGAAGCCACTTATTGACCCTGTATTTATAAAACTAATAGAATAGAGGTTATTCTTCACCATACCAAAAGGAGAAATAGTAAATTCAAATCCATCACCCTTTATCTAGAAAAAAATAAACCCTACTTTCTTATGTAGTGTCTCTCAGGTAATTTCATTATACTTTTAACATACTTTTAGGATTATGACATCCCTTTTCTAATGAGAAAAAAAATTTTCCTGACATTCCTACTTTTCCTTCCCTAAATTAAAAATGTTGTCAATAGGCATACATCCATGCTGACCTCCAGAAGAGTTGGATCTTGTTATCATCCTGGTTATCTTCGTATAGGCAAAAGTATCAAACCATAGGTCATTAAATTTTCAGTGACCTATGGTATCATTTACCTTAGTCCAACCCATGCAGCTGAGGTGTCTGGCTTAAAACAAAGTGAACTAATTTTAGATCCTGATTTGATTTGCTGTTTTTCTAGTTTTACTACGCTGCCTCGGCAGAATATTGGCTCAAAATCTAGAAGTAAGTTTAGGTAGTCCTAACTCCCTTTTATGTCAGCAAAAAAGGAATCATACTTCTTTTCACTTCTAAAAATTAGAAGATCCAATTAGATCATCTTGAAGCTTTTTTACACTGTGATCTATAATGAATTTTGAAAAAATTACATTGACTTTACAGTTAAAACTCTAATAAGTGCAATTAGAAAATATTAAACCTCCTTTATATGTCTTCAAGTTCTCAAGTGGAATTTATCTTATGAAATCAGAATTTGTTAGCTTATATATAGGTTAGAAATTGCTGAAAAACTTCCAAGGATTTGGAGGATGTGAACTGTTTTTGGCCTTCTATTTCTCACTGAGGTTCTAGATAAGATCGTCAGTCCTGTTTAAAATAAAACAATATACTTAGTATGGCAAGTGACCTACTTTACTTACTGTAGTGGATTGGTAACTGGTGGTCAGCTTAAACACCAGCTGAACTGAATCAACACGGTGCTGAGCATGGATGGCCCACCTTGGGATTGTTATTAGAATTAAAAAAAAGTCCTAGAGAGGAAGAGTAGCCTTGTGGGTTCCTGTAAATGTTGTTGTTTGGAGCCATCAGTTCTGGTGGAGCTTGTCATTCTGGCTCCCCTGATATGAACTTGGCTGTTATCAACAGAGGAGCTCTGGACCTTGTTACTGAGAATTGCTGTAGTTCATTTTGGGGGAGCTGTAGTCTTTATGTTGAGCATTGCTTCCTGGCTCTGGAAGGGAAGATGTGTGCTCTTCAGTCTCCCGGAGAAGCTTGTCACACTGGCTTCCTGATATAAACTTGGCTGTTCTCACTGTTGGAGTCACTCAGGACCTCACTGTTGCTGTCACCCAAGATTTCATTGTTGCTGAGGATGGCTGTGCTGCTTTTCAGGGAGCCCTGGTCCTTATTTTGAGCATCACTTCTTGGCTCCACTGAAGCACCTCAACCTACTGGCACAGACCCTTCACCTCGCTGGCATAGACTTTCTAGATTCTATTGCTGAGCTTCGGACCTCCCTGGTGCAGATCCATGAATTAGACTTCCACAAGTCATTGTCATGGGGTCTAAGTCTTCGGCTGGACTCATGCAGGTAATTGCTATGGGATCCAGGCCCTTGGCTGGATTTTCTAGGTCTTCAGTGTTGTGGACAGATTTCCTGTGTCATTATATTTCATTATTGGGTGACCATTATAAATAATACTATAAATTCTGTGTCCTGTATTGTCTTGTTCTCTTTGAAACCCTTGACTACAACACTTAATCTAATTTATCATCTACCCAGGAATTACCAAGGATCCTAAGAAATCTTCGAATGGTTTCTTGGGAGGAAATTAAACAGTAGCAAATATTTTACCTAAGGGAATGTATCTTGTCTGAGGGAATTCTTAATGGTTTTAATAGAATGTACAAATACCCATTCTAAAATCAGAGGCACAAACATTAGAAAGATGGCCCATACATGTTCAGATTTCTGACAAGAATAATGTTGTGAGACAAATACAGTATTCACTTTTTTATACTGCTTTCAACTATGAAGCACACAAGTTAGGCTTTCTTTTTCTTTTTCTCTGTCTACCTACTTATATTACAAGTTTTTCATTTTTGTTTCTACAACAGTGCTAAAATATCCGATAGCTTGCTTTTTTTTCAAAACCTATACCTTGACCTAAGTATTTTAGATATCCACCTCTCATCTCCCCGTCTGTCTCTGTCTTAGTAGTAGACTTTGGATTGGGGGCAACTACAGACCATTGCCAAAATGGTGACAAAATTTCTTCAGATGTTGAGAAGATTCAAGCATCTTGTTCCACCCATATCTTCACTGAGCTCAGATCATTTTGTGATTTTGTTACTTCTTAAATCCTAATATTTTTCTCCTTCCTATATTTTTCTCTGTGCTTTAGAAGATTCTGATGTTGTCTGCAGAACCCCTGATGTCGAACACCTGCATATCAGTTATTTCCTCCCACCTCCCAAACTACTTGATTTGAAGTTTTAAGAGTTATCACCTAGTGCAATTAAAAAAGAAGAAATGTTTATTTTAAATAAACCCAGTTATGCTCCAACATCCTTGTCCTATCTCCTTCAGGTGGCTCAAGGTGGACCTCCGTTCCCTGTCTACACAGGCTTTCTGCGTCACGTCCCTGCTGGTGTTGCCCTGCTTAGGTCACTTCCTCTTCTTCCAGCATCCTCACAGGCTTCCTCACATTTATAGTTCTGTACTGGTTCCTTCAGAAACGTCTCAGTCACATATTCAACCTGTTCCTGGTAGGGCCGGAATATATGTGGAAAGGGTCTCTCATCTACTCAAGTATTCCTTCGCAGAGTCCTCTCAGGGCAAGGTCTGTTAGACAGAAACTGCCTATCTTCATTATACCAGTACTGTCTGTGGCTCAGTGTGAGTCTTGAATATCCCAAGCTAAGAGGATGAAAATGGAGGAATCCAATGTTTATCTTTAGAAGTGAGGAATCCATTTTATTATTTTGATGGAAAGAAATAATTTACTTTATTCCTTTTCCAAAAGATTTGATTCCTGTTTTTCTTTTTCTTAAGTTCAAACAAACCTTTAATTTTTTTTTCTACTGAATAAAAGTTTTACTTTGGTTTCTTTTCTGGATGGAATATATTCTATTTCTTTTAAAAAAATTTATTCTGAAGGTAGTAGAAATTACAACAGAACAAGACCGAACAAAGCCAAAATTGAGACCGTGCAGTGACTTTGGTACAGAATTTCACAGCAGATTACCGGGATAACAGCAATAGGTACCGTAGTATATCTCATTATCTTCACAATAGTTGTCTAGTCAGTTAGGTATAGCAAAATCAAACCAAAAACAGAACATCATAAAATCAATCAAAAGAGAATATTGAAAAGAGAAAGCAATTAATCATAATGAATCAAAACTGAAAACAACATTTGCTTTCAAAGAGAAGATAGATGAACCCCTCCCCCCATTTGCTATATTGCATACAGCATCCTGCCAAGAGATGCTCAGCCCTCTGTCCCCAGTTGCTAACGGGGTGGGGGTGTGTGTGTTGGAATGTTGGATTCCAAGCCCGCGCACTGGTAGCTCACAGGAGACACTACTGGGTCTCTTTCTGTCTCAAGCCCGAGGAAGGCACTCACCAAGGGGGTAGGCGAATTGGCTTCTTTGTGCAGCCTCCTGGATTCCAGCATGGCTGTGGCAGGATCTTGGGGTCCGCTCTCTGATTCTCCTCTTGGCTCATGCCAGAGGAAGGTGCTCACCAAGAGGGCGGGCAAATTATATTCTATTTCTTAAAAACCTTTTTAATTTCTTAAAAACTTTTTGTTTTCACTTTTTATTAGTGCACATTTGTAGTACATAATGTTTACATTCCTTGTATGAAATCAGTCCATGTAGATAACACGTACCCTAATACCTTCCTTCACCCTTTTCCCCTGCCCTCCTTCCCCCCCGACTCCATATTTTAGTTTTCCTTTTCCTTTTTTTACTTGTATTAGTACACAGGTGCAGTGCTTAATGACTGTGTCACTGTAGGGGAATTGGTACATGTACATGACAAATTTCAGCTTTTTTTTTTCCCCCTCCCTCCACCCTTTTTTATTTTTTCAGCATCAGATTCATAAGGTCTTATAAGACCTTATAAAGTTAATTATCATATATGCAAGTTGAAAACCAGACTGATAGACCAAAAAATACATTAAGCATGTAAGACAATTATCCCAACAATTTTAGATACATTGTCTGCACTGGATTACAATACTGCTTTCTTCTTCCTCATTTCTCTTATCATCTATCCATCTGAGGAATCATGTGATATTTAAGCTTGTGTACTTGAGTTATCTCACTTAACATCTTTTTATTTTAAAGAGGGGAAAAAAACCTAATAGAACAGAACAAACCAGATCAAAAGAAAATCCTGATACAGATTTTAAAGCAAGACAACAGGAGATAAACAGTAGCTACCATAATGTCTCTTGTTTTCTTCTAAACAGTTGTCCATATCTTCACACACAATGAATTCATACAACACGAAATGGTATGAAACTGATCAAAACAGAGTAATGAAGGCATTACAGGCCTTCAAAACCAGACAACTTGAAAACCAACAATGGCTGCCATAATGTCTCTCATTCTCTTCAAAATAGCTGTCCCCTTAACATTATGGTCTCAAGGTGCATCCATTTTCCTAGAATGACTCAGATTTATCTATCTTTATTGTGTGTGAATACACACCACAATTTTAAGCCATTCATCTCTTGATGGACATATAGGCTGTTTCTGAGATTTGGCTACTTTGAACTGCATTGATATAAACATGGATATTCACACATCACTGTGGTATGATGTCTTAATTCTCTTGGGGAGATACCTAGCAGGGGAATAGCTATGTCAAATGGAATTTATACTGTTAAGTTTTTGAGACATATTCACACTGATTTCCATAGTGGTTGTATCAGTTGATGGTCCCACTGGCAATCATGAACGGTTTCTTTCTCCTCACAGCTTCCCCAGCATTTGTTATTGGTTAATTTCTTAATGGTAGCCACTCTTTCTGGACAGAGACAGAATTATAGTGTTTTAATTTGCATTTCTCCAATGTCTGGTGAAGTTGAATGTGTTTAGCTATTGGTATTTCTTCTGAGAAGTATCTCTTTATTTCAGATAACCATTTTCTATTTGGGTGTTTAAAGTTGGGGGGTCTTATTATTTTTTTCAAGTTCTTTATATGTTCTAGATAGTAGTCCTTTCTCTGAGTGGTAGCTGACAAGAATTTTCCCCCACTTTGTAGATTGTTGCTTCATCCTGTTAATGATTTTCTTTACTGCACAGAAACTTTACACTTTGAAGTGATTCCATTTGTTGATTCTTGGTATTAGCTCTTGTGTGACTAGGATATCCTTCAGAAAGTCTCTGCCTACAGTGTCTTCAAGAATTTTTACCTATTTTGTCTTCCCAAAGATGGCGTTTCTGTTCTAATGTTAAGACAATCCATTTTTATTTTATTTAAGTTCATGGTGAGAGATACAGGTCTAAGTTCAATCTTTAGCTTGTAGATGGCCAGTTTTCCCATTTGTTAAGGAGGGTTATCTTTTCTTCAGTGAAAAGATTTGGTCATTTGGTCAAAAATAATAGCTCAGTGTGCCTGGAACTGTTTCTGTATCTTCTACTGGGTAGAAAAATCTGTATTTAGGGATTTAGGCATGAGATCAACATTTGTAATGATTGTTAAACTAGCTGTCAGATCAAAACATAAATCCTGGCTTCTCTTCCTCCATATCTTTTATGATATTTTGATAAGAATTTGTAGCCCAAAATTATCAGATATGTTTTCCTGGAGGTTCTGAAAATACTGCAATACAGCAAAGCTGCCTAGTGACCTATACTGTGTACTTTGGACTGGAAGTCTTTTGTGAGGATTTGCAGATGAAGAAGATATCCAAAGGAAAGGTTCAAAATTAAAAAAGATGATAAAAAATTCAGCCAACAGTACTCACAAGTGAATATTACTACCTTGGGCAGGAAAGAAAACCCTCCAGTCTGTGCACAGGTAGAAGCTGGCCCTCTGATAACAGCTGCCATCTGATGAGAACTTCTTGGTTATTTGTACCTGTCATACATATTCCTTGTGTGGAGTTGGTACTCATAAAGTTTCAAAGATGCTACTTGGTTCTTCTGGCTACTCATGCAGTGTCTTAGCATGTAAATGGTTCATGTATGTTTTTGCTTTTGTAACTGGGTAGAGATCAACACATATCTATCTTGCCTTTGCACTATTTAAAATGTAAGGAAATTCAGTTGCACTTGACATAAAAAAGAAAAACATGGTTAAACAGAATAGCAGAGTCCTGATGAAAAGGACAGGCTGTGGAACTGTGGGAAGCCCATTTAGGTCCTGACTCATAAAGTGAATGCTTCTGCCTACTATTTTCTCATTATAAATTATTAATAAGTGACTGTACTTATCATAATGTTTTAAAATTTAATTTAAAATACTTAGAATAGTACCTTGCCTGGTGTGTACCAGGTAATTGTGTGTTGGTAAAGCTTAAGAATTGGCCCTACAAACAGAAACACTGATTTGTAGTGTTTGCCAACTTTTAATTTCTTTCCCTGTGGAGTAAATACTCCATCACTTGCCATCTCTGAAAGCTTAATTCAAAGGACACATGCAGGCTGGATGTGGTAGCACATGCTTGTAATCCTAAATCTCTGGGAGGATGAGGCAGGAAGATTGCAAATCTGAGCCCGGAAAATTTAGCGACTTAGTGAGATACTGCCTTAAAGGATAAAAAAAGAATGGGGATAACTCATTGTGAAGGCCAGTATCTCAACACACACACACACACACACACACACACACACACACACACGGACACACACACACACAGACACACACACGCACAAACACACACACACAGAGTTATCTCTTACTAGCCAATGTGAGACAACTCTAGGACACTATTGAAAATAAGCTCTAAATAAATTCTAATTATTGTTGTTACTTTCTTATTAGAATAAAGGAAGACATTTAAGGTCTTTTAACTCATTAATCTGATGTATTATATATCATAACCATATTTTGATGTCATATTAAACTTATGATTGAAAGCATAAAGCCCTACCTAGTATATGATATATTTTTTTTCTGTAGTTTCCCTAGGAGAATTAGGTTCCTGCTCTGCACTGAATTATGTCTCCCAAAGTCTTACGTTGAAGCCTTAACTTCCATTGCAGTAGTATTGGAATAGAGTCCTTAGTATGTAATTAGTATCAGATGAAATCATGTGGGTGGAGTCCTGATGGTGGGATTTCTGCCCTTATCACTACAGACTAGAGGTAAAATTCATAAACCAGGAAACAAGTCTTTGCCAGGAACTAAATCAGTTGGCAACCAAATCATATAACTACCCAGGCTCCAAAACTGTGAGAAACAAATTTCTTCATTCCAGTCACTCAGTCTAAGACAGTTTGTTACAGCGGCCCAAGTCATCTTAGACAGGTTCCATCTTTAAATTCTGTATATTTTATCTATTCATTTGCAACACAGTCTTCTATTTACATTGCTGTGTGTATCTAACTTCGCATCCCCCAATCCCCTGCATCTGCTTTGTTTACATTATTGAATATGATGTTGGCTCCCCATAGAGTTTTACGTCTTATTTAAATTTCCATTGTCAGAGATGATCAATTTTGAAATATATATAAATATATATATATGTATATATATATATATATATATAGAGAGAGAGAGAGAGAGAGAGAGAGAGAGAGAAATGAAAGGAGCAGCTTGTTAAGGTAATGCCTTCCAGATGAGGCGTCAGCCCCTCTCACTAGGCCGTGAGCTCTCGGGAGGCTTTCCCTATGATGCTTCTTGCAAGCGGTCATGCGAAGGCAAACTCAGGCAACATGGAGCTCCAGCTGCCTCCCTTCTGGGACTGTCCTTTAAGAGTGAAGAATCAGCCACTGTGATGAGTGATAGAAAGCCTTATTCTGCAGAGTGGTAGGAATTGCTTAACCTCTGAAAAGTGCAATGTTACTAATGTATCTCATCAGAAGAGTTGTTTACATAGAAGATTTAAAATGTGCATTGGAAAATTTAATCTAGGTGCATAAGAATATACTTCATGCTGAGGTTTGACCTGTTTTATATAAATTAATAACAAAGACTTCATTCCTTGCTAGAATTGAGTCAATTTTTCTTCAGAACAGTTAGAACAAATAATTTATCTGGAGACTCCAATTGTAAATATGAAGTCTATAACTGACACTTCTTTGGAGTTTAGATATACACAGCTGGCCATGACGTTACTATCTTGGCTTGCCTCCTGGCTGGACCTAAGGGCTATATATCATTCAAGTTGAGCTTTAAAGATTTAAAAAAATTTATAGTTCAATTAAGTAAAAAGAGTCTAATTAGTAGATTTTGGAGGGCAACTTGGAGGATTTTTGGAGAAGTAGAATAGTTTACTTTCTTGAGTTGTTCATGCTTTATTTTCAGAACCCAAGATCAGAGATTTTAGAGACATCCTTTCCCACGTATGCCTGCAGGAGTAGGGCACAATTATTACAAATTTTATTTTTTATGTGTTGCTAACAGTATTAGTCACAATTAGAGGCATGGCATTATGAGCCAAGTTTTAGTCAACATTATTCATCCTTAAAACAGCTCTGTCAGTTAGAGGATGCTTATTCTAAATTTACCAATGGGAAAATTTAAGCTAAAAATGTCTATTACTTCGCCAATGTTTACAGTTACTAATCAGGAAATCTACTTTTCAGGGTTCAATCTGTGCCTGCACAGCCCACTTTCCTTCCTCTATTATCACACCACCTCCAGTAAGACACTGAAAAGCAAGACTGCTTTCAGAACTTGTTCTCAAATATTTTAAAATATAAGTTCTTCTCAAAAAGTTCCATTAATGGTTTGAAAAGCAATGTTTCTTCATCAAATTCTATCATTTCCTATCACTGTGTTAATATAGAAAATTTCTCTTGATGGGTAAAAATGCAAACTGAAGTCATAAGAAGAGGAAACATAAATTTAGAATCTCAAAGACAGGGAAAATTCACTGGATATCAAAGGGCTCAAAACCTAGTTACAGTACTGTGATACTCCATTAAGGTTACTAATTTTGTGGACCCTAGAGTTTAAAAAAAAAGTACAATAAATAAAACTCATGATGTCATGCTGCCTTTAGATTAGTTACAAGTTAAAGGGTATGTGAGGGAAGATTCTCTTACAGTAACTCTCAGCTTCTTTCTCAGTATATATTGGTCTATTTTCATGATTATTTCAGAAATATTAGAGAAACAATAAAAACAAATGAGAGTGGTAGTGAGAAATCATTTGTTCTATTTTGGTAAACGAGCTTTAAGAAAATCACTTTGCAATAACACATACTAGTCAAGCAGCCAACTCAGAATATCTACTGTATTTCCCAAATTTAAAGCCTTTTTAAAATTTGAAATGTACTTTTATCTATAACTGAGAATGGGGAGGGGAAATGTCAGTTAAATTATATGGTAACATCTTCATATTTCTTTGCATGCATATTTCATAATTGTTGAGAGAGTTCTTTTAGCAGATGAAACCATGGTTTTATCATAGGTTATTTTTAAAATATACATCTACATTTATGTATTATATATTTATGCACTGTATGTATATGCATTATGAATAAAATACATATTATTTATACACAGTATTTAGGAGGCTCCTGCATCACTTCAGACGTGGAGACTGCCTCTTCTATGGCACTAATTTTCTGTGTCATGATTTGAACTAGTTGTCATTTTTTTTTCCCTCATAGCTCATTCTCTCCACTATCATGGGCATCTGTGATTCTGTATTTCTCAAAAAAGCACTTTACTGTTTAATCTGGAGTTTTCTTCCCAGCTACTGATACCCATTCCCCAGATATGGAAGTGGTCACTTTCTTGTGCTCATTAGAAGCTGTTGACAAAGGTTTTTAGATAACAACCACTGCTCATCACTTTTCTTCAAAGGTCCTTGTGACAGTGGCTCTCTGATCTAGGGAGAGGTTGCAGTTTCTCTGTGAAATCATTATAAAGGTCAAGGAAAGCCTAGTGTGACCAGTCTGACACTTTCACTGTGCCAATGCTTCCTGATCTGATTGTGATAAACACCTGAAGTTCAGAAAAAGGAGACTATTAAACCTGTGTTTTAAAAGCAGCAAATATTGAATGGTGAAAAAATGGAATTTGCAAAAGGAAGCTTTTCTTAGACAGGTATGGCAAATGCTAGTTAGAAATGTTTGTTGGCTATAAAAATACTATCCTAAAGTCAATTAAAATATACTATTCTATATAATTCATTTTAAAATGGAACTAATTGCCATATAGGTATCTTAATATTTTTGCAGCCTTCACTGAAGCCCTGTTCTACTGGAGTTAATCCTGAGTCCTAAGGGACTTAGCCTTTAACATACATATTAAATTATCTCAGGACACAGGGATATTAACACATATTAGACATGACTTATTTTCATCATTCTTTCCACATTACAATGACCAAGTTTTAGGTAGGTAATTTTGGCTCAGGAAAGCAGAAAGAACACATTTTAAGAGAGATTTCTCCTTTCTCATGAAGTAGGTAGAGATCAGCAATAAACACGTCTGGGAAACCTTTGAGACTGTGCCATCAGAAAAACCAACTGGTATTTCATTTTGCATTGCTGTTTTCCTTATGTTCTAGAAGGAATATATCCTCCTCAAACAAGAAACATATTTGTTTTTCTTGTCAAAATTTCCTGAGATCTCCAGGATCTCAAAAAAGCAAAGCAAAGCAAAGCAAAGCAAAGCAAAGCAAAGCAAAGCAAAACAAAACAAAACAAAACAAAATAAAACAAAGTAGTAAGAAAAAGGGATTTAAATTTATACAAGCTTTGTATAGCAGAAACTTTCCAAGGAGAAAGAGACTCAAAGAATTGACGAAGCGTGTGCTGTTATGCTTAGGTGTGATGCAGAGTGCACAGTCCTTGGGGCACATAACAGGAAGTCAAGAGAGTTGGATCAAATGGTGGTAAACTGGGGGAACTGGTAAGCAAAGCCTCCTCCTTCAGGTTCTTCTGTGTCCCTGGGCCTTCAGAGAGAAGCATGTTACTTTTGCTGGTTTATTGGGCTAGTATCTGTCAAACGGGGTCTTATTTATGACCCGCTTGAGGGACAAAAAGTGACAGAATGTCAGAGAGTGACATACTGGGCTTTATTATCTTCTTCAGGAATAAGGGCCAAGGAAAGGGACAGGGATCATCCTGCCTTCATTGTTTTCTCAGCTGCTGACGTGCTATGTTTTGAGATACCATGACCCGAATTCCATTAACTTCATATCTTTTACTGAACTGCGTGGAAAGAAAGATTGAAACTGTTATGGGTCTGTGTTGTATAAAGGAATGAGGGACAAAGTCTCTGCTTCGAGGGACACCAAATAAAGAGCATGACTAGAAAATCCTGGTAGGGGAATCCTAAAGAATTAATGAAACGTGAAGATTCCCAGAGACGCGGCCAGCCAATTGTGCGAGGGAGCCAAGGCCTGTGCTGCAGTGGTGGTCACCAGTCAGCACACCATCTGCTGAGCAGGCCACCTTCCTTGGTCATGTCGGGTGATGATTTAAACTACTCATTCCTCCGCTGCTTTAGAAGTTTCTGTTTCTTTGTTGCTGTTCTTATGATATAGCTCTCTATTTAATTCCAACTGTTTTGGACAGTGAATTCAAAAAGCATTTTTTTTTCAAGAGACAGGGCAGATTATATATATATATATATATATATATATATATATATATATATATATATATTAAGCATTATATAACAATTCATAAATTTCAAAGCTGACAATGTAGAAGAGGATACCATAGGACTTTTCCTGTTTTGATAAATCATCCCGAGCTTATGCTTCAGAGAAAGAATTTATCAGATTCTGGCCCAAAGATCCTAGCTGCAATATTCCTTAGCTATAACTTTAAATGCTTTTTAAAATGTGATGTTCATCCATGCTAGTAGTTTAAAATCTATATAAGTTTGGACACATTTTTCAGGGTAGTTTAAAACCTCAAAAGATTTAAAATTTTCCTTGCTAATTAGCAGTGGAAGTGATGTCAGACTAAATAATATATATTTTTAGGTTTCTTTTTCATTTTTTTTGTTTAAAAATGTCTCACTCTTCTTACTTGCCAACTTTTTCTTTTGTTGGTCCTCCTAGTTTTAGACCTCTGGACCTCAGGTAATGAGCAAAGATGAATTATGACTTTCTGAGAAGTTGATAGGAATTTCCTGAATATAAATAACAATGTTTCCATTTATTGCCACCATCTTTAAAATGCAATCTTAAATTCAATTTCATATGGTTATATATTTTTAAAAAATAAACAGCTTTTTGAAAGTTTTTATTCTGGGGTTGTGTTGATAAATTAGTTTTATGGAATAATAGGTAATTCTGCAGAGCAGATTATTTGATAAATAAAGGTACTAACTTTTCTTTTCCATGGATAATAGTGCTATTCACTAATTTTTCAGTTGAAATAAATTAAATAAATTATCTATCCCCAATGGAGTCCTGAAAGGCCTGAGCTTAAATTAAGCTTGCCTACCTAACACTTCATTACATAATGTCTAGTATTGCTGTCAATTTATTCTGGTCAAGTCTTGACTTTCTTGGACAACCACAGCTTCCTGAGGATAAGAACTTGATCTTACATTACTCTCTTCCTTCACTGCACCTACCATGGAATCTTGGATGTAGAATATGCTTAATAATAGTCTGTGGGTTGGTATGGATCCCTGTTGAATTCTGCACAGAGTATTCTCTACAGTGAATTGTTATTTCCATATTTTGAATGTGATCCATCCTTTATGTGAAAGGTTCACAGCTATAGAGTAAGCTTGTTTACTCACTGTTTTTATAAATTCAATTTTAGTGCAGCCATGCTCATTCCTTTATGTGTTATCTACAGCTGCTTATATATCACTGTGGGAGAGTTAAATGGTTGATACAGAGATGCTATGGTTTATTTTAACCAAAGTGTTTTGTCTCTGACATGTCAGAATTGTAGAATTGTTGGCCCTTACACTAGGTACTTACCTGTGACAAGAATCAAAATACATATGCTGTAAATCATTTAGTTTTTTAAACTTTCTTGATGTAAGTTACATGATAATACTTCCCAATGCTGAATATATTACTTTCCAGTAATCACAAATATCAAAAAGAGAGAACAAAAATAATGGAGCAGTTACAGTATTGCTACATCTATTGTATTTTAGATTGAAGATAGAACACACCTTAAAATCCAATTTGGTGTACTGCCAGGATAAACATTCATTTAAACCAAAATTTAGTTTAAATTAGAAGGTTCAACCAGTCACATTGTGTTAGAGAAGATGTACAGCTACTTTAAAAAAGGATTGAATTGGCTAGTGGTTGTAAGGTGTTCTTTGGGGCTGCCAGTCTACCTAAAGAGTGTTCACGAAACAGACTTAGCTGGTTAAAATAACAGTTTGCTTCATAATGTTTAAAATACAATTGTTTTATTATTATATTTGTTTTATAAGGCAATGATTTTGTTGAAGAGATAAAGAGCAGTTCATGGCATTCCCTGTTGCTCTAAGATAATATGATTATGTTGCGGATTATTTACACACCTCTTCTTTGTTATTGGGTCAGGTAGATGTAATGAGAAACTTCTATGTAATGTCACTTAGAACCCAAGAAAAATAGCATTAAACAAATATTTATTTGCATAGGTAAGAAAGCAGCAAATGAATTTGATGTTCAGTATTGACTTCTGTCAATTATTCAGTATCTCACATTCCTTGATTTTTATATATTTTGTTCCATTTCATGAGGTAGCAGTTTTTAGTGTCTACATAGGGAAAGACATTTCCTGTGTATGGTTGAGATTTCTCTTTGTTATGATGGGTAGATAATGTAGAATTATTAATGCCCAAATCAGGACATTAACAGTTAAAGATTTCATAACCCTTATCTTTATATCATCTGAGTTTCCCCTGTTCTGAGAACTGCACGCAGAGCTTCACATATGCTAGGCAAGAGCTCTTGCTGGACTGTGTCTCAGTATTGTACTTTATAATCAACTGAAAGGGAATGTATGCTTCCTTTGATGTTTTCTAGCTTGTTTATTTTTCTTTTTGTTTCAACAACATGCGGTAATCTATGTCAGAACATGTTGATCATCAACATCCTTGGTAATAAGTGTGCAGTGTTGACTGCTTATTTATCTCATCACTCTTTAATACTGGACATTTCAACAATTGGAATGTATCATTTACCTTGAATAGGACCCAAGAAGGATTCTCTTTGCACTCACACAGAGAGAAGTTTTTATAATGATTTAAGTTGTTTTCTACATTTATTTCATTTGAAATAAGTTAAGGTTTAATAATTTGAGAAGCCTTTCATAAATTGGAAATTGTGGCTTGAATTCCTATTTCATCACAATACTCCCAGCTTCATTTTAGCAGATCTTCTTGCATGTACATGACCAGCTATGTTATTTTATCCATGGCCCTGTATATCCTAAATCAAACTATGAT
Source organism: Hydrochoerus hydrochaeris (assembly GCA_004027455.1). Lineage (NCBI taxonomy): Eukaryota > Metazoa > Chordata > Mammalia > Rodentia > Hydrochaeridae > Hydrochoerus > Hydrochoerus hydrochaeris. Next base: position 49,719 of record PVLA01002781.1, on the reverse strand, counting down.
GAGAAATGGAATTCTGCCATATAGCAGTTATAAACTCTCAGAGAAAATGTTATTGTTCACTTAATTCATATTGTTTTGTTTTTGTATTTTTACTTTATTAGTATGTACTGGTATAACTTAATTAGAACTTAAAACATATAAAGAAAGAAAGCAATGTTTTATATGAGCAATGGAGATAATATGAATCTGCTTACTCAAAAAATAGGCTACCAACCTTATAACAATAATTCACATGTATAGATTTGGTTGATTTCATAAAACAGAATTTGTGCCACTTATGTATTATTTTATATGAAACAATATTTTAAGATGCCTCCAGTTGGTTACAAGAAAATGAGGCATACTTCTTTAATCACTGGAATACATTGATTTTGAAATAAAATTTTTGTTTTCCTTAATAGAGACTTTTAAAGAATATTTTAAGAAGTTTGATATGAGGGATCTAATGCCTGGGTTAGAGTCTAGAATTGCTTTGTGATAGCTGATGAGTTTACTTCCATCTTTGAGCCATTAAAATATAAAGGAGGCCCAGTTTGATTTCTTACTTTTGCTGAGCTGAATACAGGGCTAAAGGTAACTCGTCAGTACTGGGTACAGAAGACAAGTAAAAGAGTCAACATAGAGCAGAAAAGTGGTGCCAGTATAGACTTTCATTTGAAAACAATGGCTATTTGGAAGGTAAAGGGGACAGTGTTAAACATTTAGACATTATGTTTGGGATGATATTGGATTAACTACACTGATAGAGAAAGGGGCACAGAATGTAGGATTAAAGATGGGAATAGAAACTCTTTCTTTATTTTAGAAATGCCCACATACAGAAGCTTGGGAGGCTGAGCTATAAATAACATCTCTCAGGGAAAAAGTATACACAGGGAGTTTCTAGAGGACTTAGAAGTAGAGAGCTGACTGCAGCTAGATAAATTTTATCTTTATATTTTAAAGAACTTTGAGAGGTAATTTCTGAAAAACATATCAGCAGAAATAAATCAAACTATCACCACTAACAAGTCTTTGCCTGGTGGAATGAATGTACAGCAAATACAAGGAATAGAGGTAATGGCTACTATCAAGAATTTAGAAAACAACAAATGCGATGAGTTCATGGAGGGAAAGGAACCCTTCCAAACTATTGGTGGCAATGTAGCCTAGTACAACCACTATGGAAATCTGTGTAGAGATTTCTCAAAAAATAGAAAGAGAAATTCTATTCAATCCAGTTCCACCTCTTCTAGGTATTTCCCCTAAAGACTTAAAGACATTTTGCAATGGAACATTGTATAACAGCACAACTCTTAACACCTACATCTTGAAAGTGGCCTATATGATCATCCACTTGAATAAAGAAATTGTGGTATATATACACAATGGAGTAGTACTCAACTATCAAGAAGTATACAGTTGAGTCATTTGGAGGAAAATGGATACACCTTGAAACCACAATGCTAAATGAAATAAATCAGACACAAAAGGTGAAATATTATGTGGATTCTCTTACATGCAAAATTATAAATTATTTAAAAAGCAAATTCAAATAGATGATAGGATGCAACTCAGTACACTTTGTAGAGATGGGAATTGTGGTTCTCAGGATGGGTGGAGAGCTAAGGGTGGGAGGTAGAAGGGGAAATAAAATGATCAAGATGCAAAATACAGATGTAACAATTCCCAAGATAAATATAATGATGATGTATCACAAAAATATCTTAATACAAACAGAAGAGGGCTTACTGGTCCCATATGTTTCTTCTTTAATATATACTGTGAGGGCCTAATGTTTGTGTTCTCTCAAAATGTATATGTTGAAATCCTGATGCCAAGATGATGATATAGGCAAATGAGTGTTTTGGTACATACATGAGATCTTGAACAAAATCAGTTGCTAAGAGAACTCTCTCACCTGTTCCACCAAACACCAAATGCCTTCAAGAAGGCATCATTTATGAGAAAACAAGCTCTCAGCAAGCACCAAATCTACAGGCACCTTGATCTTGGAATTCTCAGCTCCCATAACTGTCAGAAATAAGTTTTAATTTGTCACAGGCTACCTAGCTCATGATATTTTGTTAAAGCAGCCCAAACATACTGGGGTATCTGTGCATTATTAACTAAACTCATATAAATGAATTAAAAGCTCTTAAGTAACTTGTAGGTTAGATTAAAAATATAAAAACCACTCAATTAAAGGGCACAGATATCTGAAAAGTAGCAGCATGCTGTACCTAAATATGTGTCCTGTGGCAGTCTAAAATAATTCAAACTTGAATTAGTTGCATTCATTGTTGCTGCTTCCCTTCAAAAGGCTACTCCAAAAAGCAAATGAAATCCTGGCAAGCTGTTGAAAGCTCCACCTCAAGGGAAAAATTGCTAGGTAAAGTATTTTCCAACACTATGGTGAGCTCCATACACTGTTCTTATTAATGATGAGCAGTTTAGCCTTATTTCCTGTAAGTGATTGAGGCCTTGAAACTTTCCATGGCTTCACTGGTATTGCCAGAAGAGCTAATAGTGCAAGAAATCTGTGCCTACCCTGCCTGGCTCCAAGCAAATTCAGAACTCCCTGCTCAGTGCCAGGGAGTATCACTCACTGATGAGGGAATTAAACAGTGTGATGGGTAGATTTTTGGTGTTAATGGGGACAGATTGAGACACATTTTATTTCACTCTGAAGAATGAAAAATAGTTCTCCTAGCTCAGATTTATCCTTTTTAAAAACTCTGAAAAAGAAAATACATTTTCTAGTATGTTATTCCAGTGATAAATGCTACTTACAAATTTCTAGAGATTAATGTAGATACTGAATAGTTATGTATGGATGCATTCAGGATCAATAATTTTTTATCAGATTGTGACATTCAAATTTGTCTTTCTTCCAATATCTGTGAAATACACTGTCTCATCCTTTGACAAATTAGTCCCTTTGTTCCTTTTGTAATTGGCTTTCTGACTTTAGAATCCTGTAAGAATCCTCTAGAAGCTGGACACAGTGATGCATAACTGTAATTCTACTTACATGGGAGACTGAGGTAGGAGGATCACAAGCTCGAGACCAGCCTGGGCAATCTAGAAATATTTTGATATTTTATGGCAATGCATTGGCAGACATTGTCCAGTATGTGATGTCAATCGTATTTTTTTTTGTCTAGAATGATTTTTCTAGGACAATTTGTCTATGAACAATTTCATGTGTATGATGGAAACTTTAGTGGTATTTATATGCCCCCTTTGTCAAATATTTCTTATCCTCAGCCCTGTAACTTTATTTTTTTAATTTTAAAGAGGAAAAAAAGAAAAACAGAAAAAAAGGTAGACATAATACAAAATTTCAAAAAAATTAATGCTGAGAAATCACTAGTTGATAAATTACATACTGTCATCTTAGAAATAGTTGTTCAAGTCATAAAATTAAAGCATAGAAAGTGGACAGTCTAACAATGAGAGTGCAAACTGTTCTGTTCAGTGATCCAACAAAAACTTAGTATTATGGTTATGTATCTTATACACTTAAACGTACATGCAGTTTTACCCTTTAGAGTACTTTCCTTCTCTTTCTTTTTCACAATAGCTATTACACATTTGGAATCTTATATTTTACACCAGAAAGACAATGTGATATTTATAAATATGATTCTTGTTTGTTTCACTAATGAGAATAGTCTCCAGTTGCCTCCACTTACATATAAAGGCCTCAAGTTCATCCTTTTCATAGCTGAGTAATAGTCCATTGTATAAAAATACCACATCTTTTTCATCCACTCTGCAGTTGATGGGCATTTTGGTTGTTTCCAAGACTTAGTTATTACAAATTGTGCTGCTATAAATATGGGTGCACATATATCATTGTGACATGACCTTTTCAGTTTTTCTTGGAAAATACCCAGGAGGGGAATAGCTGCCTTGAATGGGACTTCCAATTCTAGTCTTCTGAGAAATATCCATGCTGATTTACATAGTGGCTGCACCAGTCTACACTCCCACCAATAGTGGAGCAGTGTTTCTTTTTCCCCACAGCCTCTCCAACATTTGTTATCAGTTGATTTCTTGATGGTAGCCATTCTTTCTGGAGTGAGATGAAATCTCAATGCTGTTTTAATTTGCATTTCTTGAATGACCAGTATGGTGAACATTTTTTCATGTATTTATTTGCCATTTGTATGTCTTCATCTGAGAACTGTGTGTTCATCTCAGATACCCAATTTTGGAGAGGGTGTTTGAATTTGGGGGGCCTGATGTTTTTAAATTATTTATGTGTTTTGGATATAAGTCCTTTCTCTGAGCAGTTGCTGGTTAAAATTTTTTCCCATTCTGTGGGATTTCTTTTCACTCTGTTGGTGATTTCTTTTGAAGTGCAAAAACTTTTCAATAATATGAGATCTCAGTTGTTGATTCTTTGAAGTGTTTCCCATGCAGTTTGCATTTTATTCATGAATTCTCTGCCTACTCCTATGTCTCCAAGACTTCTACCTACCTTATCTTCCAATAGATTTAGTGTTGCTGTTTTAATATTTAGATCTTTGATCCATTTTGATTTAGTTTAGTTCAGGGTGATAGGCTTGGGTCTACTTTCAGTCTTTGGCCTGTGGAGAGCCAGTTTTTCCAACACCATTGATTAAAGAGGCTGTCCTTCTTCCAGTGAACATGTTTAGTCCCTTTGTCAAATATCAGGTGGCTGAGTGTCTTTGTAGTTGTGTTTGCATCTTATAATCTGTTCCATTGATCCTTAGGTCTATTCCTTTACCAGTACCATGCTGATTTTATCACAGTAGCTTTGTAGTATAGTTTCAAGGCAGGAATTGAGACTCTCCTGTCTTTTCCTTTGTTGTCCAGTACTGCCTTTGGTATTCTAGGTTTCTTCTGTTTCCAAATGAATTTTAGGAGTGTTTTCTCTAGATCTGTAAGGTATGCTAATAGTATTTTGATTGAGATTGTGTTAAATCTGTTTAACAGTTTTGGGAGTATGGCCATTTTCATAATGTTGGTTCTTCCTAGCCAAGAGCAAGGAATGTCCTTCCCTTTTCTAATATCCTTTTCAATCTCCTTTTTAGGCACAGTATAATTTTTAGCATATAGGCCTTTTACATTCTTGGTTAGGTTGATTCCTAAGTGTCTCATGTTTTAGATGCTATTGTGAAAGGCTGTATTTCCATAATTTCTCTCTCAGTGAGTTTTTTGTTTGTGTACAAGAATGCTATTGATTTTTGAGCATTGACTTTGTAAGCAGCTACACTGCTGAATTTGTTTATTACCTGTAGTATTCTTTTAATGGAATTTTTTGGTTCTTCTACATAGAGTATCATGTTATCTGCAAATAGTGACAATTTAACTTCTTCCTTCTTTATCTTTATTCCTTTTATTTCTCATTCTTGTCTTATTGCTCTGGATAATATTTCCAGAAATATACTGAGTAGGAGTGATGATAGTGGACATACTTGTCTTGTTTCTGATTTTAGAGTGAAAGCTTTCAGTTTTTGTCCATTTAGTATAATGTTGGCTGTTGGTTTGTTAGATGGCCTTTATGAGATTGAGGTAGACACTGTGTATTCCAAGTTTCTGAAGAATTTTTATCATGAACAAGTGTTGGACTTTATCAAAAGGTTTTTCTGCATCTATTGAGATGACCATGTGGTTTTTGTCTTTGGCTATTTTGATGTGGTGTATTACATTTATTGATTTGCTTATGTTACCCCTGCATTCCTGGAATGAATCCTACTTGGTCATGATGTATAATCTTCTTGATAATTTGATGCATTCTATTTGCCAGAATTTTATTGAGAATCTTTGCATCAATGTTCATTAGTGAGATTGGCCTATAGTTTTCCTTTTTGGTTGGGTGTTTCTCTGGTTTTGGTATCAGAGTAATACTTGCCTCCAGGAATGATTTAGGGAGGATTGCTTCCTTTTCAATTTCATTGAAGAGTTTAATGAGTATTGGCATCAAATCTTTTCTAAATTTCTTGTAGAATTCAGTCACGAATCCATCAGGACCTGGGCTTTTCTTTGTTGGTAAATTTTTAATCACATTTTCAAGTTCAATAGCTAATATTGGGTTGTTCAAAATTGCTATATCTTCTTAATTGAGCTTTGGTAGTTCATATGTTTCTAGAAATCTGTCATTTTCTCTATGTCTTCCATCTTATGTGAGTGGAGGTTTTCAAAATAGATATTCATGATCTTTTAAATTTCCATGGGATCTGTGGTTTTCCTTCTTTTTTCAGTCCTTATTGCATGAATTTGGATTTTTTCTTTCTTTTTCTTGATAAGGTTAGCTAGAGGTTTATAAATTTTATGTCAAAAAACAGAATTTTGATTCATTAATTCTTTGTATTGTTTTTTTAAAGTTTCAATTGTATTAATTTCTGCTCTGATCTTTACATTTTCTTTTCTATGAGCTTTGGGTTTAACTTGCTCTTCTTTTTCTAGAAACTTGAGATGTAGCATTAGATTGTTTATTGGTGCTCATTCTGTTTTCTTGATATGACAATTTATTGCTGTATAGTTCCCTCTTAAGACCACTTTCATTGTATCCCACAGATTATAGTATGCTGTTTCTGTATTTTCATTGAGTTGTAAGTATTGTTTTATTTCTTCTTTAATTTCCTCTGTAAACCACTGGTTGTTCGAAATGTTATTTAATTTCCATGTATTTATGCAGGTTTTGCAATTTCTCTTGCCATTAATTTCCAATTTCAGCAAACTATTGTCAGATAATATGCATGGGATAATTTTAATCCCTTTGCATTTACTAAGTATGTTTTATAGGTTATCATATGGTTTATTTTGGAGAATGTCCCATGTACAGTTGAGAAGAATGTTTATTCTGATGTGGGTGAGTGGAATACTCTGTAAACATCTACTAAGTCCATTTGCTCACAGGTATGATTCAATTCTATTATTTCTTTGCTGACTTTTTGTCTAGCTGACCTATCTCTTGGTGACAATGGGCTGTTAAATTCCCTTATTATAATTGTGTTCTTGTGTATTTGGTTTTTCATGTCCATTAGTATGTGTCTTATATAGTTGGGTGTTCCTGTATTTGGTGCATATATATTCATAATTGTTATTTCTTCCTCTTGAATTTTTCCAGTAAAAGAATGTAGTGACCTTCTTTATCTCTTTTAATTATTTTAGGTTTGAAGTTCACATTGGCTGCTTTTTTTCTGGGTTTCTGTTACATGGAATACTGTTTTCCATCTTTTGACTTTTAATCTATGTGTTTCCTTTTGGGTCAGATGTGTTTCTTGTATACAGCATATTGTGGGATCCTCTTTCTTGATCCATTCTGTCAACCTATTTCTTTTGATAGGTGAATTGAGGCCATTTATATTTATGGATATAATTGATATGTACTGGCTTAACTTTGCCATGTTATGTTCCAGTTCTTTGTTTTCTGCTTTCCCCCCTTGTTCAATTGCTTGTGCTGCCTGGTAGTTTCTTTCTGTTTTTATTCTGGAGATTGTGATCATTTTTATTTCTATCTAGCATGTCTTTTAATATTCTTTCTAGGGTTGGTTTGGTGGACATAAATTTCTTCAGTTGTTCTTTGTCATGGAAGTATCTTCTTTCTCCATTAAATTTGAAAGAAAGTTTTGCTGGGTACATCAATCTGGGTTGAACATTGTTTTTTTTTAGGGCTTTAAACACCTTACTCCAAGTTCATCTTGACTTGAGGGTTTGTGCTGAGAAGTATGCCATGAATCTAATGGGTTTTCCTTGATAGGTGAGTTGTGCCTTTTCTCTAACAGCTTTTAGTATTCTGTTTTTATGTTGTATGTCTGGGATCTTAATTGTTATATGTCTAGGTGTAGATTTATGCTGGTTGTGACTGCTTGGAATTCTATATGCCTCTCTTATCTGCATGTCAGATTTTTCCCCATGTTTGAGTAATTTTCTGCTATTACTTCTGTGAATAGTTTAGTTATGTCATTTGCATTGACTCTTGCATCTTTACTGATGCTTGTTAGTCTTATATTGTTTCTCTTGGCATCATCTTGATGCTGCTGGATTGTCATTTCATGCTGCTTTGGTATTTTTAAAAGTTCTATCCTTTCATGACCACTAAATGCAATCTTGTCCTCAAGGTCCAAAATCCTATCCTCAGCTTCATTTAAACAGTTTTGCCAGATTTCAATAGAATTTTTTTGTTTCTTGGATGTCTCTTTGAGTTTGTTTCATGAATTCTGATTGTTTTCTATATTGTCCATTCAAGGTTTCAATCAGTTTCCCATCCTCCTGTACTTTTTTTTGTCTATTTCTTCTCTAGCTCTGCTGAGCAACTCATTTACTAAGGTTGTTATTTCTGTCTTTACATGGGAGATTACTTCTAATTTGATTTCCTCTATAGTCTCATAGATTTGTATTTTTATTTCACTTGCTATCTTTTCAGAGATTTCTGGTGTGTGACTTTTAAAGTCCTCTATTTCAGTGTCTCCTTTACTTACTCCTGAAGGACCAGATGTTCGAGATTGGATTTTAATTTTTTGTTTTGTCGTTTTCACCTTTCAGGCTAATATTTGGTCTCTCAATCCCACTAGTCTCACCTCTTGGTAGTGTGTATCCTACTGTGTGATTGATATTTGTTCAGCTGCTGGGTGCCACAACGATAGGTGGGCCAGTCACCTGAATTCCTCCTGTGGGGCCTGTTGGGTAATTCCTATATTCTTCCTAGGCTGTCAAACCTAGGAGTATTGATGTAAATCACCCCTTAGTTCCCACTGTTACTATATCTTCAGGTTGTTCCAAGTCATCAGATCTCCCTGTCTATAGTGTTTGTCTCACCTGGGACCCTACTGTGTTACTGGGTGTCTCATAAGCCCTTTTAATTTTCTCCAGGTTGGGAGAGGCCTTATTGCACTCAGCCTACCTGCTGTTCCCTTGTGGAGGAAGGACTCACCTACACCCTTGCCAAGCTCTCCAAGATGTTACTTCTGGAAGGTGCTTGGCTATTGCTCCTGTTTACCCACTGAAGGTGGCAAACTCTGTTGCTATTTTAGGGGCAAACTCACCACACTAATGGAAGCCTGCTGAGGTCTTCTGTTTGGATGAGGGGTTACTGAGTCTCCTATCAACACATCACAGTTAATCCACCACAGTCCAAGGTTCTGTAGGGAGGAGTGGGAACCCAAGATCAACAGCAATACTAGGTCCAGAATGTGTGTGTGGGGGACCCAGAGGGCAGCGGCAGGACAGCAGTGGCACAGAAGAGGCCGGATCGGCCTGGCCCTGTGCACCACTGTCAGTCCTCTGTCCCACAGCAGATGGCGGGATGGCGGGTGGAAGGGGACGGCTTGGGGGGCCCAGTCTTCCATGCTACTGAAGGTTCTGTCCTAGCTCTGTAACTTTAAAAACACGAATAGCCACAGGGCAAGTTTAAGCAAGCGTATGAACTCCAAGTTAATAATATATTTAAACTTGGCTTTCATTTCTCCATTTTAAATTTGACTTGTATTCATTTTTCATCTCCCTGGACTTTGTTTTATAATTCTATTCCCCTATCTTGACTAATCCTGAATAGATTTTGTAATATTATTTTTGAAAATTTATCTAACTTGAATCATTTGTAAAATGCTTCCCACTATTGCACTACTGGAACATGAAAAAGACAAGACACACATAAATTCTATGCCCAGCCTGTGTGCAGACATTCTTATTGGGTCCAGTGTAATGCAGAAGTATAGTACAGTTTGTACCATGAAGTAAGGCATAGATTTGCATTGAACAAGTAGTAAGTATTACAGGTGCAGATGTGAGCAAAAACAACACAATTCTTATCACTGATACCTATTTGGTGACCTTTGTGACCACAAGCATAGTAACCAGGGAGATCAATCCCTATTTGGCTACCAGAAGATTGAATAAAGCCTTATCACCACAAGAACTACTATCAAAATGGAAGCAGAAGACATCAGTTTCGATCACAAGGCAGAAACTTTACAAGAATTTTTGAGCTGCCAGTGTCCTTCATATGGCTGCTATAACAAAATTATCACAAACCTGATGATTTAAAAAAGTACCATTTTACAGTTCTCTGGCTCAGAAATCCAAAATGGGATGCCAGAGTCATATGTCATCTGGAGTTCCCCAGGGATAATTTGTCTCTTGCCACTTTAAGTATCTAGATGCCTCCTGCATTACTCAGTTTATAACTCCTTCCATCTTCAAAAATGGTATCCTGGTATCTTCAAATCTCTGTGACTGACTTCAAACTTCTCTCCTCAAAAAGAGTTTTGTGATGACACTTCTACACTCAGGAATGTAACATATTGGCTTTTAATTTATTCACACTTGTATGTCTTTTTGACATGTGAGGTGCTATAGTCACAGGTTTAAGGGACTAGTATGTGGACATCCCTGGATCTGTTATTCTGTTCATCTCATCTACTATAAACAAAACCTTTGATCTGGTAAAAAGAGGAGAGTTTACAGGCACTTCAGAGACAGTTTTGTGAAGATACCTGCAAAATCCTCCACTCCCTACACATTTCAAGTTAATTAGGAAATCTTTGGCACCTGAGAATAGAGAATATATATTCTTATCACATAAGTGAAGTTTAGGAAAGCAAGGATTTTCGGTCCCGTATTTGGTCAACTGTGATGGAGTTAAAGGAAGGAATAGGCCTCTAAGGCATAGATGCTTAATGGGCACTTCTTCCTTTCAGTCTCCAGTTTCTTTTAGGTGCCAGGAAGGAGCATCTGAAGCTTATCTGTGATACAAAGAGATGCTCAGAGGTGGCCAAAAAAAGTTACCTGATCATAGTAGATGGTCTGAGGAGAAAGCATGGAGAATTTAGTACTTTATCAGCCTCCTGAGCAGAAATTACTGTGTGATAATAGTTGAATCTGACACTGTGAGGAACATACAATAGCTATTAGCATGGACAAATGATGTCAGCCATTTCAGTCCTCTCCACCAGTGCTATGGTATTATGTAAACTCTTCCAGAGTTTGATGCTTTTCTGGAGGAAGCAAAAGGAAATATTTGAACTGATTCAGTAGGCACTTGAAATGACTAAATTTATCTGGAATTCTGCCACTAGTTAGAATGGAGGCTCAAACTAAAGATTAAACTACATTACTTTGTAAAGCTGATTTTGGCATTCACATAATTAAGTTGTATGGCCCAAACATTTCCTACCCCTGCAGTTTCGAGAACTCTTCACAGTTTTAGGAGTGATTGCATAGAGGGTCTAGGAAAATAATTGTGACGTAAGTAAAGCTTTTATTCATCCTTCCTCTGGTCTGTCTCCATTCTGCCCCTTTATAAAGTCATTGTCCAGATATCCCATTGACTGGTATCCATTAAAAATTCAAGGCTCTAAAAGCTGGCTTAAATAATACAGAATTTAATGACATAAACCAATGACATAACTAGAAAGTTGCGTGGGAACAGGACTTAAGGTTTATTTGATCCAAATACAGTATTAGTAATTTGGATGGAGTTGTTGGTGTAGCAGTGCCATGTCTCTGTGGTCCTCTCAGTACTGTGGATTCATCTTAAATCTGGGTTGGCTTATTTTATGGTTGCAAGAAGGTTACTCTTATGGTTTAGATTTAAATGTCCCCTTAAAAACTCATGTACTCATAGGTGCCTTGGATCCTGCTGTATATGGACTGAAAGATGAACCAAAATAAACCTCTCCATAAATTCCTTAAATTGTAGATGACAGGTATTTTGTCCATTGACCAAGGAAATAACTAAGACAGTTGCCAACTCTACCATCTATAGCCACTAGATTTTTCTTCATTCAGAAGGCAGAGATTTTTTTCTTCTAATCATGCAATAAAATATTATGTTTTACTGTTACTAGACTAATTTCATTATGTGCCCATTCCTGAACAATTCACTGTATCAATGAAATCTCATACTTTTATCCACTTAGGCCTTGGTACGTTATATGGTTGAATCTTAAAGTGATCCAACTGGCTTAGATCCATGAGAATACACCTTTGGAGCAGGAGTGGACTCAGTCTCCCCCATGCTACCAAACTGCTACACAGAAAGGGAAGAGAAGACTAAATGGTTTCCTTCTACTTGCCCTTACCAGTAAGACCCTCTGTGTTCCCTGAATTAAGTTATCATATTTTTATGTAATGTCCTTGAGATTTCCAAGGCATCAATTTTGCTAATTTGATAAACTAAGTTGTATAATTTAGGGAACCCCCAAGAAAATATGTGGCTCTCTGGAGCCAAAAAACTACTTTTATAGTGCTATAAAATTAAAGCAATATCAGACACAGTTGATAAGATCAACTTCATAGACAATCATCAGAGAGCCACATATCTTTGGGGTGCCACAAATTAGATAGTTCTTGACAAATGACTGAGTCTGAAAAAACTTTTGCTTTTTAGAGGATGGTAGGGAACATGGCTACATCAATCAATGAGAGACTATTCTTGGCTCTGATTAAGGCATTTTTGGACAAGAATAAAATGACTCACATCTTTGTGTATTGAGAAGCTCTTCACATGAACATCATTGATCCTTGGGAGTGATTTCACTGTGCATTAGAAAGTCAAATTAAAGCACTTTTTTTTTTTGCAAGCCTGTTTGACACAATAGGATATAATAGGCCTTTTAGGCTTCAGTGGACCCAAACTACCCATAAAAATATTCAATGTAATAGCACCTTTATAATAAGAGACAGGTCTTGTTACAAATGTTTGTTAGGAACAATTAGCTTTGCTAATTATATTTCTAATGATACCAAATAAAAGCTTAAGGAAAAGCAAAGATTTTGGAAGTAAGACATTTGTGCTATTCATTTTTAAAATTTTATTTTATAGTTTTTTTTTTTTGCTGCATCTGGGATAGAACTCACAACCTCACGTTTACCTAGTGGGGCCTTAGCCAACTAAGCTAAACCCGGGAGCACTTAAAATTTTTTTTTAAAGAAAGTATAACTAAATATAACAAAATAGAACAAAGCAGATCAGAAGAAAACAATGTAGTAACACAGATTTTGAAGCAAGACAACCGGAAATCATCACTGGCTATCATATTGTCTCATTTTCTTCTACATAGTTGTCCATATCTTCACACAAAATGAATTCACACAAAACAAAATAGTATTAAACTGATCAAAACAGAATGATCAAGGCATTACAGGCCTTCAAAACCAGACAATAGGGAAATCAACAACGGCTTCCATAATGTCTCTCATTCTCTTCAAAATAGCTGCCCATACTTACAATTATGTTGAAATTAAACAATATGAAACAGACTGAAATCACTCTGAACAAAGAATAATAGTATTGCTAGATTTCACAGCATGATACTACAAAATCAGCACTGGGTACCTTAGTGTCTCTTTTTCTTCGAAGAAGCTATTCATTTCTTCATGCATTATATAATCGATTCTCATAAACTTTTTAGGAGAAGTTCTATGTATGTATGAATCTCTACATGTATACCTATCATTTCTGCATTAGAGGGAAGAACAAAGCAAAACAAAACAAATTCCTAGAAAAACACAAAACAAAAAGATAAATAAATAACAATAGCAAAGAGCCCAAAATATTGGCAATATAGACCTTCCAAACAAAGTGGCAGGAGCATAACTAGGGTTGTTATTTTACATAATGATTTTCAAGAGTTCCTCAGATCACCATACAATAATATGCACAATTGTTCCAATCCTATGAATGTTAACATTTTGCTCCAAGAACTTATAGAATTTGTAGCACAATCATCTTAGCTATCCTAAGTGTGTTTATATAATTTTAGATATGCTTTCTTTTCCCTTCTTTTTTCTTTTTCCTCATTTTCCCTGAGATAATATTTTTTCCCTTTAAGTAGATTCTTATCCTTTCACTGTATTTATTATTTTGTATCTTATGTACTCTTGCCATTTCTTACACTAAGGAGACTGTACGGTATTTACACATGTGAGTTTGATTTATTTCATTTATGAGTATGGTCTCGAGTTGCATCCATTTACTTATATACATCTCAATGTGATCATTCTTTAAGCTGAGTAGTACCCCATTGTATAAAAATATCACATTTTTTAAATCCACTTCTCAGTTGATGGGCACTTAAATTGTTTCCAAGATCTGGCTATTACAAATTGTGCTCCTATAAATGTGGGTGTACATATGTCACTGTGGTATTATGTTTCAGTTATTCTGTGAATATGCCCAGAAGTGGCATAGCTGGGTCAAATGGGACTTCCAATCCCAGCTTTTTGAGGAACCTCCATAGTGACCTCCACAGTGCAACACCAGTCTGCACTCCCACCAACAGTGCAGAAGTGTTCCTTTTCCCCCACACCCTCTCCAGCATTTGTTGTTGGTAGTTTTCTTGATCCTGGCCATTCTTTCTGGAGTAGGATGGAATCTCAGTATTGTTTTAATTTGCATTTCTCTAATGACCAATGATGCTGAACATTTTTTAATGTATTTATTTGCCATTTGTATTTCTTCATCTGAGAACTGTGTATTCATATCAGATGCCCATTTTTGGATTGGGTCTTTGAATTTCAGGGATCTGATTTTTTTAAAATCCTTTTTATGTTCCAGAGACAAGTCCTTTGTCTGAGGGACCATTCACTAAGATTTTTTCCCAATTTTTGGGTTTTCTTTGGACTATACTGGAGATTTCTTTTGACATGCAAAAACTCTTTAATAGGACATGATCCCAATTATTTATTCTGTGAAGTATTTCACATGCAGTTTGATTCTTGTTCATGAATTTTCTACCTACTCCATACTTCCATGACAAAGAACAGTTAAAGAACTTCATGACCACTGAAACAACCATGCAAAAAATACTGAAAGATACACTAGATAGATATATGAAAAACCACTAAGCAATGTAAACATTTAAACAGAGAGGAAAGGTAAAGAATCAATAGCAGAAAGATAACATGTCAAAAGTAAATCAATATATATCAGTTATAACCATTAATATAAATGGCCTCAATTCACCAATTAAAAGAAACAGACTGGCAGAATAGATCATTAAACAACATCCAACCATATGCTGTATACAAGAAACCTAACTAACCCAAAAGGAAACTCATAGACTGAAAGTCAAAGGATGGAAAACTATTTCATGCAACAGAATCCCCCAAACATAGGACTAGCTATTCTGTATGTAGACAACATGAACTTCAAACCAAGAATGATCCAAAGAGATAGAGAAGGTCACTACATACTAGTTAGGGGAAAATTTCAAGAAGAAGAGATAACAATCTTAAATATATATGTACCAAATTGGGGAGCACCCAGCTATACAAAACAAATATTAACAGAAATGAAAAATCAAATAAGCAATAACACAATTATAACAGGAGACCTTAACATACCATTGACACTAAGGGACAGATTGACTAGACAGAAAATCAGCAAAGAAATAACAGAACTGAATCACACTTGTGACCAAATGCACACTTGGTGAACATATACAGAGTGTTCCACCCAACAACATCAGATTATAAATTCTTCTTAGCAGCACATGGGACATTCTCTAAAGTAGACCATAACATGCTTAAGTAAATGCAAAAGAAATTATCCCATGTATGTTATTGGATCATAGCTCCATGAAACTAGAAATTAATGACAAATAAACTGCAAAAGCCCTATAAACACATGAAAATTGAGTAATACACTTCTGAGCAATCAGCTGGTCACAGAAAAAATTGAAGAAGTTAATAAATATATACAAGCAAACGAAAATATAAATACATCTTACCAGAACCTGTGGGATGCAATGAAAGCAGTCCTCAGAGGAAAATTTATTGTGGTGAATTCCCACATCAGGAAAACAGAATAAACACAAATAAACAACCTGATGTTGCACCTCAAACATCTAGAAAAAAAGAGCAAGTCAAGCTCAAAGCCAAAAGAAGGGAGGAAATTATAAAGATCAGAGCAGAAATCAATGCAATAGAGACTAAGAAAATACAAAGAATCAATGAATCAAAGAGTTGGTTGTTTGAAAGAATAAATAAAATGATAAATCCCTAGCCAACCTTATTTAAAAAAGGAAATAAAAAACTAAAATTCATGCAATAAAGATTGAAAAGGATGAAATCACTACAGACCCTGTGGAAATACAGAAGATCATCAATACATATTTTGAAAACCTCTACTCTCATTGGCTTGATAACACAGAAGAAATAGACAGATTCCTAGAAACATATGAATTACCAAAGCTGGGTCAAGAAGATGTAAAACTGCTGAATAACCCAATTTCAATTAATGAAATTGAAAATGTAATTAAATTCTTACCAACAAATCAAAGCCCAGGTCCAGAGGAATTCACTGTGGAATTCTACAAGAAATTCAAAGAAGATTTAATGCCAACACTCCTCAAGCTCTTCAATGAAATTGAAAGGGAAGCAGTTCTCCCTAATTCATTCCTGGAAGCAAATATCACTCTAGTACCAAAACCTAAGAAAGATACAACCAAAAAAGAGAACTACAGGCCAATCTCCCTAATGAGCATAGATGCAAAAATTCTCAATAAAATATTGGCAAAAGGAATGCAGCAAATCAAGAAGATTATACACCATACCCAAGGAGGATTCATCCTGGGAATTCAGGAATGGTTCAACATATGCAAATCAATATATGTAATCTGTCATATCAATAGAGCCAAATATAAGAATCATGATCATTTCTATAGATGCAGAAAAAATTTTTGATAAGGTTCAACACTTTTCATGATAAGAACTTTACAGAAAATTGGAATAGATGGTCTTTACCTCTATATGATAAAAGCCATCTATGACAAACCAACAGCCAGCATTTTATTAAATCGCCAAAAACTGAAAGCCTTTACCCTAAAATCAGGAACAACACAAAGACATCCATTATCACCACTCCTATTCAAAATAGTGCTAGAAATAGTAGCCAGAGCAATTAGACAAGAGAGAGAAATAAAAGGAGTAAAGATAGGAAAAGAAGCCATTAAATTATCATTATTTGAAGATGACATGATATTCTACACAGAAGACCCCCAAAACTCCATTGAAAGATTCCTAGGTATAATAAATAAATTCAGTAATATAGCTAGATACAAAGTCAACACTCAAAAATCAATAGCACTCTTATACACTAACAACAAAATAACTGAGAAAGAAATAAGAGAAGCCACACCCTTCACAATAGCATTCAAAAAAAATTAAATACTTAGTAATCAATCCAACAAAAGAAGTAAAAGATCTATTCAGGGAAAATTATGATATCCTGAAAAAAGAAATAGAAGAGGACTTCAGAAAATGGAAAGACATCCATTGTTCATGGGCAGGAAGAATAAGCACTGTGAAAATGGCCATTCTCCCAAAATTGTTAAATAGATTCAATGCAATCCCAATCAAAATACCACTAGCATACCTCACAGATCTAGAGAAATCACACCTAAAGTTCATCTGGAACCAGAAGAGACCTAGAATAGCAAAGGCAATTCTAAGCAACAAAGGCAAGGTAAGAGGCATCATAATCCCTGATTTGAAGTTATACTACAAAGCTACTGTAATAAAATCAGCATGGTACTGGAATAAAAACAGACCTGAAGACTCTCCTCAAACTCTTCAATGAAATTGAAAGGGAAGCAATTCTCCCTAACTCATTCCTGGAAGCAGACATTACTCTAGTATCAAAACCTGTGAAAGACCCAACCAAAAAAGAGAACTACAGGCCAATCTCCCTAATGAGTATAGATGCAAAAATTCTCAATAAAATATTGGCAAAAAGAATGTAGCAAATCATCAAGAAGATTATACACAATTGTCTAATTGCTCTGGCTACTATTTCCAGCACTATGTTGAATAGGAGTGGTGATAATGGACATCCTTATGTTGTTCCTGATTTTAGGGTAAAGGCTTTTAAGAAGATTATCAAGAAGTGGAATAGATTAGAAGATACAACTACAACTGCAAACACACTCAGCCATCTTATCTTTGATAAAGAGGCCAAGCATGTTCACTGGAAGAAAGATAGTCTCTTTAATAAATGGTGCTGGAAAAATTGGCACTCCATATGCCAAAAACTAAAACTAGATCCATGCCTATCACCATGTACTAAACTAAAATCTAAATGAATCAAAGATCTAAATATTAAAACAGAAACACTAAATCTGTTGAAAGACAAATTAGGTAGAAATCTATGATATTCATTAAAAAAATTTTGTGTTATTATCTGTTTGTTTCTTCTTTGTAAGAATTATTTTGGTTTATGCCTTGCACTCTGGGTAACTTCTTTTAAGATATTAGTACACAGTGTATTAACTATTATTATTCTCCTATAATTTGTGATTTTTTTCATAAAATGAGATAAAGTAGATGACAAGACTACAAGTAAGAAAAGGGCTAGAAGGTCAACTGATTCACAGGACATACTGTTTTAGAGCCTGAGAGATTTTATGCACATGGATTTTATCTGAAGCAATGCGTATAATATTTTACACTGATTTTAATTTAGATAATACTTTCAATGTAAAAGACTACAGGAAACAGTGGATAAGATTATATAAATATTTTTGTGTCATATAAAAACATACAATTACTAAATAAATATTTGTAGTGTGAATAAAGTAGGTACCTCACTTTACTTGTAATTTTTCATGTACATTAATATTTGTTCTGATGTATGAAATATGTACTTATTTATTCCTGAAATATGTGATTCTGAAGTATATTCTTATTTAATCCTAGGAGATGTGAGTTATAATTTTCTAACTTCTAATTCTGTAACAATGTTTACATTTAACTTATGTTTTGGTCAGTGATAAAGAGTAAGCATTCTTAAGAAAATTTAATTTGTACTTAGGAACATGGTAAAAATGTACTGATTCATTTGGCAATTATCTTCTTGGAATGATCAAGAAGGTCTAATATTTAAGATCAAACTCTACCATCAGTGCTAAAGTATGTTTTCATAGCTAGTCTACCATGTACATACCCAAGGGAAATTCTGTATGACACAGGATGACCAACAGATGGAACTCAGAAAAGACTGATGTCTTCTTGTCTTTAACTGTTACCTAATAAAAAAGCAGCCAATGCATAGTTACAAGTATGAAAACGTAGGTGTTAGTAAACCCTGACTGCTCTTCCTCCTCATAGGAGCTTAGAACTTTGTTGTTAATTAAATGAAAGTTCTTATTATACATAAGAAAGCTCAGCAGGTAAACTGAATCATTCTTGGGCTGACAGTTGCTAGATGTTAAAAATGGTCTCTGGCAATCGGAACCATTTGGCATTTTCTCTACAGTATCAAAGTAGAGCTATGCCTGAGATAAGAATTTGTAGCCCTCTTGAGTCATTCCATTATGTTTAGTTGAATTTAAATTTTATTAGTAGTGCAGTGAGAAATCTTTGGAAAACTTTTAAATATGAGAGATGTGGTTTGACTTACATTTTAAGAAGACATCATTTTTGACACTGTGTGAGCACAGAATGGATTGGGCAGAAAGCATGAGAGGAAGAGAGAGAAGTTGGAGGTTTCTTAAACAATCAAATAAGAGTCACCCATGTCTAGGATAGAGATATAATGGCTATGGATACAACAACAATATTTAAAAGCTGAAAAATAAAGTAACCGTTAGGAGAGAGAAAAGAAGATCCTGAAACAATTATTAGAATTTTCATTTTAATAATATAATATATGATGGGTTGGATGTACTACTTATGAGAAAGAGTAGAGGAGGTAGCAAGTTTTGGGGAGACTTTTTGGAGAGGAATTAAGGTCTATACTAATAACACACTGTCAAGATATCTTCTATGCACACTCATGAAAACTTTAGTGTTTTTCATATTGTGAAATACATTTCCAATCCCCACCAAATGTTAACTGTGTAGTATATAAGTATATACAGAATTAGTGTATAATTTTTCTTTTTATAATGGTATCCTAGATTTATTAATGGCTGTAACATATTCATTAAAATCATTCTTTTCCTTGCCTCCTTTCCAGAGAGATGACTACAGGAGAGATGACATATGTCCACTAAAATAAAAACACTGTTAATTGAGCCTTGTAAGGAAGCTTAAAAGGAAGATAGTTGAGATGAATGGTTAAAATCCTTAAGCAGTTTGATTTTTCCACAGTGTTTTGCTTTCAGATACATGATAATTATGTTCAACATGGAAAGACAACTTTATATTCCCAGTACTAAGCACTGGGAATATGCATGAAAGTGACAATTACAGGTTGAGTGCTTATTACATGTCATACATTGTACTAAATTTTTGTGTGAGTTCTCTCATTATGTGTGGAAATAATTACAGCACAATTACTGTACTACCTAAACAGAAATTGCATATCAAAATTATTGAATAACAAATGTGGATTTTTGAAATTTGTTTACATGTTAGAGACTGGAAACATACCCATAGAAAGAATCAGCTTCGTTTCCAAATTTCATATTATTCCTCATTAAAAGGAAATCACCTTGGACAGGGAAATATAAAGTGAACTAAGAATGTGTTACATCAGAAATAATGAAGTGCTTAAGAGAGGATAGGATTTCTATTTAGAAAAAGGACACAAAGCCAATTTAATGATGACACTTTTGGTCAACATGGGACAATTTAAGCATAAAGATAAATGATATTATTAGATTATATTGCATTAAGTTGGTATAAATTATGAATCCATATTGCTAATAAAGATGAGTGAATTAATAAAATTATAGAGAAATGAATACTCTTCTTTACTGAATAATGCCAATTAATAAATGTCAAAACTGTGATCATGTAGAAAATTAACACTTTTCACTCAAAGGATGGTAAAATGATTTGATGGAAGTTTATGGGGAAGCATAGTCATTGCATAATGTCACCCCTCCATCATTGCTTTTTAATTGAAAAAAATGAATAAGATACCTTTATAGTGGAGAAATGTAACAGACAAAAATGTGATCAAAGGTAACATTGCCAGAAATGACACATAGTGAACACCAAGGAGCTGCTCCATTGCCCTTTGGGGACAGAAGGATGCATTTGAACAGTTGGACTGTGCAGCAGCGGAGAACCTATGGCACACAGAGCCCTTTCTGTTGTCTCAGGAGCCAAGTCACCCCAGAAGTTGAACACTGGGAAACAGTTGTTTTTTCTAAACTAAAAGCTCAGTCTTCAGGTTTAATTGGTGTGTTGGCACTTTGCAATAAACAAGTGAGTTTTGGGTTGCAGTTTGGTCGCTGGTCTCTAAAAGCTTCACCATCACTGAATTAGAGCCTTTCAAGAGCCCATTATTCCCTTCCATTGTCCTTTCCAGCTCTCAGCCATCAGCTCTCTGAGATTGCTTGGACTGAATAGTCATGTCTTTCAAGGCTGTGCTACCTTCCCAGGGACAGATGAGACAAGTGCCTAAAGGTCTGGTCCCATTGCCCCAGTGCACCGTTGTTCTCAAGAGCCACTTTATAGCTTCACGCCTCCTTGAAACACTGACTGAGGCTTTTCTTACAAGTGCCTCAGCTCACTTCTTTCTGTGCAGAGCATTTTCCGTTCTGCCTTCCCTGATGGCAATTCCAAGATCACTTCTTGGGAGAATCCCTAGTCTCTCACCTCACTACTGAAGGCTGTTTGTTGGTGATTCACTCCTATCACATCTAACACACTGCTAATGTGAAGCTCTGGATGTGCTGCATTCAGAAGACTTCCCACCAGTTTTGTACTATTCTTGGAAAAAATTCAAAAACTAAATCAATTTGTGAGGAAGGATTCAGACAATCCCCAAGTGGGGAACTGTACAAAACTGGTGTATACTTTTAGAAATATTTTAGTTTGCTTATCTATATTTTCAAGTTATAGTGATCATTAGTTACTAGACCAATAAAATAAAGAAAAATTCCATTCTCGCTAGCCATATAAACAGTGGGTGAATGAACATAAGTAAATTCTATGCCAATGTGTAGATATTGTGAATACTGTAAATTTCTTTGCTCTAAGGAACAAATTCTTTTAAAAATAATTGCATGAAGATTTTTGCGTAACAGGTAGATTTTGAAGTATAACTGGAACAGTTAAATAAGAAAACTGAAAATTTTCTTCCAGAAGCTTCATATTTGAAAAAAGTCAAAGTGAAAAATTTTCCTACCTTATAAATAAAGTAGGAAAGGACACTTTTTCCCTAACTAGTGATGAAGGGCAGGAACAGAAGGAATGATAAAATGGAAAAATAAAGTAAGCAGAAAAGTTTACTAAGATAAAGACCTGAAAATAAATGAAGAAATATAAAATTAGAACTATTCTTCTTTCTGTACTATAATGGTATAAAACTGTTACTTCCAGTTGGCCTTGATTATGGAGCACAGACAGCCTTTGATGTTGGACTACAGGAAGAGTAATTATATACATATATATTTCTGTCTGAAGAAAAGTTAAGTCTATATCAACCCAGGTCCCTGTTGGGATGTGAACAAATATCTTCCCCTTTATTGTAACTAGAAAAATCTATGTTGCATGGAAAGAGGTCCAGGTGTTCAAAATGGGGATTTTCTCTCTGTGTATGTGTGAAATAGATGAGAGAGAGGGGAGATAAATGAGAGAGAGAGAGAGAGAGACAGAGAGAGAGAGAGACAGAGACAGAGAGAGACAGAGAGAGAGAGAGAGATCTTAAATTCCTAGCAGAATTATTAGCTAACCAGAACTCCTGAATCAAATAAAACTTCAACAATTATGAAGCATAATTTGTGCAAATAAAGATGAGACTAATAGTCCTTAAACATGAAAACAATTTATCAGCACAGACTGATGTAAGACATGATCAAGGTAGAACAATAGGGAAAAGTCAGCAGGACTGGAACAAAATAAAGAAATGTGGAGAAGAGAAGACAGTTTGTTCTTTTAGCTAGGTCTGTATTTTTATCAGGTGTATGAATCGAAGTAACTGGTAGCTTCTGTCAGAGTTCCATTTACTACCAATTATAATATGTTGTATACGAATACTAGATTTACTGATAAATCATCTTCCCTTAAATAAGCTTGTCCTAGCAAATGTCTTCAGTTTTCTCTCTGACACCCAGCAGCAGATGCTTAGCATGACTGAACAGTTATGACTAATAAAGACAGAATTCCTGGTGAACCAGGTTCTTCTACCCACAGGTAAACTCTGAGCTTGTCAGCAATCAGTAGAAGCTAAGTTACAGAGGACAGAGGCACGGAGTTCTGGTGTGCTATAGCACTATGGGAAGGCCATACATAGTGACAATATAGTGTACATTTCAAAGAGCCAGAAGAAAGAATTTTACAATCAAGAACTGAAAAATATTTTAAGAAATATGTTTTATCTGTTTTAAACACCATAATATATATATATATATATATATATATATATATATATATATATATATATCTCAAAACATTACGCTAGCCTATTAATATGTATAATTTTTGGTGATTTTCATGTATCAGTTAAAATTAATTTTAAAAATAACTATTTGATGAAATGTGAATCAAAATAAAGTCGAATGTAAAATGAAACAATAGAATTTGAAGAAATGCATAAAACAGCCATAAAAATAAATTTGGGCAAGATAATCATAGAAATGTGAATAGAAATGTGAAGAATTCTTAGAAGCAAATCTGCATTCAGATTGCATTGTGTCTTTGGAGTCTCACTTCATATTAACATCAGAAATGGGAAGGTAGGGGTTTCATTAATTATTTTTAAAGTATGTTTGGTACATATAAAATAATAATATACCATTTCTATAAGGCATGATGTAAATGCTTGTGAACCCGTCATGAACTTGAATGTTACTAATGCTTTGCATCCAAATAATTTTTCATCAGTGCAAATTTACAGCATATAGTTGATTACATCACTTGTAGAGTATTGGTACATGTGCATTATACATCTCAATTTTTTTTCCTTCCTTCCATTCTGCTTTTATTTTGCCAGGATCAGATTCATTTATTTACCCTATAAATTCCTACATAGTTTGGTATCAGACACACATTTTAACATGTAGACTAATGGGGCCAAAAAACATGTAAAATGCATGAGACAATTACACTAAATCAAGGTAAACTTTTAGACATGCTGTCCAAGCTGGATTACAATATTTTTTTCTCTCTTTTTTCCTATTGCCTGTTATTATTAAGTACCACCATGAATCTCAAAATTCATCTCATTTCAAGCAGTGCTACTTACAGGCATTTTGCAGATTTCTACTGACAGTAATAGTGAGCAGTCTGTCCTGGATGGCGCGCTGTTTAGAAAGGGTGGGTCCCGGCTCCTCCCATGACTTCTGGATTGCAGTCAGAGTCTGATGCAAAGGCAAGTGTACGCTCATACCAACAGGGAGGGAAAAAACCTGTGAGCTGTGCTGTGAGTTCTTTCCAGGAGCAGAGCCTCATAATGTGTAGCTCATGCATCCTCCAAAATGATCCATCTTCGAATTGAATATTATTCTTAAAAATTGTTAGAGTTATACATGAGATGTACAGCAGAAAACGACTTTTCTCTCAATGTTTTTTGTAAAGAGCTTGTGTTACATTAGTCCGCTCCCTAATACCAGCTGCAACTTAATGTTCCCCACTGAGTTCTCCACTCCTCCTCCTTGTGTTGCTTTTTGTAGTTGCCACCAGTATAGCCTGCTCTAGATCTCCGTGAAAATCGGAGCAGAGCTGATGCAGGGGCAGGGCTGCTGGCCTAGGACTCATGCCTCATCTCAGCCCTCCCTTCCGGCCCTCCCTGGACACTGTATTGGCTGCTGTCATTACTCTGCAGTTCTCCTTGGCATTTTCCCCTTCCTTTCTTTCCATAACTAATAACAAGGTTTTTAAAAATGTGATTGAGCTGTATAAAAGCTTAGTGAAATGAACTGAAAAGTCTGATGAAGAATAGAAAGCAAGAAATTTCTTAGATTTCTGCCTTTACCGTGACACTGTCTACCATTTGTTGGCCTCACTTAGATGACAAATATAACACGGACTCTTTTGGTAGTTTTTCGTTTTCTATTTACAAATAATTAGTGATTACTTGAATGAATAAGAACCTTCAAAAATTATTTCTTAGACTAGGAATCTCATAGAAAGATACTGAAAGACAAGTAAGCATCAGAAGACAAAACAAAAACAGAAACAAGAAAAAAACAACAGCAAAGAAACAACACTAGAAACGATGAAGCCTTAAAACACACACACACACAGACAAGCTGGACCATGACACAAAGGTTTGTCAGTGCTGCTGCTGGTTCTATAGAATTCCTGCAGCATCTCAACTGAGGTCTGGTTTTACCACACATAAGGATTTTGTTAAGATTTTTTACATCCTAGGGATGCACTTAACATTTAATCTCCACCATTTAAGAAAACCGGAGCATGATTTTCTTTAGTCAATGTAAAAGAAACTAATCACCTTAATGTTACCCTCATCTTTCCAATTTATTCACTGTTTGACAGACAACTTGACAGTGATATGGGTGCTTAATGGATCATTTACAAAAGTACACATAAGATTTCTGAGTCTACCCTAAAGCCCACTCTGTCTTCCAAAGAAAATAGGTGTACTAAAGAAGTCTCTCTAGAAAAGAAAGATAATTTTGTTGGCGGATTTACTTTTCTATTACTCTATGCTGACCTAGGAAATTCTGTACTGACTTGATCTACTTCCTGGAAATAAACTATGGCTTAATTATTCATAAAATATCTAGTGATATGTCAAGGCTTTCTTTTTTTTGATTTTAACAACTTCTAGATCTTCCTTTCAGACACTTGGCAGCCAACCTATAAATTTAACAGGAAATTGGACTTGCCCAAGGTCCAAAGACATGCATGATCAAGTTATTCTAAACAAGAACTTTCTTGAAACATTGTTTTCTGAAAGTAAATTCAATACCAAACCAAACAAAAAGAAACCCCAAACAAAAATGTGTAAAAGCCAAGATGCCATAAATTTATTATCTTTGGAAAAGGTTCTGCTCTGTATGTTTTTTGGAAATGTTTCTCATGATTTTTCACAGCCTTCATACTGTTTCTACTGGCATTTAAAGTTGGGGGAAGAGAACACAGGAACCCTCTCTTACCAGATATTTTTTGGGGTAATTTTTATTTTAAAGAGAATGAAACTAAGCAAAATTAAGCAGAATAAAGTTAATGAAAACAAAACAGTGTAAGTGATACAGGACTTCAAAACAAGATAATTGGGAATCAACAATGGACACCATAATGTCTCTTGTTGTCTCCAAAATAGCTGCCCATACCTTCAGACATAGTAAAAATCAAACAAAACAGAACCGAGTAGAACCAATAAAAAAGAACACAATCAAGGACCTCAAAGCAAGATAATAGTGAATCCAAAATGGCTAACATAATATATCTTGTTATCTTTGCAATATTATGTCATCAGGTATAATAAAATCAAACAAGAGAAAACAGAATATAACCCAACCCAACAAAAATGAAAATGATACAGGATTTCAAAACAAAATAACAGGCTACCACCTTCAGAAGGAGATCTCCATAGATGATATACTGTGTATTGTTATCATCTGAATAGACAATCAGATTACTGGCTTTAGGCCTGCAAAGTCAGTGAAACACTAAACACTACAAACATTACGGGGGTCTGGCTTAGATCCCCAATATCCCAAATAAGTGTATGGTGAACATTTAAATAAATGGTACAAGTGGTATCATTTTAGGGCAGCAGGAGGATCAAAGCCCTCTGCAGAGTTCTTGATTCTGGGGGCTAAGACCAAGAGCTTCTCTGGGCCACTCATATTTATTACACTTTCAAACAAAGAGAGGGAATACTGAAGAAAGAGTAGGAAGTGAGCAGAACCTTGGGAGTCACTTAAAGACTTCTCCAAGGAGTAAATTATGCCAATTAAGGAGAACTTTCTTATGTCTATGATGATATTTATGGCAGGAGTGAACTGAAGCTACAGTTTCTATCTACTTAATTGGTGTTTGAGCCAGGTGTCCACAGCTGTGGCCTTATCTTGCCCTTTGAGGTATCTCTGGCCTCACAGGCCACTACAGACCTCAGCCAGGACCAGTGATTCATGGAGATTCACTTACTATGAATCAGCTCCCATCACCAGGCAAGGGGCCTAGGCTTAGGACAGACTCACAGATAAACCTAGAAAATTAATTAGTTAACTTTAAATCCTACTCAGAGCCACTTCATAGTGGTCTCCAACAAAGCATTAAATTGTATTTTGCCTCATTAGCTACCATCACAGCCTGTTTCTCTCTGGATCAGCTGGTCACTTATGGGGGTAGGAGGAGGATGGGGAATGTTGGCTCTTCTTGTCTCCCATCCTGCATGCCAGTCTGGTTCTCCCCTAGTGGCCCAAACATGGCACCAACTCACAGAGGGCTTGCTTCCTGTTGACTTCTTGTTCTCTTCCCTGGCAGTCCATGAATGGCATGATGGGGAAAAGGCTGGTATCTGGTTCTCCCTCCAGTGGCCCAGACATGGCACTGACTCACATGGGAGGGCTTGCTTCTTGTTGATTTCTCTACTGGTGTTTACTTATTTGAGATTGGCGCATTATAGTTGTTCTTAGGTTATGGTATGAGGCAATAATTTCAGTGTGAATAGCAAAAGTATTTATAGAGGAACCAGGGTATTTTTAAGCATAGCATTAGATTTTGTAAAAACTTTTTTCACTGATGTCAAAACAAAAAGGATAAAGCTAGTTGGAATGGAAAGTGTCTTTGTTTATTCTTTTCTTTTTTGATTCAATAATTTAAAAGGACAAAAACAATGCTTTGGATCACTGAGCAAACACTTAACCCTCATATTTATTTAAGTTGAGAAATTCTTGATGCCTAATATTGCCAGTGAATTGGGTTGTTTTGCTTTTTTATAAAGCTGACTACCCATAGGTAGTTTTTCTTAGCCAGGAATTAGTCTATTGTGTGTACTAAAGCATTTAGAAAGAGCCAAGGTCTTACGGGCTTAAAACTAAATGAGTAGTTTAGCCACAGATAGTAAAAGGTAATAAAGTTTAGCTAAGTTTCTAAACTTCTTTCATATTAGGCATGGAAAAGCAGCAGTGGTCCTGTGAAGGAATTCATTGGTATTATTTGGTGCTTTCCATCCTTGCCATACAGCTCCTTTTTTGCACTGTGGTAATGTTTCATTTTGTTTTTTATTTCTGAATCAGATGAAATAATGTTTTGACTGTCTTAAAGGTAAAAACATACCATATAGGTTAAGATGGGAGAAAGAACCCTTGGAGAGGTTGATTTGATAACACTGAAAGAATTCTGTCAGAGGATCCATGAGGACATCTCCTAATGCAAAGACACTACCTCCAGATAGTTCTGGAAAGGGTGCCCACATAGACAAACTGATAGGAGGCACATTAAAATGAAAGCAGAATTTATTATGTGTCTTTTCTTTGAAAATCAAATACTACATTTTTCATTAGTGCCAAATAGGCCTTTTTCTCTGTGCCATTGGAAACAAAATTTAAAAGTCTCATAGAATAATCTTAAGAATAGCAAAATAAAGAATTTATGACATCCTCACTGAAAAAGACATGTTACGTGAATCTTCCAGAATCAGTCTAAGGAGTCTAAAGGTGGGTAACTTGACTAGGCCAAGAGCTTTGTTTGTATCCAGAAACTTTGAAAGGTCTTTGGACACAGAGATACTGTATTGGTGCCATGTTTAGAACCAGAACCTCTATTTTCCCCCTATTATGTGCCTTGACAAATTTCTTTTTTATACAACAACATTTGTGGTGTTTACATGGTAACTAGGGCAGGCATAGGAGAGGAGGGACCTCTTTCCAGTGGATGTTCTGAACTTGGTCTCATTCTTTCTGCATTGCTCTCTTTTCTTCTATAAAATTTCCCATTGCCCCTACATGTTCAGTTGAATTAAATTGTAGGAGTTATTTTTCAGCATTGGAAAAGAAAGAAAATTTACTCTTTAGGTTGCTTACGGTTCAATCTCTTGAGACTGAGAGCTTACTAAAAACACCAAAATCTTCTAAAATAAAGATAATCAGTACAGTGGATCCTTGAAAATAAGAAGGTTTACGTTCCTAGAGCAGCCATGATTGTGAAAAACCATGAATTTCAGATATGGTCAGAAAATGCCTATTAATTCCTATTTTTATACTTTAAACCCTAAATATGCTGTCTCCCACAGATATATAATTTAGTTTAATAAAATACTGTATTAATAAAAGCTTAGGCGATGCAAAGCATTTTGGCGGCATCCTAAGGATCCTAGGGCTTTAGGAAAGAGAAACCCGAGAACACTGAGCTTACAGTGGTACAGCAACCTCTTATAATGCTGGAATGCTGGTGCATCTGCCAGAAATGGGTTGAAGGGCAACAGCCAATCAGCAGCATGCAGAACTGACTAAGGTGCTCTGATTGGCCACTTCCAAACCTCTCACCAAAAAATAATTGCAGAGAATATTTGCCTTGGGCAAAATTGTGGAGCTTTCTATGAACAATTATTAGTTAGGTTCTAAGGATGAATCAGTGACCCATTGAGGCCACAAATTCTGAACCCAGACTTCACTGGGGTATACTGTAGTTTTGTTTGTTTCAGGGACAATTCCTGGAAAAATAGAAACTTCTAAGCTCAATTTATAAACATCAGTGTTATGTGCCTCAAGGAAAAAGAGGGGAATAATAAAGAGAAGGGTGCTTTAAAATTTAGGCTCCCTTCAGAGACATGCCAATGAGAAAATCAGCCAGAGGTGTTAGTGTTTTGTGGTTTTCTTTCTTTCTTTCTTTCTTTCTTTCTTTCTTTCTTTCTTTCTTTCTTTCTCTCTCTCTCTCTCTCTCTCTCTTTCTTTCTCTTTCTTTCTTTCTTTCTTTCTTTCTTTCTTTCTTTCTTTCTTTCTTTCTTCTTTCTTTTCTTGTTTTTTTCTTTTATGGTATTAGGAATTGAACTCAGGGCCTTGCACTTGCCAGGCAGGAGCTATGCACTGAGCCATATCCCAGCAGCCAGTGATTCATTTTAAACAAGTAAAATGTTAAAATAAGGACACATTCAATAAGTAATAACAAGGGATAGTTTTCTGCTCTTCCATTGTCACATTCATCTAGCAATTTTTAGTAAAGATGCATTTACACATGTTATTTCTTGAAACAACGTCATAATTTAGGAATATTTATTGTGCTGAATCTATGTTTGGGGAAACTGAGGCTCAGGAGCCAGAGATATAGCTCAGTGGAACAATGCTTGGCTGGCAAGCATGAGGCCACGAGTTCAATTCCTGATACCAAAATAAAATAAAATAAAATGAAATATTTGAAGCTCAGAGACGTAAAGTAAATTTTTGGATACAGTGAACAGGTAAGCCATAGCTTAGGCTAATCTTACAGGTTAGTCTCTATGCAGAGGTGATACAGATGAAAACTGAGGTCCAAAATTTTCTCCACAGGATCTTTCCTTTTACCTTGGCCCATCTTCTTTTAAGGCATCACATCTGGGATGCAAATGCATGTGCTTCTATAAAATAAGATAAAAACAAAATCCTATTAATGCAAGAGAGATGGGGATACTCACTGCCTGTGGTAAATAAGGAAAGCAAGAAAATGGTAGGAACTTTCCAGATGGAGAAGTGGGAAACTGTTGTTCAAAGCTGAGGAATCAACATATGCAAAAGACATTGATAAATGAAAGAAGATTAGGTGTCTTCACTAGGGATGTTTGCCAGGGTTGGAACTAAGGGTCCTGGGGGTGGGGAAAAGAGGTCACCCATGAATGATCTGGAAAGATGGGTGCGGTTGGGTAGCAGAGACTTTTGTATGCCATGCTCAAATTTTATAGTCAGAATCACAAAAACTTTGGGAACACAGTTAGAGATAAATATAAATTTACATTTTTGGAGATGATGCCTGTTGTAGTCAGGGGTTGTGCAGAGAACAATTAGAATCAGGACACAGAATTTATAATATTATTTATGATGGTTGCCCAGAGTTGAATACAGAAAGTGCAGGAAATCTGTCCACAACACTAAAGACTCAGAATATTCAGCCAAAGGCTGGATCCCACAGCAATGTCCTGCATGAGTCCAGATGAAAACCTAGAGCCCATGATAATGCCTCCTACGAGTCCAATTGGAGATCTAGAGCCCACGAGAAGGACTCACACCAGTCTGTTTTATGGATCCGTGCTGGGAAGGCCCAAAGGTCAGTGGTGGAAGCTAGAAAGTCTATGCCAGTGGGATGAAGGAGCTGTGCTAGGAAGTTGAGGGTTCTACACTGGCACTGAGAAGTCTTACTCAAAATAAGAACCAGGGCTGCCCTGACAATTACCACAGCCATCCTCAGCGACACAGTGGTCCTGAGCTCCTCTGATGATAAGAACAGTCAAATACATGACAGAAAGCCAGCATGACAAGTTTCTCCTGGAGATTAAACAGCACGCATCTTCCCCTCTGGAGCCAGGAAGTGATGCTCTGTAAGGACCAGAGCTCCTCCAAAGTGAACCACAGCCATTCTCACCAACAAGGTCCTGAGCTCCTTTGATGACAATGGTTGAACTCACACTGGGGAAGCTAGTCATGACAAGCTCCTCCAGGAGAACCAACGACTCAGAACAGCAACACTTAAAGAAACTCACAATGCCTCACTCATCTTCACATGTCTGTTTATGCTGGCAACTTTCCTCAGGTGGAAACATCTACGCTCAGCACCATGCTGATTTAATTCAGCCTGTGTTAAGTTGACCATCAGTTTTTAATCCATACCAGTGCCCATGCTTAGAATATACACACTAATTTGATTCCTAGATTCTTTAAAAACTAATTATATTTAATAGAAGCCTCTTCATTTTTGATGTCTTTAACTTCCAGCTTCAGAGAGAAATCACTACATTTAATCTAAGCCTTTGAACTAAAAGATGCGTTTGTAAATCCCAAAGAGTTACATGTTTATTTGAGTAGGAAGATATTTTTACACTTTATTTTACTTGCTATCAGCATATGTTTATGGAATTATTCACTTCCTGTTGATCAGAGAAACAGCATTAAGCAAATTCAAGTTTGAAAGAACCAATTACAAAAATGTGCACATTGGAGCACTCTTTACAGTCTTCTTAAGTGATAACTGCATGTCACGTCAGGTGCAGGGCTACGACATTCATTCCTTGGGCAGGTAGCTGAAGGACAGCCAGCAGCCTGCTACCACACTACCCATGCATGTCCCAACTGTCTTCCTATCCATATGTGCCAAAAAGAACAAGATAGAGAAATTCTTTTGTTTACTAAATTAACTCCTCCATCTTGTTACTTTAATTTTTTTCTGAGTTCTCTTTCCTGTGTGCCAGTTTTATAACTCTACTTTCTTTTCTTTCCTTTTCATGAAATTATCGCGTTGCCGGTTTTCACCCACACCATGATTACTTAAACCTTCATTGTTCGGACAGTCAGACCTCATGGTAACACAGAGACAATGAGTAATACACGAATGTGCAAGCTATAATTCTTTCCTGTAATAAGCATCTGGCTAGTGGGAGACATGGGGCGGTTTGTTATAAGAAATTGAGACTGGGCCAATCATGAATAGAGCATAAAAGGGATTAATAAATCCTAAAATCCCATGGAGAAAGCACAGACCTCATTTTACTTAGGCAGAGACATCTCAAATCCCATGCTGGAGGTGTATAAAATGATAGGTTATTAAATCTCCAAGCTAGCTCTATCCCTGGTTTCTTGGGACCGAAACCAACAATTGCTATGCAGAAAATGCGTGTCTATTGTTACATGAGGGAGTCAGAGGGGAGGCAACACAGTGGCAGTCACTTTCCCTTTACCAAAATGCATTCAGAGCAAACACAGTCCTGGGGCTTTGTTCAGCCAGCAGATTAAGAATTTAATGCAATTTCCTCAGTGAGAAGTTCTCAGAAGCTGTCTCACTGCCTTTCCATCTTTCTGGGTTAAATTGAACAAGATGGGCATCTTATTAGTGAAGGAAACCTGAAAATGGCCAGGAAGATGAATTGGGGAATAGGGAAGTGGAGCAATCCAATTGTTCAAGCTCATGCCTAGGGACAATTCACTGCTAAGATGACACTCTAAAAACTTGGCTTTTGAAAGTTGTTAGGCTTTATATCAGACGTCAAGAGGAAAATTTACTTGCAGTATTAAAAAAAAATGCCAGACCTGACTCTTTAATGTCTGGTTTAGTGTTTTCCAAATGTTTCACTTCTCCCTATTTTCTTGCCGCCTCCACTTTCTGGACTGGCAAGCGAATTTCAGCTCTGTCCTGCCTGGAAATGCCAGATCACAGCACTATGGTAACTGCTGCTGTCCCTGGATCCTTCTAAGGATACCACCCCCACAAATTCTTCTAACCCATGACTCTCTCTCATGATTTCCTGTTCCTCCAAGGGACACGGCAGATGGCCAAGCCTCCGAGCGTACAATGTTGATGCAGTCTCCAGGTCTGAGCGTCAAAAGCACACTCTAGAAGCCCTGTGCATTTTGGATTTAGATGCAAACACTGATCTTGCACTTAAGAATGAAAGATGGCAAATTTGTGCTGTCGTTTTTTTTTTTCAATTCATTATTCATGTATTTTTCACCAGTTATATTTGTGAAGAATGCATTATAAGAATTGGCATTGAAATATAAGATTTTGTTCTGTGTTTTTAAGTGCTAGAGATTAACCAAGGCCCTCATATATATAAGTGCTCTACAGTCTGCTTTATTCTCAGCCCATCAACCTCACTGTATGTCTTTGAAAAGTGAGCCAGTTCTTCCCCCATTATGATAATGAAACTGGTAACACTTGGATGTCTTTAATTTTCAAGGGAACATGGGATGTGTGAATCTAGAAATTTGGTCTGTAGCCATTTTTTTCATTTCTGTATTTAATAAATGTGTAAGGCATACATAAGCAGAAATAATGTTTTGTGAGTTGGGGCACACAGATAAATGAGACAATGATAGTCTGGCTGCGGAGACTTTCTTTACATAACTCTCAGTATTACAGTAAATTAAATGCTATATCTACCAGCAGTTCAAAGAGGGTATAGTGGGAGATATAAGCCAGCATATAATTAATTTTGCCAATGAGGTTTAATTAGGGCTTGCAATGCAAGAGAAAAATTTGTCCTACACATCTAAGAGTTGAAAGCACAGAACAGATAAGAATAGAATGATGACCACAACAGTAAAGAGGTGTGAAAAGGCACTGCTCTGTGCAAGGCAAAGGAAATGTTTTACTTTTAAGGTAAGTCTTAGGGGTCAGCCTTCAAGATAAGTAGGAGAAATAGAGATTAGGTCATAAAATAATTCAGCTTAGACAGTAAAAAGGCTCTTAAAATTTTATTATTAAAATGAGCTTAAACACAACATTTTTGGATCCAAGTTAATTTCATTAACTTGGTTTTTGATCCTAGCTACAATGTAGAATAGAGTATTCTAAGTAGACTGCATCTTTTGCTTAAAATATATCACGAAGGACCAGAAGTACTGTCAGTTTGCTTGTTTATATGCATAAAGAT
This sequence comes from Hydrochoerus hydrochaeris, assembly GCA_004027455.1. Taxonomy (NCBI): domain Eukaryota; kingdom Metazoa; phylum Chordata; class Mammalia; order Rodentia; family Hydrochaeridae; genus Hydrochoerus; species Hydrochoerus hydrochaeris. The sequence continues at coordinate 15,338 of PVLA01002781.1, read as the reverse complement.
ATAATTAACAAAGTTGAAACAGATGGCATAGAAGGATTACAAGTGGATCTCTTTTTATTTAACCCTGAAACTATTAAAATATTTTTAAATTTTCTTTGTTCTTTATTTGAAAACTTGGGATCCATGCTGACATAAAGCTTTCAGTCATATTCAGATATGAGGATAGTCTCATTTTGCTAATGATAATCACTTTTAAAGATATAAAATCCCATTCTAATCTTAATTAAAACTTTAATTCCCATTCTACCTTGAAAACCTTTTGCCTTATACCTAACGAGCCTGATTTTTGAACTGGGAACCTTCCATGGTGAGGAAGATATGTACTATTCTCTCTTCTTTTCTGTGGTACCTGGAAGTGAACCTTGTAACTTTGCACTGAGCTAATCCCCAGCCCTTTTTAACTCTTTATTTTTGAGACAAATTCTCATTAAGTTTCTAAATTTTCTTGGTTGGGCTTCGACTTCCTACCTTCTGTCTCAGCGGTGATTGCAGACATGCCCCACCTGCTCTGGCTTTTTTATTTATTTTTTATGTGTTCCAGATTCTCAGAACTGGGAAGAGCAACTAAGAAAAAAGTGCTGACATGTTTTCCTGGGCTGATGTTGTTAGAACTTTCTACTTCCTTTGTGTCTTCTGTGGAGTAGATTGAAGTCTCTGGAGCGCCTTTGGACCTTGATGTGTTTTCCAAGGCCACTGCCTGGGGCAGTTGGTGCTGTGCATGCATCCTTCTCCCTTGAGTGACAACTCTTATGAGACATGCCGTGACATTCCCACAGCCTCTCACCCAGTCCACTTAGGAGGCTTCTTTCTAAACTGAGATATCTCTTCTATACTCTGGGACATATGTTTCTTGTTTGTTTCATGTCGTCTCTCTTAATATCTTTCCATGTTCACTTTGACAATTCCAGCTCATGTTACTGGGATAAAAGGGAGTTAACAAAAGGTTACATTTATAAAAAAATGGAGAAATATCCTGCTGGGAGCCAACTGAGGGAGGTAGTATTAATCAATTTTTGCAATTATAAAAATCAAAAAAGGGTAAAGTCATTTGGGGCTGTTGGACTGAGCTAAATCCACAACTACCTTTCCTCATTTACCAAACTGAATGTGGAGTTCTGACATTGAAAGGCTGGACTCTGTTGTATGAAGATGATCTCATCTGAAAAACACTCTCATAATGCCAATTAAGTCATTAGCATGCTATATGTCTTAAAATCTTTTTGCTATATTAAAAGCCAAACCATTGTATTAGTCAGCTTTCCAGTCACTGGAACAAAAACACCTAACACCTGCAATGTAATGGAGGAGAGGTTTGTTAGGCTCTTGATTTCTGAGTTTTCAGTTCATGACTGTCTGTGTCCAAAACAGAAACAGAATGATGGGAGAAGATTTTTCAATGGAGGAAGATTTTGCAACTTATAGCAGCAGAAAACAGAGAAGAAAAATATCAGAGACAGATACATATGTTTCAAAGGTCTGTGAGCAATGATCCCTTCCTTTAATTGGGCCTTCCCTCTTACTAGCACATTCAGTTATGAACTCATCAGTGGATTAAAGCACTGACAAATACAGCTCCCCTGTAATTCAGTCACCTTCTGAGAGTCCCACTCTGAGCACCTGAGACTTTTCAGAGACATTTTATCTCTAAACTGTATGCTCTTAATCTGGGATTCATATGGAAGATATCAAAACCCCTGCATTATAATGTTTTACAAATTAATAACTTCTAACATCCACTCATTTTCTGATATTAGTTAAGGAATATTACAATAGTTTGAGCGACACTAGGCATTTACTTGGGGTAAAAGAATGACCAGTAGTCACACCGTCTTCATCCACAGGTAATTATTTCATTGGGATGCTTGTATTTTTTATGGAACCACTGGTGAAAGTTTCCCTCATCAGCTGGTCTCTGAGAGTCTGTGTTGTGTATCACTAAGTATGGTCTTGTGATAAGGGTAGTAAGAAACAAAAAAAGAAGGTAAAAAGGAGGGCTGGAGGCATAATTCCTGTTGAATTTAACAATTTAAACAGAATTTAACTGTTTAAATGATCGTGGGAAGCTATTTGACATATGATAACTTTATCCAAAAAACAGAGGGCTTGGAGACCATGCTAAGATTTCCTGCTACAGCCATCACACTTCTGCACTCAGGGCCCTCCTGGGGGCCTCTTCTCTGGAAGGTTTAAACACTGGACTGATTCTAAGTTATCACGTTTAGATGTGAAAGTAGGGAAGTGACTTTGCACACATTTCAGGGCCAGATGTGCAGAAATGAGTTTGATTGGCTAAGAGTGAAGTATGGAAACACTGAAATAGTAGCATATATATTGTTTGGCCTTAGCTTGATTGCAGTTCTGGCTGCAAGTTTAGTCTTCATTATTATAGATGATACTCATCATGCTTAGCATTTACCCAAATGAAAGGCACTTTGCAGGATGAGACCCTTTCTTCTTAATTTTTATGGATAAGATGTAGTTTAAGTCTAAAGATGTGACCTAGGTGTGGTATTTTGCTCAGAAAAGAAATCTATTTATCTCCATTTTTTCCTATTTTTTTCCTACCATCACTTGTGCTAGTCTGGTAATCTTAAAGGTGTAGGAATTTTAGAGACAGTTGGGGATGAACTCTCACAGTTATTATGCCATTTAACTTTCAGTCATTTTAATGAATTACTAGATCTCTTTGAGTCTCCGTATCTTTATCTTTAAAATGGAAAATATAGTACTAGGCATTATTAAGCTGTTGAGAGCTGTGGACACAAATACTATTTAAACCTCAAAGAAACTTTACAAGGGCAGTGCTCTTATTCTTTTATTGCAGAAGAAACAGAGGCTCAGGGAATTTAAGTCACCTGTCAATTTCTCACAGCTTGTAAACAGAAGAGTTATGGCTTGCACTCATGCTTGTCTCTCCCCAAAGTCCTTGTCTCCACTGTTTCTCAGGCTGCATGCCTCCTTTAAGAAAAACAACTTCTACAGGACGCATCTATAGTGACATGGTTTAAGAGATGGTATGTTAATTAGTGATCCTTTCATGGAAAAGTTATAGAAACCCAGTTGAAATTAGTTACAACAAACAGGAAAGATCATCAGGTGAAAAGCGGGAGAGCTGCATGTCCAGATGCTTGCAAGGATGCTGCACATAGTCCTGGAAGATACTAGAACCCAGTGTCAGTCCTTTGACTTCGCTGACCTCTCACCAGGGGTTTTCTAGGCTCTCTGTGTGATGGGAAGCATAGTAGCTGGTATCACTGGGGATATCACCTGACAACTAAGAAATACTCCCATGAAGTTTTCTGTGAGATAAAGCCTGAGAAAGAACACTCAGGAATCTGCTTTTGATCACACATTTGATTCTAGTCCAATCACCTGGCACAAGGTCCCTGGTTTTACCAAGTTTTCACTAAGAATGAGTCATTCACTTATTGCTCTGTACCCATGGAAATAAATTCTACTTTCAGAAAAAGGAAAGGAGAATCCACATTCATTAACCAGAAAGCAGAAACTACAGTTTGTAAGTATAGTCATAGATTATTTACACTTTTCTACATTTTCTAAAATTTAAAGATTTTGCGACTTTATTATTTTTCAGTGTGCTTTTAATATGAATTGGTCATAGGAGCAGAACCACTCCTATTTTTTTGCTCATAACTTAAAATATTTTATTCACTTTCAACAGCGCATCTGTTAATTTATGTAACCAGAAATGTCTCTGAGAAATGTCTGTTCTTGGCCATAAGAGAAAGAGCACTTGCACACATGGTACAGTCATTCTGAATGTCCAGAACAGAAGGACATCATGAGGGCTGCTTGCTTCCTGTTGTAATGTCATGTATTTAATGGGCAAAGAGTGGGAGAAGCTGGCGAGCCAGTCACACAGTCTCATTGTGTGGTACCTAGAGGAGGTAATCAAAAACTATACGATTTATTGAAGTAGATATCTTTACAACAAAGAAACACAGCAAAAGCAAATGAGTCTGGTATGCTTGACTGGTAAGGAGAACACAAGTCAATATTTAAAAAGGAAAATGCAAACATTCTGTTTTCATACTAACTGTCTTAAGGAACAGACAGCTGTTGCATTAGTCATCACCTTGTAGAACCGACACAGGACTGTAATTTGATTTCTTGGCCCCATAGTTGCTTGGCTGCAGCATCACTGCATGATTTAAATCCTGTGAAGTTTGGCTTTACCGCTGACTCCAGGTGCAAAATTTTACACTAAAGCTCTATTCCCCTTTGAATTGAGAGTGTTCTTAACTAAAGGTTATTTTCAGGCAATGAAGACTTTAAGATATAGACTTTGTTAGTGGATTTTACTTGTTCTTTCCTGAACTTCCAAGTATAGTGATGTGAAACATTCTGTCTCATTCCATGATGATAGCATATGGAGAGTCACTACTTCCACTATCCTCCTGAATTATCCTTTAATATGTGTGTTTCCTTTTCTGAGCATTAGTTGTCTACTTACTCTGTACCAGGATGATTTCTGATTATGCACAGGCACCAACAAAATCTCAGAAAATATTGCAAAATGGGCGAAGTATGTGATACGTGTACACATATATCAGTTATTTTGTGTTCTTTCATGGTAAAAAAAAAAATCTGTCCTCAAAATTTGTTTACTCAGGCCAGGGATTTAGCTCAGTGGCTTAAGTGCCTGCCTTGCAAGCTCAAGGTCATGGTTCAATCCCTGGTACCCCCCCAAAAAATTGTTTACTCATAACACTTAACTTTATTTTAGATTAAGATTTTAAATGACTAATTGCACACAAGAATAATAGAATTTAATGGAAAAACCACCAGTACACTGCGTACCATGATTCCCATCACTACAATCAATAATATCAACTGCAATATTCAAAAGTTGGTCTTTAACATATATTGTATTCTCTAAAGTCAGCTGGTACTATCCTTCCTTAATTATTAACATCAACTCTCATATGAAGCTAAAAATTCCATTATTTATCATACTATGCAGATGTTTAGAATTCATTCTGCACTGGAAAAAATATGCATTAAATATTTGTATCATAGGTACAGCTGCAAAAAAGACAGAGGAAGTTTTGAATTCTTAGAACTTGAATTTGAGTGTGCATAGGAAAAGGTAACAAATAAATAACTAAGCAAATAAATAAATATTTTAGAGGTTTCTAAGTTCTATGAAAAAGAACTAATATGTTTTATAATCCTGGAGAATCTTTGCATTTTAAAGCAACCACTTGCTTTCTTAACTGTGAAGCACTTAGAATTTATGTGGATATTGCTAACACCTTCCATCAGATCTTCTTTTCACTGTTCTCAATTTCATTTTAATCTAGCACATGAAATATGAGTGTGGGATATTTGACTAAAAAGCCAAATAAGACTAGCGGTAACAAGGAAGTCAGCAATTTGTGGGTGTTTACTCTGTTTCACAACATTTTTTTCCTTCTGTACTAATTAAATGTAGACAGGAATAACTGAGAGGAGAGGAGCAGATAATTATACCGAGGAGAGGGGAGTGCTTGCCTGCCTATCCAAACTCTCAAGTAGCGGTGAAAATCTGCCTTAGCCAACTGTGATTTTCTTGCATAGTGGATTAACAGGTTCAGTCTTGACAAACGAGATGTTGAACTCATTCACAAAAATGCTTACCTTGGCTTGTTTTGTTCATTTAACCTGGTAGAGCTAGGGAGAAAGGACTCACTTGTTACAAATCTAGGGTATCAGTACCTAATGAGCCTCTGTCCTATGCTACAAGTGTTACATTACACTTTCCTATATGCCAAGCCACTATATTGTAAGGTAAATTTTATCTTGTTTTTATGTGTTTTTTAAAAAAATTTATTTAAAGAGAAAAAAAAAAGCAAAACAAAAAAGGGTAGAAACAATACAGAATTTTTTTAAAAAGTAAGAAATCACAAATTGATAAATTACATATTGTCTTCTTAGATATAGTTGTTCAAGTTACAAAGTTAAAGCATACAAAGTGGACATTCAAACATTGAGGCTGCAACAGTTCTGTTAGTAAAATACAACAGAACAAGATAGAACAAAGCCAATTGAGACAGTGTAGTGAAATTGGTACAGAACTTCACAGCAGGTTACCAGGATAAGAGTAATATGTACAATAGTATATGTCCTTTTCTTCACAATAGTTGTTCTTTCAATCAGGTACAGCAAAATGGGAGGAAACACTAAACTTATAAAAACAGAATATCAAATAGAGCAATGCCGTTAATCAGAACAGAGCAAAATACTGATAAAGATTATTTGCCTTCTAAGAGATGGTAGAAAGAAATCCCCCTTATTTGCTATATTGCATACCTTGATCCTCCCAAGAGATACTCAGATCTCTGGTTCCCACACGCTGATGGGGGTGAGTGGGTGTTTGATTCTTAGTCCCTGTGCTGCTGTGCTCACAGCTGCTTACCAGAGCAGTGAGCTGGCTCCTTGTTTTCCCAGTGCCGCAAGTTCCAGCATGGCGCAGAGCTCAGGAAACCCCAGTGGTTCTTGCTCTGGTAAGTGGCCGTGGCTTCCCAGGCCACGGCCACTTACCAGAGCAGTGAGTCGGCTGCTTGTTTTCCCAGAACCCCAAGTTCCAACATGGCGTGGAGCTCAGGAAACGTCGATGGTTCTCCTGTTTTTAATGGACACATTGTGGTTGGACATACTTATGGAGCACAGTGTGGTATTTGAACACATGTAAACAATATGCAATAATCAAAGGAGATATACTAGCACCCTGAACCTACAACATTTCTTTGTTTTAGGACCGCCCAAAATTCAAGTAGCTATTTTGAAACATTAAATTATTTGCTGACCATAGGAAAGATGAATGTTACATGTAATTTTATTATTTGAATAATCTAATTTCTTAACATGCATTCTAACTATATTAAGTATAGTTGATGTCATCACTCCTATCTCTTTTGATAGTTTAGCAAGTGAAGTGCGTTTTCCCTGTATGTATGAGTATATACCTGTACATATACATATACATGTAACTCCTTATTTTATAATTAAAACTCATAAATATCATTTCAAGGCATTCCTTTACCAGGGTGACTTTGGTAGATGTGCAAGGTTTGCAGTGAGTGGAGATTTCTCATGAGAATCTTCTCAGCTGAGGAATTAGATCCAGGCTGTAGATGACATGGAGGGTCAATTGTTCCTGGACCCGGATGGGAAGACCAGAGAAGATTTGTTGAAGGAGTGTGTCTCAGCTGGAACTGAGCCACACAAAGGGGACCTTGGAGTGGTAGAGAATATCTGGGCAAAGAAAGACATGAAAGGATAAATAGCATGGGGAGAAATGGATAAGTTTGTTGTTATTCAGTACCTTGTGGATTGAAAGAAGTGATAGAAGATGGTACAGAAAACATAGGCAGGAACCAGATCACACACTTTTACATAACTTTGTATGTTGTGTTAATAGTCTTTTTTTTTTTTCTGTTGGCACTATAAAGAAGTGAAAGACTTTAATCAGGGAAGTTACATGGTGCATTCTGCTTTTCAGAAAATTTCTCACTTTTACATGTGTGTAATGATTTGAGAGAAATTGGAAAAACTAGGTAACTGAACCTTGTAATTATCTATGCAGAGCTGACGTGTGTTTGACAAAGGGAAGCGATAGCTGAAAGGGAGAGGAGGGATTTCAGACAATGAGACCATGGAAAGTTACATCAGCAGAATCCGCTGTGGTTGGGAGAGAATGTGGAGTGAGATGTGTTGAGAATAACCTAGAGGTTCTTAGCTGGCGTGCTGGATTGACCAGAAGAAAATGCAGGTGGAGGTGAATGTTTGTGGGAAAGTGGTAAGTTTAGTTTTAGACATGCTGAGTTACAGAATATCTAATTAGAAATGTTCAACAAAAGGTTGAGAATGTAAGTTCCATACTTGGAAGACAGGCTTGGTGAGCAACAGTATGCAGTATTTCTAAAACTCTAAGAGTGGAGTAGTTACTATTTTCCAAAGAGTGAAAGAAGCACAAGCCCTTCCCTCGGTTGGAAGGAGAAGCACTGAAGACCATCATCAATGAAATGCAACACCAAAGTGTTTCAAGAAGGTGTGATTCACAGGGTTATTCACATCTATCAGACTCGAAAAGATAAATGCTTACTTGATTCAGGAGGTAACTGATGAGTTTGGAAGGAGAAATTTCAGTAGAATAATCATGAAAAACACAGGTTTCCATATGTTGCATCATCTTTGAGGAAGGGGAATCAGTGAGCAGTGTACCCTAGTGCTTAGGAAAGGGAGAGTAAATGTGAAGACAAGCTCTGTGGATGGGAGAATCTTGAGCATGTTTAAGGCTTAAAGGAAAGAGCCAATGAGAAGACTTCAGAGGGAAGGGATCTGGAACCAGAAGTTAATGCAAAGGAAGGAAGGAATAAGTAAAGGATACTTAGAGATTGCCTTGTAGGATATGAGGAAGATCCTTGTGTTCTCAGATTGGAAGAAAGCTGATAAGGAGGCTGTGATTTTGAACGTGGAAAGTAGTAACAGAAAATCAGTAGAGATCTTACCTGATAGCCAAAAAGAATGCAAAATGTTTTTGTTTTGTTTGTTTTTCTCAACATGTGCATTAACTGTTGATTATGGGGCTCAGTGGGAATGGAAGGGCTTGGGGTTAATGACTGAAAGTCTTAGGGGATGGAACTTATATTACACGATTTGAAGGCTGTGCACCTGTCATGGCACAAATCTCCACTGTTGAGTGTTTTTCTCCATAAATGCTCAGCTACTTGGATATGAGGACAGAGAGTTATTTTTAAAGCATTGGTCAAAGGTTAAAATTCTTCACGTAGGTGTATAGAGAGACAATGTAGGTTATGGATTCTCTGAGGCTAGTAAGAGTGTGGTGTGGCTCAGATGATTACCCCCGTGTCCATGGTAGAAAGAGGATAAGAAAAAGTATTCTATAACTTGAGGATTCCATATCTTAAATTTCTTCCCAAAGACACAGATCCGGCATGGTTGGAATAAATGCACCAAAAGGCAAAAGAATAGAGCATGGTTATACATGCTTGAAATATCTAAAAATATTTTTGAATAGATATGTGTCATGATGTAATCCTCAGTGCATCTCTAGGAATGGGCAGGAGCAAAGGATTTGAAGTGGACAAGAATTTGTGAGGTGGAATCAGTGAAGGAAAAAATTTCAAATAAATGTAGAAGCCAAAGAACATTGAGCAGATAGGCTGTAATACAGAAAGAAATGTGGCAGATATGGTGGGAAGAGTTAAGAGTATGGTCCACAGATGGGGAAACACAGTAGGTAGCATGATTATGAGGAGTATGTAGGTTGAGATGGGATTACTTTGAAGCCCAGATGTAGGAATGAGAGTTATTAACCTTGTTATTAACCTTGAATATAATAATTCTAGCCAAGACTCTTGAGATCAAGACTGTTGAAGGTCTAGGGAAACATTATTTTATTCTCTAGTGTTAGTGAGGGTTCTGTTCTTGGGAGTAAGTGATGATTTTCCTATGTAGTTTCACTTCATTACATGATTTAATTCTTTTTATCCAGGCCCAGGTTTCTTAACTCCCAGAAGTTATAAAAATGTGCAAATGAATGCTAGACTTAATATCTCTAATATTGTAGTTAATTTATTGGTATGCATTGATTATTATATTGAAAGAAAAGAAACAGCCATCTTTCATTTCCTATTGTTTCTTTGTGCTATCTATCTTTGGGTAGGAGTGTCCTGCTTAAATCAGTTTTGAAATACTTTTTTCTACTGGTATTCATTTACATTGGGAAAGATAAATTATGGTGGGAAAATATAGCTTTTAGAAGCTTTTGGCAGAGATTGCTAATGGATTTTAGATATCTTTCTTATAAAGAAGTGGCTGGTTTCTTTTCCATTTGGAAAGCATACTACAGTTAAGATGGAAGTGGATTTGTCTGTGATTATTGATGCACACAATGGTTGATGCCTAACAGAGAAGCACTCATGTCAGATCCCTCAAGTTTACATGCCAATCTCATGGTCCTCAGCTCTGATTTGGAGTGAATCACTTAATTACTGTGCATTTCAGTTTGCTAGCTGTAAATGTGAGGCTGCATTTAGAAGAAGAAAACAGAAAGAGCAACAGAAGAGCAGAGAGAAATGAAGAGAATTGCTTGAATGTCATTTTACCACTGATATCAATACCTCTGGACAAGTAATTACACTAACAAAGACTGTTTTTTCACACCAGAAAAATCACCACTCTTACAAAAAATTGTAAAGGTATAAGCATTTAATTATATACATATAACATATCATGTAAATAATATATATACACATATAATATATATCAAATATATCATTCAAAATTGTTCTATAATCTATATGATGTCCAACATATTTCCAAGGAGTAGTTGATTAATAAAATTATCAATTAAAAGTGTCAATATGGAAACTGAATCCTTTAATTTTGCAATTTTTCTCTATCATTTGGACCTTTCTTTCACTTACATGATTATGTAAGTATAGCACAATTATCACCAAGAATCAAGGTAAATAAATTATAAATGCATAGTATTTCTTTCTATTTGCAAAACTATTTTCACAGGAATTTTCTTAAGAATTTGTCTCACTTGTGATTCTATAATTATCTAACATTCATTAAGAATAATTCAGGCACTCAGCAATATGTGAAGCCCTGAAGATTCAAAGATTGTAGATTGATGTGATTTTTAGTTTCTAAAAGTCCATTGTACAGAGACACCAGCTTGGATCTATGTATTCTGGTATGAATATTGTGAAATAATCATGAAATATATCCCATGTGTTCTAATACGGTTAGGTTCTAAACTTTAGTCTTTAGAAAATGTATAGACTTTATTTTTTATAATAATTATAGGTTTAAAACAATATTGAATGGAAAGTATAGTTATTTCCTAGATACTCCAAACAACATGTGGACAGGTCCCCTTTCAATCAACATCTCACATCAGAAAGGTAAACATTTTATAGTCCATGAACCAGCACTGACATATCACTATCACCTGAAGTCCATAGTTTACATTAGGTTTCAATTTCAGTGTTGCGCATTCTATGAGTTTTGACAAAGGTATTTTGGGATAAGCTCACCACTATAGTAACATACTAGGTATTTTTGTTCTCCTAAGAATACACTAGCCTCCACTGTTAGTGGTGGAAACCACTCATCTTTTTACTGGCTCCATATTTATCTCTTTTCAAAGAGTAAAATTGTATAATACGTGGCTTTCAAAATTAGCTCCTTTCATTTAATAATGTGTATTTAAATTTCCTTTGATTCTTTTGTATCATGGTGATACATTTTTCCATTGCTGAATATTTCATTTCCAGATTTATTACAGTTTATCCTTTAAGCATTGAAGAACGTCTTTATTGCTTACAAATTGTGGCAAAGTAATTACAAATGAAGAGGCCACAGACAGCCGTGTACAGGCATATTCACGTACAGACATTTTCAACTTACTAGGTTAAATAGCAGGAAGAACAAATCCTGATTATATAGTAAAAATATGTTTATGGTATGAGTCAGACAAAATATTTTCCAAAGCTGCAGTAAGAGTTTTTGTTTTCACCATTGATGAATCTAAATTCCTATTGCTGTACATATTTGCCAGCATTTGGTGTCTGTATTTTGGGTTTGACTCATTCTAACAGTGTAGATAGTGGTATCTTATTCTCATTTTAACCCTTTTGGACTTTTGTTGTCTTTGTACTGTATCTTATGGTGTGCTGTGTTATAATAAAGGAATAGATCAAATAATAAGAATTTCTAGGTGGAAAGTGAAGTGTGCCGTAGAGAGGGTACAGCGTTTCAGACAAATAAAGGCTGTGTGAAAAGGCTGATGGGTTAAAGAGGACGTGGTAAGTAGCAAGCATTTGGGATATAGTACGGACTGATAAGCAATTTTAGGAGGAGAGTCCATACAGTACATCTAGAGACAAGTCCATTGTGAAAACCCATGTGATTTACTTTGGATTGTATTTTCCCAAAAGTTAAGAAGGCTTATATAATGTTAAAGAGAATTTTTAAATAGTTTCCATTAGAAAAAATTGATTAATATGCCTATACACACTTGTAAAAACTGAGAAAATGTTTATTTTTAAAGAAAAGCATAATGGTTTTAAGGATTTGTTAAAAATTACAACAGTAGTGAGAATAAATTTAACAATTAAAATATAATGAGTAAAATAAGTATTAGAATCTTGTAATCATAAAATTGGACGAATAGGCACATGAAAGTTTGTCATGATTTTTTTCTAATATTTCTAGTATTTTTCTAATATTTTTGAAAATCATAAATATTTGAATACCTAGGATTTTCATTATTTATAATGAATTGACACAATTAGACATATATAAGTTAGATTATGTACGTGGCAGAATTATGAACAGGAAAGGTGGCCATAACTAGACAGGAGGAACATGTAATTCTACAGGTAAGATATGCTATAGATTTTAATTGATGAAGTATAGGTGTAGGGATTTTGTTTAAAACTATGAAATAAATGACATCTCCTAGTATGACTGGATAGAGAAAAAAAATACAAGACAATCAGGGACCAAAGTCTACAAAAATAATAATATCAGATCACTGAAGAGAGGATGAAAGGCTACAAAAAGAATCAAGGTGGAATGGTTCAAGAGACAGAAGGGGAACCAAGAAACAACACAGTTGCTAGGAGATGAAATTCATACTGCATTTGCATGTACAACTGAGTTTCACAAATTTTATGCTACCTTGCTATGGGCTCTAGGTGTGTGCTAGAGGTTGTAGATAGAATCCAACAAAGTCATAAACAGTTATAAGTAGTGTTTCTCTTTGTTAACCACTCATTTTTGTTCATGATGCTTTCCCATTTGTCAAAGTATTCTTCCAAATAAAAACTTTGAATCCTTTTTTTTAGAGTAACAGTGAATTTTTGAAGGTTATAAAAATAAAGTAAATCTCAGATTGAAATGCAGAGGTTTGGCTTTTATGATACATTCAGAACACTTCTTATTTAATAATAAGCAGACTAGCTGAAATTGGTTTTTGAATCAAAGCTAACTAAGTCAGATAAATAGGATTATTCATTTAGTACTTTGATTATTATATCAATCAAATTTATTTTCCCCATTGTTGATAACAAAATGTAATTTTGCACAGGCTGAAACTAGAAAACTAATAAATAACCAGGTATATTGCAGCTAATCTCAGGTTAAAGTCCCTTTTAATGATATAAATAGTTAATATTTATTAAGTGCATGCTGAATATCAGGCTAGCCACCAGGCACGATTCATCTCACATAATCCTCATAACTTTTTTGTGAGGTTTGTAATACTTACAACCAGTTGATGGTGAAGATATTAAAATTTAGCAAACTAAATAACGTGCTCAGAGTCACACAGCTATGAAGTGACTAGGCAGGAATGTGGTCCCACGAGTTGACTATTGAGATTTAAGAAATGTTGTTCTCTCTGCTTTTGTATGTGTTTGAGAATTTTTCAACTGCGATATACTGCACCAAGTTTAGTATACTGTGTTTCTTTATCTCCTCAGGTCAGATATTCAGCACACTCTACCATAGGAATCTGGCTTAAAATGTCCAATTATTGATCTTTAACTAAACAGAATACGTAGACATCACTCGGTGCTATAAAAATCCTTTGTTTTCAGAATCTCTGGGAACTAATGCTAAAGCTGGGCTTTCAGTCAATACTGACAAATGAGTGAGAGGATTTTCACAGATATTTTAGGGTTTTAGTGGAAATTTTATAACCTATGGGAAAATAAGAACAATTATGGACATATTATATAGTGAATTATTTGAAAGTGGAAATCAAAATGACCTATAATATAGAATATGTTTGATCATTATAGTAGCATAGAAAGAAAAATAATGAGTTAGATGTTCATAAATATTTGACAGGCTGGCATTCTCCCAAAAGTTTTGTAGAAACTCAAACACAAAATTATAAGTAGTATGTGTTCCAATCTGTGATGGTACATGGTGTTCTAGCCTCTCTAAACTGCTGCCTCCTGGGAATTTTCAGAATGCCTCTAGACTCCCAGGCATTTCTGAGGCATAGGTAACTGTCCTCTGTCCTGGGTGACCTTGGTGGAAGAATCATAGCATACTGATACAGAAACAGATCATGAGGAAACTACACAGAAGGAATCCAGAGCTTCAGGGAAGAGGAAAAGGGGATCCCTGAGTACTACCAGGAAAACTGGTAGCCTCCAACATGCCTCCTAATTCTCCCCAATATCAATTAATGTTTCCTACAGCGATTACAGTGATTAGTGGGAGAGAGAGAGGGAAAAGAAAAGAGGAGAGAGAGAGGGAAAGGGAAAGGAGAGAAAGAATTAAGTCATGTTCATGTTTTCTCAGTGTACAGATTGTCTTTTTCATTACTTTTTTGAAGTCTTCTTCATTCTTAAGGTCTGACCCAGGTCCACAAACTAATGCAGTCTGAAAAAATGACTTCCGTGTTTACATACATAGAAAGCATCTCAAACTTGATGTGCAGGAATCATTTCCTCATCTCCACTCACAGTCTTCCCTCTGAGTTACTGGTGCTTTCATTTCTCTGTTTGCCCAGGCACTAAGCCTTGAAGATCAGCTTCTTTTGCTTATATCTCATATCCACCCAATCATCTTCTTTTTCTCAAGATCCAGAAGATATCAGTGCTATGCTCTGAATATTTGTGTTCTCTCAAAATTGTCATGCTGAAACCCTCAGCTTCCAGGAGAAACTATTGGGAAAGAGGCATTTGGGAGGCAACTACATCATGATGGTGGTGTCCTCATAAATGATATTAATGCCATTATAAGTGAGGCATGAGACAGACCTGGGCCTCTCCCAGGATTTGAAGTTACAGCCAATCATGGCTGTCTAGCAAAGTAGGTCCTCACCGGACATCAAACTTGTGTGTGGTGCTATCAGACTTCCAAGCATCCAGGGCTGAGAAATAAACTCCTGTGGTTTGTACTGCACCTTATTTGTACTATTTTGCTGCAGCAGCCTGAAAAAAAAAATTATGCTGCTTCTCATCACCTCTTCGGGTCTCACATTAGCCAAAGCCTCTACCGTCTCATTCCTGGATAAATACAATGATTTCCTGAGTGGTTTCTCTGCTTTTGCCTACTGTCTCTGTAGCCAGGTTGGTCCAGTTAAAATATGAGCTGTATCTTTTTATTCCTGAGCTCACAGCATCCAGCTGTTTCCTGACAGTAAAGGTTTACATCCCTACAAAGGTTTAAAAGGCTACAGACGGGGTTCCCCTCACCCCCAACACTGACCTCACTGAAGTTAGCCCTTCCTTCCTTCCTTCCTTCCTTCCTTCCTTCCTTCCTTCCTTCCTTCCTTCCTT